>CM062816.1:1361177211-1361690259 GCA_031772625.1 Pinus tabuliformis
TCGAGGGGTTTTTCCTAGGATGCGCGATTAGCGCTAATTACGCATCAAAAACAACCTTCGTTTTCTGATCCAGACTTCCTAATGGCTAGTTTGCGCCATTGCGCGGTCTCCATGGGCCTCGGTCAGTGCACTTTGATCGAAGGTCCTCGTTGCTCCATGCTAGCTACAAATTATCATTGTTCAGAGGTTATTTCTAATAGGCTTCAACATCCACAAGACTTTAAACTTTGGTATGAGCTTTTACAGAGTTCAGGTAGCTTTAAGAGAGTTTAAGGATCCAAATTCGAATTAGATACATAGGCTTTTCAAACTCGAATCTAAAAGCGACATTCTTCGTGATGCAAGCAGATTGAACATAGATGTTCACAGTTGCAGAGTAGGAAGATTATCTCATAATTCAAATAACAAGACTCTCACTCTCAGACTCTCCAACCTTGAATGTCCCAATGAGCCTTACTTCTCTCTTTTTATAGGATGAAAAGGGGACAAACATCAGAAAAATCGTAGTGAGATTTTGAGATATGGATCAAATCACACCAAAAGACAATCGTACTGAGATTCCGAGATGTGGATCAAATCACACCAAAAGTTGAAGAAGTGTTCCAAGTCTCGAAAAATTAGAATTTTTACAAAGTAGAGATTATTCCAAATCCTACGGAAAAGATATTTACAATGTGGATATTTTTTTCATAAAATCCCATGAAAATCAATCACTCTCAAAGTCAAGTGACAAGACATAACTGTACATTGTGGATGCTTTTCAGGAGAAGCCCACGAGAACCCTTGGAGTCTTTTAAGTTATGTTCCCATTGTATTTGTACCAAGGAATTGACCATTATTATGATGGTATGCTCCACTAGTCTCCCATTCTTTTGTATAAATTCTTCGGACAATCATTGGTTTCCCGAGGATAATCTGATGGTTCACTTTGGTTAAGATTAACCAATGATGATGTCCTCTCATGAAGTAGCCTAATATGCGATCATCAGTAAAAAAAATTAGATCTGTAATAGTCTTACAAGGAAGGTGAAAACACTCCATGCCATTACACTCCATGCACTCGTGGCAATCACTTTGAAAGTCCAAAGTAGCTTTAGCTGGTCCTTCCTGTATGTGAGCAGTCGTGATACTTTGAACTTTGGGCGACTGAGGTAGATCTACTACCCGGTTTTCTGGAAAGTTGAGATCTTCCCATTTGATGATTTGATGCTCAATTTTTTGATTGTAAGCATCAGTGATTACCAGGGTGCTGGATTTTGACTCTTGACTAGGTGTATAAAAAATGGTTGGATATAATGTGTTGGTGTGTTTGAAACACCCTCTAGTATGAACTGCAATGTTTGTCCTTTTACTTTTCATATCAAAACCACTAGTTTTGATTTGCAATTGGACGATGTCCTTAATGTGTTCATCATACACATATATTGAGAAATTTGGGTGGCAATCAAACCATACAGGACCATTTGATAGAGGAGCCACGATACCACCAATTAAACTTAGATCATATTTCATGTCAACCATCTACTTTCACATCTATAAATACTCCATTTGTAAGTTAATCACATGTTGATTTATTTGAACTCCCTTAGTTATTACATTTTTCCACTCTCGAAGTAAAATGTCCTATCTGCCAAATAGTAGTTTGCTTACAATCTCCCGCAAATCTTGTTCTCCACAAAAATCATAATCCCGGGACTAGAAAGGCCCCTTATATTATTACTACAAATTCATGTCCAAATCCAAAATGCTCTGACATTCCATTTCCTCATGATACTATCCTAATGATTCATGAATTACCCACTCTGGAGAATGAAGACACCCATCTCACTAAAATGTTTAGCAAGATGAGACCACCTAAGATGCCAAAATATGGCTTGGGATATCTTGAAAGACTAGACAGTCTCATTCCATCTTCAAGATTTCAAAATCCTATTCCACTAGACTGCAAAAGGCCATCAATCCCAGAAATGTACAAATTCTTCTCCCTCATGGATGGGTGTCCCAAACATAAGATTAATAGAGACTGGATGAAGAACATGCTACATTGGGATCTCTATACACATCCTGAATCCAAAAAAGTTAGTCTCAATACATCTGTTGATAAAAAATATGCTCTTTCTCAGGAATGGAAAAGTATATGGAAGAAACAAACTCATGGATTTCTTTTTATGTCTAGAAGAAATTAAAGGAACAACCAGAAGTACATATGGTAGATGCAAAAACTTCATTTGCACAAAAACATTTCTGGGCAGCTTGTGATGGAAGCAAGTTAGAAACAAATACCACATTCCCTCTATACAAGAAAATCATGCTAGGAGAAGCTAGCAACTTAGCCAAGGCCATTCCTTTAGTATTAAAAGATGATTCAGCCCTAGGAATAGATGGAAGGATCCAGAAGGCCAGTGAACAAATAAACTAGACAAATACAACAATTAAAGGGCTAGAGATGAATATGGTAAAAACTTCAGAACAAAATGAATGTTTTGACTCACTATCAGTCACTGTACATAGTGCGAATAAAACATTGAATGATGTCAACTTTTCAGCTTCTGTATTAAATGGTTTTGTCAAAGAATCAATAGAAAAAATTGAAAGCATGGAGAGTGTTAAGCTATGGTATGTTCTATGCTTATAACAGTTTACTTCTTTTTCTTATGATATTCCACAGATTAGCAATCACATGTACATAAAGTAAAGTGTAGATAGAACATTAAACGATCGACAGAAAACAAGCCAAGACAAGAGACACAAGATGTGGCGGCTAGCCAGGAACAAACCCCACAATGTGTGGGGAAACCCTTTGATCAAATATTCTTTTATCTTCAATAATTCAGAAGAGATAAATAGTACAATAAATCTGATTTATATCAGCAGTAGCAAACCCTAGATCAGCAGCTTCATCATCAAACTAGGGCAGACGATATCTCACAAACCAATCGTCGTATCGGCTTGATTCCACTACCAAAAGTTGCGACTTCCAGAGGAGGTTCAGATGAACCTATAGTGTAGTTTAGATGAGGATATCTTCTAGTCCACGTATGTCAAACTTTACTTCTGTTGTTACAGCTTCAGTTTCGGCAGCTTCCTTCAAACTAGGGCAGTCGATATCCTGCAAACCGTCCATTGGATTGACTTGATTCCACCACCAAAAGTTGTGGCATTCAAAGGAGGTTTAGATGAACCTACAGAACAGTTCAAATGAGGAGATCTTCTAGTCCACGTAGGTAAAACTTTACTTCTGCAGTTGCAGCTTCAGTTTCGGCAGCTTCCTTCAAACTAGGGCAGTCGATATCTTGCAAACCATCTGTTGGATTGACTTGATTCCACCACCAAAAGTTGCAACTTTCAGAGGAGGTTTAGATGAACCTATAGTGTAGTTTAGATTAGGAGATATTCTAGTCCACACAGGTCAAACTTTGCTTCTGTAGTTGTGGCTTAAATTTCGGTAGCTTCCGGCTTCACATGTGTGAGGGAGAGACCCTTTTCTGCTTAGTAGAGAAGAGACTTTTTTTTTCGCAGTACAGAGAGAGAGAGATGTGATGAGATGAGTGATTCCAAATGAGGAAAATTCCCCCTATATTTATACACAACGTTGGTGTTTGAATAGATGCGACTGTTGGGCTTCTGAGCCTACATGAGTTGTAGGTCGGCTTGATAATAATTCCATAATCACAATAAATTCATATCTCCATGAATACTTATCGGAATCGAATGATCTTTATATCAATCCTAGACCTCTCGATGAGAGGAATCTAATAAAAATATTATCAGCCATGAATAAGATGACCCACATGAAGTTTGGCTCTAGTTGCCAATTTTAACACTCCCTCTCAGCTAGGGAGAACTTCATCTGCAATCTTTCTGTTGGTCGCTACTATTCATCCATCAAATGCACTACCCTGTACAGCTTGACCCTTGCCCTACTCTAATCTATTCTGCTTGTTCTGCTTTGTCTTGTTCTACCTTGTACTGATCTGTACTACTCTTCTCTATTATGTGCTACTCTGCTTTGTTCTCTTCTTCTTTGCTTTTGTCTGAATTATGAAGAAGAAGAAATGATCGAGGATGTATCATACTGACTCAAATTCAGTCTCAGAGTATGTACCACTGGTCCTAGACTAGTCTCAACCAACCTGAAGTCAGTGTCATAGTGAATACAACTCCACTAGTCCTAGACCAATATCATCCTCCACTGACTCAAAGTCAGTCTCAGAGTGTGTACCACAAGTCCCAGACCAGTCTCAACCGACCCAAAGTCAGCTTCATAGTAGGTACCACTCCTACCACTGGTCCCAAACTAGTATCACAGTCTCATAGAGTGTACCACTGGTCCCAGACGAGTCTCAACCGACCCGAAGTCAGCATCATAATATGTACCACTCTCACTAGTCCTAGACTAGTACTACACTGACACAAAGTCAGTCTCAGAGTATGTACCACTCATCCCATACCAGTCTCAATTGACCCGAAGTGAGTGTCATAGTATGGTACAACTCCTACCACTGGTCCCAGACCAGTATCATTGATCCTAGATCAATGGAGGTCATCCTAGCGTAGGGAGTATGGTAGATACAACGATGCATACATCAGTACTACTATGGTCCCTAACTTCATTTCCCTACTCAATGATTAGATGAGAGGTACTTCCCATGAGTCCTAGACTGCATGGGTAGGATGCCTCGATAGGAGAACTAATCAATCCTACTACAATCGCCATGGAGAACACATCAATCCAGGCCTCACAGAAGAACACATCAATCCTTCTACAATCACCATGGAGAACACATCAATCCAGGCCTCACAGGAGAACACATCAATCCTGCTACAATCGCCATGGAGAACACATCAATCTAGGCCTCACAGGAGAACTAATCATCCTGCTACACAGGACAGTGAATCATCTTGTTCCACAAGAGAGCGAATCATCTTGTCCCACAAGAGAGCGAATCATCTTGTTTCAATGCACACCACCAGGGGAGGGTGAGTCACCCTATGGTCGTATGTTGCTCCAGTAAGAACTACAAGCCCTCAGAGCTCCCAGATCTCAATGTATGAAACATGCAGGACCCTTGTACAAGGGTTTCTTGAAGACTCCAAGTTGTTTGGGAAAATCATAGATTATATCTTTCCTCAGGGCTTTGACAAGCTATATCGATTTGTACATCATCTTAATGTGATGGAGCATCCTTTCTCATCGACTTACCATATCTCAGATGATGTCTATCTGCTGGAGCAATCGACGAATACGGGATTCCTCAACAATCAAATCCCACTTGTTGTTACAACGAATCACAATGGTATGTATTTAAACAACTCACTGAAGAGCTTCCCCAACCAGACAGCTTCATATGAGTTCATACTCATAGATATGTATCCGGTCTCAGCGGTGCTTATGGAAACCGACTTCTGCATCCTGCTCATCCGTTATATCGAAGAAGAATACAAAGAGAAATAGAACTAAAAGTGCTCCAGTGATCCTCCAAACTACCTGCCTAATCAGCATTCAAATAATCATGCAATTTTATATTTCTGACAGTATATCTCAATCCATGAGAGATTGTGTCCTGAAGACATCTCAAAAGATTCTTGGCACCAATCTAGTGAAGCTCAACCAAATATGAGCTCACAATGCTAACTGCAAAACATATGTTTGGACGGAGGTTGACCAAGAACATCAATGCGAATGAGTTTTTGAAACTTAGAGGCATTTCCCAAATCTGGTCCAACATCACTACCATATAACTTCTAAAAGTTAAGATCCTCAAGGTAGGCTCAGGCTTGTAGTCCATCATACCAAATATTTTCAGAATCTTCACCACATATTTCCCTTGAGATAGGAAATTTTCCCCTGGCTTCTGCCACACTTCAAGTCCTAGGAAATAGTGCATCAGTCCTAGGTCCTTCATTTAAAATTTAGAAGCTAACTCCCTCTTACATTTGAGAATGAGAGGGTCTAAACCTGTTAGAAAGAGGTCATCCACATACAACACCAGTATGAGAGGTTTATCATCTTCAACCTGCATAAATGAGATTTTCAATCATAAATCTCAAATCCTTCATGTTGTTCCACATAGACCTCTTCTTTGATCGAACCGTGCAAGAACACGATCTTGACATCCATCTGATGTATGTTCCATCCTTTTGAAGTGGCAAGGGCTATGATCGAGTGGATGGTCATATATCTAGCAACGGGTGCAAATATCTCATCATATTCTATACCTTCCATTTGGGAGAAACCACGAGCAACAAAATGAGCCTTATATTTTTCCGTACTTCCATCTGCTGCATGCTTTATCTTGTAAAGCCATTTAGAAGCGACAAATTTCTCATCTAGGGGTCTGGGAACTACTTCCCAGACATCATTCTTCATAATAAACTCATGTTATTAGGTCATATCATCCTTCCATATTTGATGCTTGATGGCATCTGAGAATGATGAAGGCTCATTTTGTATGATCGTGCTCATGATGGTCAGGTATCTCTAATACCTGTTAGGTTTCTTACTTTCACGGAAGGTTCCTCGGGGTGCAGCTTGTCCTTCAGCATCATCATGTAGCCCGCTAAGCCATGAAGGCCTCTTCCTAGAAGAGGAAGGCTCATGTGGAGGAGGATCAATCAGATCCATGGGTTCTTCTACATCAGGCATTGATTCATCATCCTTTTCTTTCGGTTCCTTGGTGTCGGCTTCTTGAGAGCTCCTCAAAGTCGGAAGATTGTCCACCTTGCTGAGAGTCATATCTTCGTTAAGGTGACATCATGACTAATCATGACTTCCCTTTGACCAGCTACATAGATTCTATAGCCTTTAGTATTTTCACCATAGCCCATGAAAATTCCCTTCTTTCCAGATGCACCCAATTTATTTCTTTTCTCTTTCAGCATATGAAAATATACAGGCTTCCAAAAATTATAAAATGAAAAACATCAGGTTTCTTTGGTGAACTTTTCTTCAGGAGTCTTGGAACCCAATGCTTGATGAGGGCATCGATTTTGTACATATACGGCGGTGTTTGCAGCTTCAGCCCTTAGAAGCTTCAGAAGTCCTTGATCATGTTGTATGGCCCGGACAGCTTCCATAACTGTTCGGTTCTTCCTTTCCACCACACCATTATGTTCAGGAGTATATGGTGTAGTAGTCTCCCTCTTAATGCCAGCCTCATGTATGACTGAGTGAACCAACTATACTATATTGCAGGTCTTGCTTTGGCTTGAGGGGAATGGTCCCCTTTTGAGCTTTCCTTCGGCACATACACCTTCTTTCTCTACTCCGAATTCGGGCATCACCATTTGCCTTACATCGGGTAGAGCTTTATAATGAATGGGGGCACACCTCCGATGCCAAAGTTTGGACTTGAAGAGATGTGTCATAAGACATGATACCTAGCGGACTTCCATCGACCTGATATAATGAATCAACACTAAACCCAAGAGTAAAGGCATCTTTAACATTATTTTTCCATATACGTACCTTGCCATCACTGAAGGTTACCTTGTAGCCTTTGTCTTCCATTGCTGAGATGGACACCAGGTTCTTTTTGAGGTCAGGTGCATTTAATACATCCTGGAATTTCTAGCCTTCTTGAATGGTTGTCCTCTTCCTTGATTTCCAGCATTCCTTTTACCTTTGCTATTGAATTTTCCATCCCTTCGATTACCATGAGAGGGATTTTGATCATCGTCACGGTGAGAGTCCTTTCTATCAGGGCATTCCTTTGCATAGTGACCTGCTTTATTGCAAATATAACATCGTCCTTTTCTTCCACCCTTAGGTCTAGTCTTTCTTTAGGCAAGGGCATTTCTTGCTCTTCTACCCTTGTTTATTCTTGAATGCGTCTAGCCATTAATTCCTCGAAACCGGGAATTACATTATTGTCCAGAAGAGTAGTCTTGAACATGTACCATTCGAATGGTAATCCTCCAAGAGTTGTGAGTGCCATTTCTCTGTCAGTAATAGTCTCCCCAATAGAAAGGAGATCGTTCTTGATCTCGGTGATTCTTAAGAAGTATGCTTGCATACTGTCATCTTTACCCTTCTTGATTTCCATCAGCTTATTTATAAGAAACAAAACTTGATTTGCATCATTAAATTTAAATAAACTCACCAGTCTATCATAGATTTCCTTGGAGGTGTTCAGTTCAGAGATGTGTGCCACCAAGTGCTTGTCGATAGAGTCCCAGATGATCTTCTTTGTTTTAACTTCTTCGTTTTTCCATTTTTTCCAGGCAATAGCGGATGCATTTGATGGAGGCTCAACAATATTTCCTCTCACATGATCCAACACTCCTTGATCCTCAAGGGTTATATTGATAGACATCTTCCATCCGTGATAGTCAGCTTTCTCACAGAGCCTGTCTTAGATAGGAAAGAGTGTTGAGACCCCATCGTTTTTTTAGGATAGCCTTGCCAATCTTCTCTTCAGTGATTTCTCTTGCTCTTGCTCCGGCTTTGTCTTCACCTCAGCTCTAATACCATGTTAAGTTATGGTATGTTCTATGCTTATAATAGTTTACTTCTTTTCCTTATGATATTCCACAGATTAGCAATCACATGTACATAAAGTAAAGTGCAAATAGAACATTAAATGATCGACAGAAAACAAGCCAAGATAAGAGACACAAGATGTGGCGGTTAGCCAGGGACAAACTCCACAATGTGTGGGGAAACCCTTTGATCAGATCTTCTTTTATCTTCAATAATTCAACAGAGAGAAATAGTACAATAAATCTGATTTATATCAGCAGTAGCAAACCTTGGATCAACAGCATCATCATTAGTGGCTTCATCATCAAACTAGGGCAGACGATATCTCACAAACCAACCATCAAATTGGCTTGATTCCACCACCAAAGTTGTGGCTTCCAGAGGAGGTTTAGATGAACCTACAGTGAAATTTAGATGAGGATATATTCTATTCCATGTAGGTCAAACTTTACTTCTGCAGTTGTAGCTTCAGTTTCGATAGCTTCCTTCAAACTAGGGCAATCGATATCTTGCACACCGTCGCTCGGATTGAATTGATTCCACCACCAAAAGTTGTGGTTTACAGAGGAGGTTCAAATGAACCTACAGTGCAGTTCAAATGAGGAGATCTTCTATTCCATGTAGGTTAAACTTTACTTCTGCAGTTGCAACTTCAGTTTCGGTAGCTTCCTTCAAACTAGGGCAGTGGATATCTTGCAAACCGTCCGTTGGATTGACTTGATTCCACCACCAAAAGTTGCAGCTTGCAGAGGAGGTTTAGGTGAACCTACAGCATAGTTTAGATGAAGAGATATTCTAGTCCACGTAGGTCAAACTTTACTTCTGTTGTTGCAGCTTTAGTTTCGGCAGCTTCTGACTTCACATGTGTGAGGGAGAGACCCTTTTCTACGCAGTAGAGAAGAGACTCTTTTCTACGCAGTAGAGAGAGAGAGATGTGATGAGATGAGTGATTCCAAATGACGAAAAGTCCTCCTATATTTATACACAATGTTGGTGTTTTAATAGATGCAACTTTTGGGCTTCTAAGCCTACATGAGTTGTAGGTCGGCTTGATAATAATTCCATAATCAAAATAAATTCATATCTCCATGAATACTTATCAGAATCGGATGATCTTTATATCAATCCTACACCTCTCAATGAGTGGAATCTAATAAAAATATTATCAACCATGAATAAGATGACACACATGAAGTTTGGCCCTAGTTTCCAATTTTAATAGAGAGAAAAGTAGATTATGAGTTCGAATTTGCTCAGACTCTTATGGGTAAACTATTTGAAAATTTTGAGCAACTTGCAATATCTCCCAGAGATAAGGATATCCCTACCTCCATGTTTTTTAGCCACCATGTACCCATTCAGCATGCCACAAAACCTGTAGAAAGGTTTCCATTTCTATTTCCTCAAGAAAAACCAAAGCAACACACTGGCACCAAAGAATCTTTTAGTGAATCCTATTCTCTTTTCATAGGGACCATGACCAAAGAAGAAGAGCCAGGATCCTCAGGACAACATCTTTTTCCTATATATGAACCTCTATCTAGCCAATTCACTAGATATCTAGCTCCTCTCAATGGCAAGGGAAAGATGCCAGAAACTCATACCTTTTAGTCTGGATCTTATAAAGAATGGAATATTGATGGCTTGAGTGCTGGTCAAATCAGGCAAATGATTAACCAGATGTACAATAAATATAAGATTATGTGTATGATAGGAAAATCTCAAATTGAATCCTGCAAAACTCTCATCCGGTGCTTTACAGGTGCCCTACAGAGATGGAGGGAAGTAGAATCTTCCCCTAAATTACTTGCAAAAATTGAAGCAAAATTGTTTAAGGATGAAGCTCGAGATGTTATCCACAATGAAAATGGTGACCCCCAAAATAATATGATTGGAGCATTAACCTCCTTTATCCTAGAACATTGGTGTGGAGCAATAATAGAAATTGCAAATAAACATGAGATGATCTTGATGAATCTCAAATGTAAGAAATTGTCCTAATATGAATATTTCCACGGAGATTGGACACAAAGAATTTACGAAGTAAAAGAAAGTCAGAAAGATATGTGGAAACAAGTATATTTAGTAGCATTACCCTCCAAAATTGTTGAATACATCCAGCAACAAGAAGTGTTCCAAACTTCTTTTTAAAAATATACATCGGGATAGATATATTGCAACATAACAAAAGCCTTGGTAGGACTATGCACTAGCATGAAATTCAATAAGTCCTTGCAAAAGATGTCTAGATTACCTGACAGCAAATCCATCTATAGTAAATATGGTTGATGATCCAATTGTGCAAGGAAGAAAACACAAAAAAGCCCAGAAGAGAGGTCATAAACAGTCGGCTAAAAGTCATTCTCATATGTCCAATAGGCACAAGAAAGGATCATATAAAATAGTGTCGAGAACACACTACTATGAGCCCAAAGATATCCATATCAAGCCTCAAAGAAAAAATATGATTACCTATTAGTTATGTGGACAAATTGAACATACTGCAAAAAAATTTCCTCAAGGAAGAGAGTCGAGAGCAAATAGAGGTAAAAAGACACAAGAATATGCCTCTAGAAGACCTAGAATCCACTTCAAGGAAGAAGTGCACCTGATGAAGAAAAATTGTTGCAGTTCATCAGAATCATCTGATTCGAGTTTATCTGAGTCTAAACATAGTGAAGAATAGGTGAATTTCCAACAGTGCAATTGCATAGATACTGATGAGTGCAATTGCAGCCCTTCTGAAATAGACTCAGACTTTAGCTCAAAAACAGGAACAGAAAAGGCACCAGCCAAAGAGAAAGTGTGTATGGCACATGCTATTGATGATGATGAATCAAAAGTTCTGGCAGGCATCAACATGCTTGCAGAAGCAGAAATGAAAGAAAAACTTCTAGAAACTTTTTTACAAATCAGACACAGAGATCTTGGTAATACCTCAAAAGGTAATATTTCTAAAGCACTGTTTGTTGACGCTTTTTATGAGAAAAACATAAAATATTTTCAAAGAAACCAATAGCACACAAAACCAAGGTCTTTGACTCTAGGAGAAGTTAGTCATGAGATTCATCATTTAATAAAGGAAATAGTTGAGCTAAAAGAAAAAATCTCTCAGATAGAAAAGTGAAAATGGCAAGAACTAGCAGAAAATCCTAATGTCTAGATTTTTGAAGATATGCAAAATAGTGGCATAGCATTTGGCAATATGAAGATCATGACCATTCAGTATCAACAGCACCATGTACTATTAAATGTTAATATACAAGGAGAAAAATTCACTCTCAAAACATAGCATGTGCTCAAATAGCTCACTGAAGAGCTTCCTCAACCAAACTGCTTAACAACAGCAATACTTGTAGAAATGTATTCGGCCTTGACAGTGCTTAGTGAAACTAATTTCTTCTTCCTGCTCATCCAAGATATTGAAGTAGACCCCAAAGAGAAGCAACACCCAGATGTACTCTTACGATCCACCACACTGCCAACCCAGTCAACATCTGTATATCCATGTAGCCTCAAATTCCCAGCAATGTATCTCAGTCCATAGTGGATTGCACCTCAGCGATATCTCAAGAGATTCTTGGTAGCAATCCAATGAATGTGATGGGGCTCGACCATATATTGACTCAACGTGTTCATAGAGAAGCATATGTCATGATGGGATTTGACCAAAAACATCAGCCCCCCACAAGTTGATGATACTTGGTAGGGTTCGCTAATTCAGGACTAGTAGCACTTCCACATAGCTTCTTAAAGTTGAGTTCCATCGGAGTAGTCATAGAGTTGCAGTCCACCATCCCACATCTCTCAAGTAGCTTCACAATGTATTTTCCTTGAGAAAGGACAATCTCACCTGGCTTTTGCTAGACCTCAACCCTAGGAAATAATGCATCAGTCCTAGGTTGTTCATCTCAAACTCAGAAGCCAACTCCCTCTTTCGTTGATGAATGAGAGGGTCATCACCTATGAGAAAGAGATCATCCACATAAAGGACGAGAATGAGAGGTTTGTCCTTTTTAACCTTGTAGTATAGGTTTGGGTTAGCATCGCTCCTTGTAAATCCCAACTTCATAAGATAGCATTTGATCCTCTCATACCAAGCCCTAGGGGCTTGCTTCAACCCATAGAGGGCATTCTTCAACCTACATACATGTGTCTCATGATCTTGAACCTTGAACCCCTCAGGTTGTTCTACATACACTTCCTCAAGCGAACCATGCAAGAAGGCAGTTTTGACATCCATATGATATAGGTTCCATCCTTGCGATGAAAGAAGGGCTATAATCGAATGGATGGTGGTATATCTGGCAATTGGGGAAAATATCTCATCATAGTCTTCTCCTTCCTTTTGAGAGAAGCCTCGAGCTACAAATTTGGCCTTCAATTTCTCAGCACTCCCATCAACTCCATGTTTGATCTTGTAGAGCCATTTCAAAGTGACCACTGACTTGTCCTTGGGTCTAGGAACCACATCCCAGACATCATTCTTCATGATCAACTCATACTCCTTGTTCATCGCATCCTTCCAAACTTGTTGTTTCATGACATCTTCGAATGTACAAGGCTTAGATTAAACAATGGTACTCATGGAAGATACGTACCGTTGGTACATATTCGGCTTCTTTCTTTTAAGAAATGTCACCCTCGATACGATATGTTTCTCAGCATCTTCAAGAGTGTATTTGAGCCACAAAGGCCTTTTCCTTGAAGTAGAGAGCTCACTAGGAGGTGGATCAATGGGATCCATCAGACCTTCAACATCGGGCATCAGTTCATCAGACGAAGGTTCTTCCTGCTTATCTGCATCAACATCATCATTGTCCTTCCTTCGAATAGGAAGATCTCAAATCTTTCTAAGAACAAAATCTTCATCGAAAGCGTGACATCATGACTTAATTCCACTTCCCTTTGACCGGCACATTGATTCTATATGCCTTTGAAGTTTCACTGTAGCCCACAAATGTTCCTTCTTCCTAGATGCATCTAGTTTGTTTCTTTTCTCTTTCGGTACATGAAAATATACAGGAAAACCAAAAATTCTAAAATGAGAGACATCAGGTTTCTTATCGGTGAAAGCTTCTTCGGGTGTCTTGAAGTTCAAAGCTTGATGTGGGCATTGGTTTTGGACATACACAGCGGTGTTGGTAGCTTCTCCCCATAAGAACTTCGGAAGACCTTAATCATGAAGCATAGCTCGAGTGTCTTCTATGATAGTACAATTCTTCCTTTCGGCAACACCATTTTGTTCAGAAGTATGTGCGGTAGTGGTCTCCCTCTTAATGCCAACTTCTCTACAATAGTGTTTGAGTTCATTTGACTCATATTCGATACCATTAACGGTCCTCAATATTTTGATCTTCTTCCCTATTTGATTCTCGACCAAGGCTTTGAAGGAGTGGAAGCATTTGAATAATTCATCCTTCTTCTTTAAGAAAGAGATCCATGTTTTGCAAGAGAAGTCATCCACAAAAATAGCATAATACAAATATCCACCCAAAGATGTCACGAGCAACATACCTGATAGGTCAGAATGGACCAATTGAAGGATACCTGTGGTTTGAGTCTCACTTGAGGGTAGTGGCCCCCTTGTACGTTTTCCAGCTTCACATCATTGACAAACACTTTCATGATTTAAGTTGAATTCGAGCATCCCTGTTACCATCTTCCTTACATCGGGTAAGGCTTTGAAATGAAGGTGAGCGAATCTCTGGTGCCATAATTTGGATTGAAGAGAAGTATCACAAGTCATTGCTCCCAACAGACTTCCTCCAACCTGATAGAGACCTTCAACCTTGAATCCAATAGTGAATGCATCTCTTGGGTTCCTTTGCCAAACTTGAACCTTCCCATCAATGAATGTCACCTTGAAACTTTTGTCTTCCATCACAGAAATAAAGACTAAGTTCTTTTCAAATCAGGTACATATAACACTTCTTATAAGTGGAGGGCTTGACCTTGATTTAAGTGAAGAGTAACAGTCCAAATTCCTTTCATGGGATAAGTGGCATTATTCCCAAGTATAATCTCCATATTCATCTTTTTTTCAACCAAGTTTGAAAGAGCTTCTTTGTACCCAATGAAGTACTTTAAGGCACCACTATCAATCAACCAACGGTCCAATGTATCCATAGGAGAGGTGGTGGAGAGGGCATAAATAAGATAAAATTATTTTTGCTTTACAACATTAAATTCTTCATACCTGGAGTTTCTCAACTTCTTGGGAGGATGACCATTTCTATTTCGAGCAGCGGGAGCATTCTTCTTTCCTTCGTTGTTGAACCTATTGTTCCTTTGATTGCCATTTCCCTTGAATTTGTTGTTATTGTTGTCATCATCTCTTGGAGTATCCTTCTTATGAGGATACTCTCTAGCGAAGTGGCCAAACCTGTTGCAATTGAAGCACCTTCCTTTCCTTCCTTCTTTGAATCCCAACTTGAACCCTTGTCCTTCATTCCTTGGACCAACATTGTTCCTTCTCTTAGAATGGGCGGAGAAGGATGTAGGATTGTTTCCATTTGAGGGCTTGTCTCTTTTCATCACCCTTATTTCTTCTTGAGTGCATCTAACCAACAGTTCATCAAATCCCGAAACCCTGTCATTGTTGAGGATGGTAGTGTTAAATACATCCCAATCTCTTGTAAGGCCTCCAAGTATAATAAGAGAGAGCTCTCTGTCACCAGTGACTTCACCAATAGATAGGAGATCATTCTTGATCTTAGTAATCCTCATGAAGTAGGATTGTATGGATTCTCCTCTATCCATCTTGATATATTTTAGCTTGTTCTTGAGAAAGAGAATTTGATTTGCATTGTTTACTTTGAACATCCCAACCAGTTTTTCATACTTATCCTTAGATGTTTCCAAATCAGAAATATAGGCAACCAAAGGCTTATGAATAGAATCAACAATAATCTTCTTAGATTTAACCTCACCCTTCTTGTACTTGGTTTGTGCAGCAGCGGATGCATTTGAAGGAGGCTCTGCTATTCTTCCTTTGACATAGTCCATGGTATCATTTTCTTCTAATGTCAAATCCAAAGTCATCTTCCATGCATGATAGTCAGATTTGTCCTTAAGCTTGTCCTCGAATTTGAAGAAAGATGTAGTCGTCATTGGGACTAGTTCCAAATCCTTGTCCAACAACTTCCCTTAGTGATTGCTTTGCTTCACTCTTGCTTGGTCTTTGTGTTGGAAATTATACTGAAAGGGGGGGGGGGGGTGGCACGAATTAGTATTTACAATTCAATAACTTTTCACAATCAGATTTATATACACTACTTTAGTGAGTGTACTTGCGTGTGCACACAATTGCTATTAAGGAAACCAACGTATACCCAAAGAATTTATGATTCAGTTAATTCATCATGTGTTGATCTTTAATCAATGCATCCGTACTTTATTAAACAGTAACTATGTGTAGTAATAACATAATAAGCCATCGCACATAAGCAATGCACATGAACACCAAGATTTAAGCTGGAAACCTAATGTGGGAGAAAAATCACCTGCTGTTGTTGTGTCTGTCTTATTTTAATATAAAGAAAATTTGTTTACAATCTTGTACTAGTGCAGACTCATACTAGTATGCAGGAACCCACCCGCAGAAGGCTACAACCTTCTCTCATTCTCTAGCTTCTACTTGTTATGAAACCAACTCAAGAAAAGATAGAAAAGATAGATCAACGCCTTAGAATTCAGCCTCTTCGAGGGGGAAACCTCCTTTACATTACATAAATGAACAATTCTTCGATGATACAAATGAAAAGACCTCCTTTCTATATATAGGAGTCTAAGGGGTCATAACATAATCAGAGCCGACTTAACAATAATAATGTAAGGGCACAATAATAACAATAGTGGGCTTCTATGGGGCACAATAGTAACAATATGGGCACTACATGGGTACATCAATATAATAAGTGGGTTGTACTAATAACAATAAGGGGTTACACTAGTAGTATAGGGGCCTAACATGCCCCTCTCCTTCAAAAAGCATTGTCCTCAACGCTTGAGTATTTCTTGATGCTTCTATATAAAATTCTTGTCCTCCCATGTGGAATCTTCAGCGGGTAAGTTCTTCCACTTGATGAGATACTCTGAAATTGATCGATTTCGTAGCTATCGGGTTCTTGTTTCTGTGACTGCTCTAGGTTCCAATATGATTTTTCCTTCCTCTTCAATTTCTGGCAATATTTTTTGAATTGGGATCTTTTGAATAAGTGGCCATACTTCTTCGTCCTTCTTCCATTCATCCCTTGCTTCGTTTATCCAATCTGGTTGGATAATAGAAATAGAATAAAACAATGCTTCCACATCCTCATCCTTGAAGAGTCTTCCCATTCGGTAAGGTTGCCATTTTTTAAGTGCATGTAGTATTGCCAACATTTCCTTCTCATAAATAGCTTGCTTGAGATGTAGCAGTAAAAATACCCAATCACCTACATCAAAACATTTTTCACTATAATGTTGATCTACCTGTTGCTTCGTTTGATTTTGCGTCGAAGTGGCGTTATCCTTTAAAAGTTGGAGAACTTGTTGTTGATGCTCGATGTGATCTTTCACTGCTTGAACCTTTTTCTTCTTGATATGTCCTTCTATCTCTAGAGTTTGAGGAGTGGTAATTTCTTTCAATCCTTTACAAGATATGGTCGGATTCATTTCTTGATGCTCGATGTGATCTTTCACTTCTTGAACATTTTTCTTCTTGATATGTCCTATCTTGATAGTTTGAGGAGTGGTAATTTCGACCAATGAATTACAAGATATGGCTGGATTCATTTCTTCTTTCTTGATGTGATCTTTCACTTCTTGCACCTTTTTCTTCTTGATATGTCCTTCTATCTTGAGAGTTTGAGGAGTGGTAATTCTTGCCAATGCTTTACAAGATATCGTCTGATTCATTTCTTCTTTCTCTAGGGTAGGGTCCTAGCATATATCTTCTTCTTTTGATGTTTCTTGATCCTTTTCTTCGTCCTATTCATATTCTATGTAAAATAATTTCTTCTCAACACACTTATGACCTTTAGTGCATTTGCTATCACAATTGTAACAAAGCCCTTTTTCTCTTTTTTCTTCCAATTGTTGTGGTGTAACCCTTGTAGGTTGTGGAAGGCCAGGAGAAACAACACTTCCATCTTTATAGTTGTGAGGGGTATGCTTCCTGGTTTCCATAATTTTTCTTTCCACTATGTCACAAAGCCCTTTTACTCTTTCCAATTGTTGTGGTGTTTCTCTAAAGAGGGTGTTGCTCTTTGTATCCTCATAATGTGCTATCATTTCCTCCGTGAAAACTAACCACGTAACAAGTTCTTTACGAGAACAAAGCCCTTCATACCATAAAAATTGATCTGGTTCTAAATATGAAGATGCAATACATACCTTTTGTAATAGTGGTACACCATGTAGATCAAAATATTGCTCCATCTAAAGTATCCAATTCACTGGGTCCTTGCCATCAAACTTCCTCATCTTGCTTTTTCTTGATTTTAGGAGCTCGATATTGAAACGACTGTAACTCTGTACTTTCAGATATTTACGTTCTGAAATTGCGGTCTATAGTAGCCCTCTGTGTCCTCTTTCCAATTCGACCAGTCTTATCCAAATTGGATTCTCCAAGAAAGAGTTATGCACAATCTCCCAAGATGACCTGATTATAGACCTTTCCAGAAGAGCAAACTTGTATGAACTGCCACGTGTCACTGTTTCCACCTTTGGCTCTAAAAAATATGTACAAGAAACTACAGTCCGTCCTCTTTCTGTACCTTCTTACAAAATTTCAATCTGATGCTCAGAGAGAAAGTTATGACTATTTTCCCCAAGTCACCTGTTTGAAATGTAATTCAAGAGTCTACAAAAAGACCAAGTTCCTCAGATCATATCTCCGCAAATATAGCACAAAAATTTCTGAAATTAGAACCCCAGATTCAGCGCGATTTCTTCTCAAATGGGTGTTTTTTTTAGCTTCTGAAACATCGTAGAAGAAATGTTATAGCGAAAATGCCACGATGACCTATTTGGAACAGCGAAACCCTAGAATCCAAAGCTTTGATACCAAATGTTATGAAACCAGCTCAAGAAAAGATAGAAAACACAGATCAACGCCTTAGAATTCAGCCTCTTCGAGGGGGCAACCTCCTTTACATTACATAAATGAACAATTCTTCGATGATACAAATGAAAAGACCTCCTTTCTATATATAGGAGTCTAAGGGGTCATAACATAATCAAAGCCGACATAACAATAATAATGTAAGGGCACAATAATAACAATAGTGGGCTTCTATGGGGCACAATAGTAACAATATGGGCACTACATGGGTACATCAATATAATAAGTGGGTTGTACTAATAACAATAAGGGGTTACACTAGTAGTATAGGGGCCTAACACTACTGGAAGGGAGCTACAACCCCCTAGCTCTTGTACTAGCCGATATGTTTACTAGTATGTAGGCGCCGGCCTACAGAAGGATACAACCTTCTCTCTTCCTCCATGGACCACATTTCATAAATTTTTAGACTGGATACTCTTGCTACATAAGCACAATTAATCACCACTGCAATAGCTAGATCTACCAATAATCAGTCAATCTGAATACTCATATCAATGTCACCAGAACACTGTGTTGAACCCAGAAACCTGTATAATCAACTAGAACCAACTGTAACCTCAAAAATTATATGTCAAAATGTATACGCTACTTTAGTGAAGCCAACCTGCGTGTATACGCTACTTCCTTTAACCAAACCTGCATATACCTCCAAAATTACTAAATCATAAAAACCTCTGAATCAAAACTGTATCAATCAATAACATTCTAAAGATTTACTATCAAATTACAGAGATCTAAACAGATAGCAGCAAAGATCACCCTTCTCACTTAATCAATCAATCAATCAAACTCAATCTCCTTATGCATTCAGTTCTACTTTCGGATCTAAGAAGACATCATTGACAAATAGTAGTAAAACAACATCATTGATCAGATAGATCAGTCGTTTCTGAACAACAGGCTTTTCTTTTGCATACGCTACTTGGAAGAGTCAAACCAGCATGTATACGCACCTTCACCAAGGTGAACCAACGTATAGATCTGAAAATACTAGCTTACAACTTCACTGCTATTCCAGATTTCAAACATACCCAAATAATGACATTTAAGAATAAAACGTGCGTAAGAAATCAGATCTAACCCAACCAATATCAGATCATACAATGATAAGTCATTTCAGGTCTCATGATCCTAATCCAACATTGTATCCAAGGTGCACAAAATATTTCAGATCAAGTCATAATCATAGCCCCTACAACATAAAATATACTTCAGATAGAAGTATTCCCAAGAAACCATTTCACTTGCACACTTGGCCCTTTGATCTTCTCCTCCTTATATAGTTTTTGGCCTTTCACAATACCTCGGACTGTACGAATTTACAGGGTAAGTTCCTCAGACAAAACACCAAAGGACACCGCTCACAAAAAAATAACAGATCAATACACTAGTATTCTTGACATAGTTAAAACCCTCAAAGAAGGAAACAGCCATAGCTATCCTCCCAAAACCAGGCAAGGTTTCCATTCCCAATCTCCCAGAAGCAGTGATTCTGAACTAAAGCTTTGTTCTCCCAAGCATTATTCTAGATGTGAGATTCCCTGATGTGCCCTGTCATTCTAATCAAGTCCCCATCTCTCTAGTTTTTTGCATATTTCTCCTTCCAAAGCTTGGCCCATGGGTTGTTGGATTCCTTTAGCCATCTCCACCAAAGTTTGGCCCCCAAAACTTTTTTAAGAGTTTCTGGGTCATGGAGACCAAGACCCCCATGAGGTTTGGGCATGCAAAGTTTGTCCCAAGCAACCAATGCCCATTTCTTCTTTTCCTCACCTTTTCCCCATAAAAAGTCTCTTTGCATGTTCCTGATTTGCTGGGCAACTCCACTAGGGATAGGAAGAGCCGACAACATATAAATTGGAAGAGACTGCAGGACCACCGTTGTGAGAACAAGCCTACCAGCAAGGTTTAAAGATCTACTTGTCTACTTGCAGATTTTATCCTTTAGTTTATTGGTCAGAGCTTCCCAAACCTCCTTGCTCTAAGGTTTGTCAGTGAGAGGTATTCCTAGATATTTGGAGGGGAGATGGTCTCTCTGAATTCTGAGAATTCTGGAGAGGTTTCTCTGAATTGCAATATTTGTATTGAAAAAAAACACTTTATATTTAGAGAGACTTACCTCAGTACTAGCCGCTAAGGAAAAATCCTATAGGATTTGTTTGTAGGCTTTGGCTTCTTTGACCGTTGGTATGCCCTGTAACATAGTGTCATCTACAAATTGCTGATGAGTTAATGTGTTCCCTTCCTAGGTAAGCTTGAGACTCTGGATAGTGCCCTCCCTTTTGGCAAAAGTGATTGCTTTTCCTAATCCTTCCATCATGAGAATAAAAGGAAATGGTGAAAGTGGATCTCCCTGCCTGAGGCCTCTTGAGGACTGAAAGGATTTGGAGGGAGAGCCATTGAGGAGGATGGAAAAGCCGGCTGAAGTTACCGAAGCCATAACCCATCTTATTCAATTCTGGTCAAAGCCATAAGCAATTAGAACTTCTTTTATATATAACCAACTCAGTTTGTCATAAGCCTTCACTAGGTCCAGTTGAATGATCATCCCTACTTCCTTATTATTCTTGAGAGAGTGGACAATTTCATGTGCTTGAATGATGTTTTTAAGAATTTTCTTTCCTTCCACATAACCAGTTTGCTCCTCTGAAACGAGTGTTGGTAGGAGGGGCTTTAGTCTATTTGCAATAACTTTGGAGATTATTTTGTATATCACATTACAAAGGGCTATGGGCCTGAACCGATCTGGAGTCATTGCCTTATCCTGTTTATGGATGAGGGCAATGAAAGAGGTATTTAGCGCTTTTAGGATTGTTTTTGAAATCCTTGAGTCCTCCACCACTTCTAGAATATCGTTTTTGACTATTTCACAGCTTGCTTTGAAGAAGTCTATGTTAAAACCATCCAGTCCAGGCGCCTTCCCATTGTGCATCTCATTTAATACTTCTTTTACCTCTTCTTCTGATACTGGTCTATTGAGATTGAAATTGTCTTCCCTGGACACTAGTTTTGGAATATGCTTTGTAAATTTCTTGATAGCTAGTGATCTGTTTGAGATAGGCGCCTCTGTTTTTTTTTGAAAATATTGTACCAGAACGGACTCCATATCTTTGTGTGTATTGAGCTCTCTTCCTAGAGGATCTAAGAGCTTTGTGATCCGATTATGGGCCTAGTGTTCCATGGTAGATTTGTGTAAAAACCTTGTGTTTCTTTCTCCTTCTTTGAGCCATTGGACTTGTGATTTCTGCTTCCAGAAGATTTCCTCCTACTGACATCTGGTGTCCCATTCTTGTTGTAGTGAGTCTACGTGCAATTTCCTATCATCAGTGAAGCCTTCCTTGATAAGAGTTTGGTTGATATTCTAAAGCTTTTGTTCCACTTCTCTTTTGGCTTTAAAAATGTTTCCAAACTCACTTTTGTTCCAATCTTTGAGTCTAGTCTTGATGTGCTTGAGTCTTTGTTGCAGCATGAACATTTTTGTGCCTTGAACTGGTAAATCTTCCTTCCACCACTTATCAATGTTGGATATGAAATTAGGGTGAGTAAGCCAAACATTTTCAAACCTGAAGGGTCTGTTCCTTGGAGTGCCAATAAAAGAAGCTTCTAGCTGAATTGGCCAGTGGTCCGACCCTCCAAAAGGTAGGATAAAAGCATTCAAGTTAGGCCCCGAGAGGAGGAGGTTCTCCGAGATTAGGAACCTATCTAGTTTTGAAGCAACCTGTGAAGCTCCTCCCCTCTTGTTGTTCGAGGTGAAGATCCCATTTGTTGTTTCTAAGTCCACTAGCTTCAATTTGATGAGGAAGTTTTGGAAGGCAATAGAATCCTTGCCCATTAGTCTAGTGCCTTATTTTTTCTTTGTAAGAGATTTGATCATGTTGAAATCTCCACCCAGAATCCAAGGTATTGCTAGGTGTCTCTGTCTAAGCTTCTCGAGTGAGGTAAGAAGCTTGAGTTTATCATCAGGATTTTGAGGACCATAGACATTAGTGACCATATAAATATCCTTGTCACCTAAAGGTTGGATAACCATTGAAAGATAGTTCCTAGATGCTTCCGCATCCAAAATGTCAAATTTCTGGGGATTCCAGAGAGTGAGAATCCCTCCCGCTGTATTATTGGCTTTTACTTCTAGGTATTCATACTTACTGAGCCATTTACTATGTATCTTCCGGACTTTATCTATTGAACATTTTGTTTCCTGTATGAACACCATATCTAGGTTTTCTTCTTTTATTCTACTGTTGAGATTCCTCTGCTTTCTTTTACTTCCTAGACCCCTGATATTCCAAGTTGTGAGCTTCATGATGATGGGTTTTTGAATGAGTAACTGGTAAGATCTTTCATCTTACCTGAGTTGATCATGAGCTTTCCACACTCTATTAGCAGTTCATTTTGACTCTTTCTGCCTCCTTTCCTGCTCGGGTTCCTAGCCGAGTGTCTTGATATTTCCTCCATTTATTTGACCCCTCCCTAGTCTTGGATTTCATGGTTTCTTTTGTTTCCTGAGGTTTTTATCTGAGATCGTCAGAGGAAAAGCTATTGCACTATGTCAAACTCCTCTGGTGGTAGGAAGTCTATCCCTTTTTTAGTTCCCTGTTTTAAGAATTTCTCTAGGTCAAGATTATCCCTCTAAAGTATCTCATATAGTTCTTGGTCCTTAGTCCCAACTTCACTGGGGTCATCTCTTGATCCCTGCTTTGTTCCATGCTAGTTGGTATATCTTCCTATAGTTTGTTGTTATCGTGTATTATTTCCATACTATCTTCTTTTTCTATCTCTTTAGGATGATTGTCTAGCGTTACATCTTTCTCACTCGTCCCCCCTTCTTCTTCTAAAACTTCAAAGTTATTGTGATTTGCTACTTTGTTATCACCCTATTTTTTTTGATACCTTCTTCCCCACCTTTCCCTCTACCTCCTATCTTAGTGAATCCTTCAGGATCTTTGTGTATGTTGGTCCTCGGATTCTCCTCCCACTTGTTATGTGGGCAATCTCTGAAAAGGTGTTTGTGTTCATGACATTTCCGGCATCTAAAAGGGACATGTTCATAGTCCGCCACCTGTACCCATTCCTCATCATAAACTTCTAAGACCACTTCATCTGGGAGTGCTCCTGATAAATCCATTTCCACACATATTCGTGTGAAGGAAGTGTATTTCCCTCTCAGAGTTGCCTCTGAAATTTTTAGAAAATGTCCTAATTTATTTCCTATAGCTTTCAAGGATTCAGGCAGCCAATAATCTAGAGGTAGGGAGTAAAGTCTTATCCATACCGGGACCGAAGTGAATGTCTCCCACTCCAGGACAATGTTCATAAGCCAAGGTTGCATATAGAGTCCTGCAGCAGCATAGAAATAAGGCCATCCTTCGAAAACTCTATCTTTATCCTCTAGGTTGTTGACAACCATTGTGAAGAAGCCCTTGGACCCTAGATGAAGAGTTATATCCCCCTTTGGTTTCCAGTTGTTTCTGATCCAAGTATACAGATTCTTGTTTGTGGGCCATAAGCCCATAAACTTATAGATAATAACATAAGTCGTCATATGATCTCTGTGCCCTTGCAGTGCAGGATCGTTCAGAACCACCCTAGGTTTGGTGGCAGTTTTGGGCTTAAAGGATCCCTCTTCAGAGTTGTACCCCTTTTTATTCTGACTGCTGTCCTCTGGAATCTTCTCGTTCTCGCTTCTGACCGTCCCATGAGTTTCTTCGTGAACATCCTCTTTGCTACTTTCCAGTTCTCTTGAGTCTATATTTTTTTTTCCTTTCTCCCAAGGTCTCGTTCAAACTCGTTTCTCTGCTTTTATTTGAAACAAAGTTGCTATAGGAGGGAGTGGAGCTCCCTCCTCGTGGCACTTCCATGGTTCTCATCTCGCTTCTCCTATTACTTCCTGCTCTGAACCCTAGCTCCTGCTCTCACTAGCGCAACATCTCGGACCATTGGATTAAATTATCATAATTAAATAACATTTCACTTAATATTTATATTTATATTTATTAATTTACTTATTTCTATTTAAAAATTTATAATTAAATTTCTTGTAAAGAATTGTTGGATGACATGTCCAAACTTTTGAGAAGATAGCAAGTTGGGAATGATAATGTCTTTATGTAAATTAGAACATCATTGAAATATGCTTGTAATGTTTTAAAGACCCCAACAGGTCCCAAATCCCCAATGAAATCCCTAAAAAAATCTAGAGAAATAAATTTGAGCTGTAAAAATATAAATAATCTTCCGGGGGGTGAAAACAGGATTCCGTAGCATGAATCAAAATTATCGAACACAAGTTTTGGTTGGAAAACAGATATTCATTATAGTTATATATATAATTATAATTTTCGATCCTGCTCCCGAGGCGTGTCATCTCAGTCCTTATATTTATTGGCTTGCGGACCTAGAAATGGTTTTATTGGACCTACATGATCTCTAATTTCCATATTTTATTACTGTTGTCAAATGGCTTTGGAATATATTTTATTACCGAGAAGACCATGCGAAATATTTTTAAAATAACAAACGAGAGAATTTAATGGAAGAAGTTGTTGAACCACAAGAGCGAAGAGTTTCATGGATGGGCTGTGGAGTGGATTCAAAAGAGGTGGATTGTCACTGCATTACAGGAAGAGGTGTACACTTTGTATTTGTTGTGTATACTTTTATAAATATATATATATATATTGGGTTTGGAGTATGTTTTAAAACTGCCTCTGTTTGGCTAAGAGCTGGTCTTCCTCTGAAGTAATGAAACAGGTTAAAGGCCCATGACCCAGAGGCATCTGGAGTGAGAGCCTCCTCCCTTGGGGACCACTTGAGTGGTTATTCCAGGTGGCCTGGTTTTCCTTGATAACACTGATGAGTCAACCAACAATTGCGGATAGTTGCCAGAGATGACTGTCCTCACTGTTGGTTTGACAAACTGAGTCTGATAGGTTTTTCCATCCTTTAAAGTCTGGGCAAAGTGTGTATATTCTACTTTACTGTTAATTTGTTAATTTGAATTTATGATGTTTAAAAAATATACATATATTTTTTTACATATGTTTATAATATCTTCATTTTTTTCCAATTATTTTAAAAATTTTGAACATAAATTTACAATATCCATATTTTCTCTCATTTATTTTTTAAGCTCAATTAGAGTGTGTATTCTTATTTCTATTCATACATTTTTAAAGTCTCTTTGAATCAACTAAAAAATTATATATCTATGACCACTTTACAAACCAAACCCTAATTTATTTAATTATAAATTTTATTAAGCTAGTAAATTATTTATTAATATTTATTTTAACATGTTATCTATTAACTAAATCTGGACTTTGTTATGGAAGGTGGTATGGTTGCACTTGAAAGCCATGAGAGTAGATAGCAGGCATGTTACCTATTCTAATCACCAAAACAAACAAAACATAACCTAATATGTTCTCGTGAAAGATAAATTTTGTGATTAATTTTTTCCATTAGTAATTGTATATTTTAATTAAATTTATTAATCTTTCAAATATTTACGAATAAATTTATAATTATTTTTTCTTAATTATTTTATAATTATAATTAATTAATTAATCTTTTAAAATTTAAAAGATATTTTATAATTGATAACAAAACATAACCTAATATGTTCTCGCGAAAGATAAATTTTGTGATTAATTTTTTCCCTTAATAATTGTATATTTTAATTAAATTTATTAATCTTTCAAATATTTATGAGTAAATTTATAATTATTTTTCTTAATTATTTTATAATTATAATTCATTAATTAATCTTTTAAAATTTAAAAGATATTTTATAATTGATTTTGTTTTAATTTTTTTTATGATATTATATTTATATTTAATTTATTGCTCTTTTAAAATTTAAAAAACTCCAAATTTTTACGAGTACTTTGGTTTTTTTAATTTGAATATGTTATTAAAACACATAATATTATTATTTTTTTCACATATATTAAATTAATAAAAAATTATTATTAATTTTATAATATCTTAAAAATTTAAAAACATTTAATATTTTAAAAAAATAAAAATAAAAAATTATATATATAAAATTAATTTTATTTTTTTAAATATTAAAGGTTTTTAAATTTTTAATAATAAATCATCTTTTATCGTATTAATTTTTTAACAATAAATCAATTTTATTTTATTTTTAATCTTATTATCAAACTATAATTTTAATTTAAAATTAATTATTATAATGATTGT
This sequence comes from Pinus tabuliformis, assembly GCA_031772625.1. Lineage (NCBI taxonomy): Eukaryota > Viridiplantae > Streptophyta > Pinopsida > Pinales > Pinaceae > Pinus > Pinus tabuliformis. The sequence continues at coordinate 1,361,204,007 of CM062816.1, forward strand.
TAAGGTTTATATAGTGCTTCTGCTACGCATATTATAAGCTAAAACAGCTAGTTAGCGGGTATTATGAGCTAAAATCAGCTAGTTAGGCGGTCATCCTTCCGTTGCTCCTTTCTGCTGAGCCTACAATATGCCAATTTCAGTGCCATAGATAGTGTTACATCTCACTCAAAGGTACCAGAACGCTGCTTGAAACCCTTCAAATAACATGCCCCGAAAACATAGCGTCCACTGCGGCGCAGTGCCCCCTATTCTAGCATCAAGTGTCCCCCAATTTTTAAAAGGGGAAATTATTTGATTTATTTGAGCTTTTATTTCTTTAAAAAATATCCGATTAGAAATAAAAATCAATAATGTAATAATATTTTAAAATTCACATTTGATATAAACTTTGATACTATTAATATTTTTATCTTTATTGGTTTCATTTATTTTTTGTTGGTTTCATTAAAAAAATAACGAATTAATTCATTTGATGACTTTTAAGAGCTATCTAATTCTTTATTTTGATTATAAAACATTAATTTATTTTAAGTATGGGGGTTGACGCAGTGCATTATATTAGATATCAAAAAAAAAAAAAGAGTCAAGGGATCTCTACTTGAATGGTTCATGAGGCACAATACTTGCTAAGGTTTTGCAAATGGGGTAGCAAGCTAAGTGGGCTTTATTGTGGGGAAAACTCCACAGTTAAGCGCGCTTGAGCCAGAGGAGTTCTGGGATGGGTGACCTCCTGGGAAGTCCTCGTTACCGGGTGCAAGCCCCGGAAGTGATGATTGATGCTATGTGATTCATTTCACTAGTTTCAATCCCACTTCTTCACCCCTGTGAGCATCACCCGATGCAATGAGTGCTAAGTGAACTATTCAAAAAATCATGAGAAATTACTCAGTTACGACTACCTCTCATGGAAATGGTCATACATGAATGACTTACTTAACGCAGTTGAATCCCCAAAAAAAAAGAGTCAAGGGATCTCTACTTGAATGGTTCATGAGGCACAATACTTGCTAAGGTTTTGCAAATGGGGTAGCAAGCTAAGTGGGCTTGATTGTGGGGAAAACTCCACAGTTAAGCGCGCTTGAGCCAGAGGAGTTATGGGATGGGTGACCTCCTGGGAAGTCCTCGTTACCGGGTGCAAGCCCCGGAAGTGATGATTGATGCTATGTGATTCATTTCACTAGTTTCAATCCCACTTCTTCACCCCTATGAGCATCACCCGATGCAATGAGTGCTAAGTGAACTATTCAAAAAATCATGAGAAATTAGTCAGTTACGACTACCTCTCATGGAAATGGTCATACATGAATGACTTACTTAACGCAGTTGAATCCCAAAAAATGATATCTAATTAATTTATTTATTTTAACAAATTCAATTTTTTTTCTTTCTACTAATAATAATATAGAAATACGCTAATTATAATGAGCATATTTATAACTTTTTAAAATTTATTTTATTATTATTTTAGTAGGGCTAATTTTTTTTTATATTAATTATGATAAAAATATATTTTTAGTCAGTTATATTAAGATTAATGATTTTTTAAGAGAATTTTTTTCCTTTTCCAAAAAGAAGGCAGTCTAAATTTTATGTAGTTGTAGTTAAGCATAATAAAACATTACATTGTTTTGCTGCTGAATTGTATAATGTTTTATGGTTAAATATGTAGGGAGTTGTGGTAGGCAAAAGGTGGGAAAACCACACTCTATAAGGCTCTGAAGCCACATGGGAGCTTCTGGAGGGGGAATTTGTGCCCCTTCCTACCACAAAATTTTGATTGACAGGAGGAAATTCATCCAGGGGGGGGAAGGGGGAGCAGAGCTAGAAAGTATTCCAACAAGTCCAATCGGATTGGTACTAGTATCAGTCAGGAAAAGGCAAAAAATACAGAGTCCGTCGGGACAATTCCTTATGTAGGAAAATACATAGAGTCAAAAGAGGAATCATGGTCTACACATTCAGGACAAAATGGGGGCTGCGGACCCAAGTTAACAAAGACATCTAAGGTGGTCCTCACGGACCTGCAAACCCAAGCTCATAGGGAGCACAAGAAGACGTATGCATTAATACGCAAATTTATGGGGATTTGGCCCAATGAGAAACTTCTATAGACTTGGATTACCTATGTATGGAAGCCCAAAGGTGAGGTTGACCTTCATTTAGAATCTAAAGGCTTCTTTACGGTTGTATTTTCTAATATTGAAAACATAGATATGATCTTTGAGGGAGGACCCTATTTTCTTTCATCGATATGGTTATATATGTGTCCCTAGAACGAAAATTTCACTCAAGAACAAGAAACATTTACATTAGTTCTAGTGTGGATTAGGCTATATTCACTGACCATATATTATTGCTTCCCAAAAACAATTGAAGCTATCGGAAATTTCCTAGGGAACTTTCTTAAACTCTCATAGGCAACCCAATAGGAAAAATACACACCATATGCTAGGATTTGTTTTGAAATGAACATCTCTAAAACCCCCCCAAAGGCTGTAATGAACGAATTATAGGATGAGAGATGGAATCAGAGCATGGACTATGAGTAGATCTCATTCCAATGTCGTCGATGCCATGGACATGGGCACCTCCTTAGAGAATATCCTCTAAATGTCAAGATTGAGCAAACAAAGCCCTATCTAGAAATGGATTTAGAACGCTTCACTATAGTTCAAACCATGGGGAAATTAGGGAGGAAAAAATAACAACAAATCTATAGTGGAAATAAGCGGTCAAAGAACCGATATGAAGTTCTGTTTCAGGAAACACACCAGGAGGAAACAAAGATTCATCAGGAGCAGGAGATCCTAGAGAAGGAACCATCAAAGAGTGATCCCCCTACAAATGAAGAGAGCTTGAAAGAACCTTCTCAAAGCTTGGTGAGGGAATGAGATCCAATCCCTCCCCAGCGATAGGATGAGGATATGGAGATGACACCTATCAAGGTAGGGACAAAGTACCCAAAACTAAATGAGATAGAGGAGCAGGAAGGACCGAATCTCCCCAAACTCCTAGAACAATAGAAAAAAAGAGGGATGGATATGATACCCAAGGACCAAATAGATTGGTTGCAATACCTATTCCTTACGAGGGAAGACACCTGGAGGAGAGACAAACAACAAGCGCATGGAGAAGAGAAAGGTCTGAGAGTCAAACTATGGCCCAAAGAAGGCAAACCCCTAAGAAAACCTAGCAGAAAAGAGGAACTAAAACAAATAGTGCAACACTCCGAGAGTTGGCAGCTCTCCTGATAAATTCAAGTAAGATGAAACCCTAGAACCCTAACTTCTCCCCCCCTCTTTTCCAATGAAAGTACTAACATGGAATATAAGGGGCATGAATAACCTCTGAAAGGAAATAATCCTCAAAGAAAAAATGAAAAAAGAAAACCTTGATATTCTGTTTATTCAAGAAGGGTAAATGCACCATAGATCTCATGAGAATAAGTAGTGGGAAATTTTTTCCCAAGTATGACTTTGTAAACGAAATCTAGAAATGCGACAGGAGGAATTATAACCCTATGGAATCCCCAAACAATCCATATTGTTTCCTTCGAAGCGACCTAGTATGCACTATCTCTAGTTTTACATTACATAGGCTCTCCAAATCCTATACTATGAACCAATTTATATGGACCTCAATGAATTGATTAAAAACTCAATTTTATCCATTCTTTAGAGGCCCTTCACAGGAGGTATCTAATAACAAAATGGATCATGGTAGGGGATTTGCATATGACTGTTTCTTTGGAAGAAAAGAAAGGAGGATCCCAGAAACTGGACAGGGACTCTAAAATATTTTAGAATATGATTGATGGAATGAAGCTGGTGGACCTAGAGACAAAAAATGGTATGCATATTTGGACAAACAAAAAGGAGCGAAAACACATGGTTTCTTTGAGGCTAAATAAATGTTTAATTCCAAAGGATTTGATCTTGCAAGGTATTTCCCTGGAGACCAACATCCTTTACAGTAATGGCGTAAACCATTGGCTAGTAACTTTGATTGCCCAGTTCATGGGAAGTCCAAAAGAATGACCCTTCAGGTTTGAGGGCTTCTGGATGGACCAACGCAATTTTGTAGAGAAAGTGAAGCAGTGGTGGCAGGAAGAAAGAGTCGTGAAGGGATCCAAGATGTTCAGGCTACAACAAAAACTGAAACAAATTAAAGAGTAGCTTAAAATGTGGAACAAACATGAGTTTGGTAATATTTTCCAAGAAAAAAAGATATAGAAGTAAAAATATAAGGTCTTCAAAGATCTATAATGGAGGAAGGCTTCTAAGAGGAAAATCACAATCAGGGGATCTCCCTTTAGCGGGAATGGGAAGAAATATGTAAACAAGAAGGGAAACTATGGAGACAAAAATCAAGGTTGCGACGACTTCAGGATGGTAAGAAGAACACTAAATTCTTTCACCGTACCATGATATTTCACATAAATCTCAACAAGATTTTGAAATTTGAAGAAAATGTGTGGAATATGCTCTAATCCCATTAGGAAATCAAGTAAACTGTAGTCTAACATCTCCAAGACATCACAACAAAACTGCGACGAGATAGATTATAGGCGATAAGGAAAATCCTAAAGAATATCCCCAATAATCACAGAGTAGCAAAATGAGAATCTCAACTGGCCAATTTCGATTGAGAGAGTGGAATGGGCAGTGCAAGACATGCCGAGTGGCAAAGCACCTAACCTTGATGGCTTTAGAATCGATCTTTTCAAAGCATGTTGGGAAATTGTGGGCCCATAAATTGATGAAGTAGTAGAAGATTCCCATAAATCAACTATGAATCTAAAGGCCCTAAATGCTACTCCCATAAATTTTATCCCAAAAGAAGAAGAAGCCAAAACTCTTGATAGCTTTAGACATATTTCTCTGTGCAAAGTAATCTATAAAATTATCTCAAAAGTCATTGCCAATAGATTAAAACCTATGCTTCCAATTATAGTCTTGGAAAAACATGTTGGTTTTGTGGAAAGGAGTAAGATCCTTATTAATATAATGCAGTTCAATGAAATCATTCATTCCCTCAAAGCACAAAAAAAGGCGGTAATGATAATGCAACTGGATATCACTAAGTGTATGATAATCTAAGTTGGGATTATTTGGAGAACCTACTGAAAGCTTTAACATTACGACATAACTGGATTTAGTGGATAATGTCTCTACTCACCTCTACTAACTTATAAATCATGGTCAATGGGGCTCCATCACAACCCTTCCCTCCCATAAGAGGCCTGAGGCACGGATATTTCTTATCCCCCTTTCTCTTTGTCTTGGTAATTGAGGGTCTTAGTAGAGCTATAAAAGAAGCAACTGCCATAACAGGGACTAAAGGATTACAACCTTACTCTAAATGCAAGCCAACGACCCACCAATAATTTATGGAGGACACAATTTTTCATGGAGTTCCCTCAGTTAAGGAAGCAAGAGCCTATAAGTAGCTCTTAGAGGATTTTGTGGTAGCCATAGGTATGGAGGTCAATGAATCCAGGTCAATGGTTTTTATTTTTAATACTCAAATTGTTGTGTAGAGAAGCCTCACCCTCATTTTAGGTTTTCAAAGGAAAACCCTGCCATCACAGTACTTGGGAGTTCTCTTAACAAATAAAGAAAGTAAGAAGTCAACCTCAGAAGCCATGATATCCAAATTGCAACATATGGTCAATAGGTAGACTTATCAAACCGTAAATCTAGCATGCAAATTGGTATTGACCAAACGAGTCCTGCAGGAAATCCCTATGATTTTTTTATCAACTCTACCATCTCCCAAAGGAATTCTCAAAAAAATCAAAGAAATCCAACGAAAGTTCTTATGGTAGGGGGCAAATGAAGAAAACAAGGCTCTTGTGGGTGGGGACAAAATTTGCAAACTAGTGTCCATGTGAGGATTAGGCTTCCAAGACACATAAAAAACGAATGTCGTATATGGAGAAAAAATATGGTGGAGATGGATTAGATATGTCAACCTCTTCTGGGAAGTGTTTTCGAAAGAAAAATACGCACCACAATGGAACCCACAAGCCTTGATCAGATTTAATGACATGTCGACACAATCTGCCTCAAGGAACTTGGCCTTGAGAAACTGAGGATTAATACAAGATTATTCTTTTGGGAGACAAGGAGTGATGTAAAAGCATTATTTTTGGAGGACGCATGGCAGCAAGAACTGAAACTAGCTGAACTGACAACAATAGCCCTCCACAAGGCACTACAAACATAAGGTAAATAGGTGGTTCACGATTACTGGGACCCAGGAGGCACCTACCAAAATTGGAGAAAGTGGATAATCCTAAACCATTATGAGCAACAATCGTTGGCCCAAATTGCCTAAGGCTTGGACAAGAAATTCTAGTAAAGAAAGATACTTCACTTAGAGAACGAGGAACAACTAAGATGGGGAAGGTAGGAAGGAAGAAAATTCACACTAAAGGAAACCTGGAGATATATAATAGATTACCAACAAGGCGTATCAACAATGGAGTGGAACAACCTTTTGTCATCCCCTTAGTGGTCAAAAATCAAAATTTTTATCTGGATGGTAATGCACAATAAGATTCTCACTTCGGAAAACCTCTGCTGCAGGGGATTTTCAGGTCCTTCGTGCTGTAACCTTTGCCAAAAGTAGGAAGAAACTATTAACCACCCCATTAATAGGTGTGAGTAGATGGTTATATTATGGAACTAATTCTCTTAGGTTCTTTGACAATCAGATCTACAAAGAGATAACATTCAAGATACATTAAAGAAATAGGGAGGAGAAATCTTAAAAAACGAAATGTTCAATCTTGATTGGAGTTTAAGCCTTGGATTTATAATCTGGACGAATTGGAAGGAGAGAAACCGCTGAATATTCCCAGACAAATCCTCCTCGACCTCGACACTAATCACTGAAATCCCACAACAATTACAAATAAACAATCCTTGGCAGTTGGGTTCATATGGGAAATAACAATCCTACTGACCAAGAAAACAGAATTTTGGAAATATTAGGTATAAGTGGCATACAAGAACCTCTTTATAGGAGAAAGGAACCACGAGTTTAGGGTACTGCAACGATTTGGTCACATCCAACAGTGAGGTTTCAGAAGTTGAATTTTGATGGGGCCTCGAAAGGCGACCTCGGTCGAGCTGGAGCGGGAGTGGAAATTCAAGACAGTGCTGGTAAGATCCTCATACTCTATTATACTCTTTTGGGTGTGGCGACTAACAATGTAGCGAAGTTCTATGCACCAGAACAAGGGTTAGAGATATTGGTCAGAACTAACAACCACCACTACAGAATTAAGGGAGGCTCGGATTTGGTAATCAAGGTTGCAAAGTCACTAGAGTTTGGTACCAACATAGGGAATGTTATGAAGCACTCATGCCTGAGCCAGAACATTCAATGAATTCAAGGACACTTGGCTGGCATGCGGACCATCGAGTTCGACCTTCTATGCAAAACATCCAATAAGATGGAGGAGAGGTTGGCGAATCAGGGTGCTAAAGCAGTGATTGCACCAAGTCAATATAAATGGGAGGAAGTTGAAGTAGGACAACTAATGGCTAACTGTGACAACCTAGCCGAGTTGGACATGTGGGTGAGTAATCAGACTCAAATGGTGATCAGAGTAGACATGACAGACCGTAGTGGGCACCAAACCCCAAGAAGTGATAAATGAACGTTAGGAACCAGAAACCATGACTGGCTCATAATCAACACAAGGGAAGGTTATTACAGCAACGTGGTGTTGGAATCATCTAGAGACAAGGTACGCGGAGGATCATGGCAGGTAAGGTGGCGACAGAGGAAGGTACATTCCTTAGTACGAATCCTCCATTCCTCCAGGAAAATATTGATTATCATTCGAAGTGTCAGTATATTCTATTAATGCCTATGTAAAATCTCATAATGAGAAAAATCTATTGGATGAATCAGAATCAGGCTAGTGAGCGGTGCACATATATGAGTTTGCAAGAATTATCAAACCCCGATCATGAAATAATGGTTGAAATTGGAAAGTTTCCGAGTAGTGGGAGCTCTGGGCTTTAGGCACTCTATGCTATTTATCATCCCAGTTACCTTTCTTTTCTTCAAAGTGAACAAAGGCTCCACAACATCGAGAGAACTCATTTTCTGTTGTGTAGACTCATGGTTTACAGTATTATGGATTGTAGCAGGCAGGTTTATCGAAGGGGAAGGTCGCGACAAGGGTCGTTAAAAGCCACCCCTCGCAAGCGCACAAGAATGGAGATCATGACATAAGAAGCTTCTCAGGCATATGAGGACCTCATCTCGGAGGAAGGAAAGGCCATTTTGGAGCCAAAGGAGTAAGAAGTTAGGGAGCAGAGAGAAAATAAGTCTGAGGGTTGTGTGGACGAAGAGGTGGATTAGGTGATTGATACAGGCATTACCAGGACCCATGAAATCCTCTACCAGAATACTATCGACACAACGTGGCACATGAAGACACTTATGAGGAAACTCATAGTAGAGAAAATCACTTAGAGAACTCTGTTGAAGAAACTTTACATTCTCTAGAAGCAGGTGGAAAGGGTGGAAACCCATTTGTGGATGTTGGTGTATCTCGAACATCGTCAAAAGGACTGCATTAACTCCATGGAAAAAAGGTTTGATATTTTCTTGCACTATGTTCATCACATGGACATCACTCGTGGCAACACTGAGGATTAGTTAGCTACAATGTGACGCGTCTATGTTTGCAGAAAGAAAGGGGAGCCCCTGTGCTAGGACAATGACTAGTTACCACCTGAGCAAGTGGATTCCCCAGAAAGACCTTGATCATTAATCTGGTTATTCAATGTCTCTATTATGTTAGTTTGGTGGTTTTTAAGAGGATATCATGTTCTTATTCAACTATCTTCAAAAGGATGAACACAATAGATCGCGAAGTTAAGACATCAATGTCCCAAGAACCAGAAGAGATGAAGGAGATGTAAGATAAAGGAAGTTGGAAGACCATAGAGAAAAAAAAGAAAGCTACAGCATCAATCTCGCCAATCTCGCCAAGAAAGACGAGGAGCCAGATAATTAAAAACTAAGGAAATTATAGGTCCGATAGACCAATTTGGTCTCAGTGGACGTTAACCACTATCATCATCATCATCATCATTAAACATATAAGTTAATTTTAAATGAGAAGATGGAAACCGACCTCTCAAATAAACATATTTTTTCATAGCAATACAATACTTTATTTTCAGAGACTCCTCTACAAGTAAAGAGGACCACGTACGATGTATGTCACATCACGCATAAAACAAGTATGTTACAAAGACAACTAGATGGCAGATTGGTCTTTGAAAATGATATGGATATGGATTGATGATTTTATTTCGTTGGTTGTCTATTTTTTCTCCATGTGATGGAATAATGTTATCAGAAATTCAGCGATTTCACTGGCTACATAAATATATGATAACACTTCACAAAATGTTATTACAAGAATCATGAGACAGAACGATGGAATTCTGTAGATTGTCCAAAATCAGAACATCAAAATGGAATCATAAAATTTGGGTTGTTATATGATTGAATATTCGGTCAATGCAGTCGAATATTCGGTATTGGAATTTCCTAATATAAAATATTCAGTTTATAAAAAATAGTCTAAGTGGTTGGAGTTGACGATGTCATTAAAGTTGTTCCGTATTATTTGTGAAATATTATATCAAATGTTGTCTATTGTTTTTGAAATATTATATCAGAACAAGATTGTAATCAATATAGATTTATATTAAATATGGATTAGTAAGTTGTAATATTGTTTTAGTGAAAAAAATATATATTAAATTTATTTTTACAGAGGCGATTTAGTAAATTTAAATGTTTAAAGTTTATTTTAATTTTATTAGAAGTTTGTTATGTCAAATTTGAAATTTACAAGGAAAAAACATTACAATGAAAATTTTTCACTTACTAGACACTTACTCCTTTCCTCATAGATATAAATCATCTTAGTTGATGAAAAAAGCCAAGAGTTCGGGGGAAAGAAGCCAAGATGGTATGAGAGGAACCTCAGGCAACTAAGAAGGGAAAGGAAAAAAATTAATAGCTTCACCAGGATGTCGTTAAGGATGATGTTAAGAGAAGGAAAAATGTTGTCACTTATGGTATTCTTGAGCTTGTTAGAGTGAGTGGAATCCCTAAAAGCGAGACCTGTGAGTATGTCCGCAATTTGTACAATATTGTAAGTAGATTTAATAAGTATAAAGTGAGCCGTGTTGATCATTTTATCTACTACCACCATGATTGAGTCATTTTTTCTTGTCCTGGGTAGTCCAGTTATAAAGTCCATGTCCACAATTTGTATAATATTGTAAGTAGATTTAACATGGATAAAGTGAGATGCCTTGATCATTTTATCTACTACCACCATGATTGAGTCATTTTTTCTTTTCCTTGGTAGTCTAGTTATAAAGTCCATTGTGATCGCATCTCATTTCCATTCGGGTATGGATAAGGGGTGGAGCAGACTAGTTAGGTGTTGGTGGTCCACCTTCACTTGTTGACATTCCAAACACTTAGCTAAATATTCTATGATATCCTTCCACATTCCTTGCCAAAAATAGTTTTTCTTAACAACTTAAACCTATTTTTGATATCCATGATGAACAACGTAAGGGTTCAGGTGCAATTCATCTAACATAAATCACTTAATTTCTATCACTTATTTACATATATTATTTCTTTAAATTTGAACATGTTTTTATTGTTTATACCAAAATCATTCTATCTCTGAGTACCCTGGTCATATTTTCTCTGCTGCCACAAGAATTTGTAATCTGGGTCACGGTTTTATTCTTCCTTAATTTGTTTTGAAAAATTAGATTCCGCTTGGCTGTACATTACCTCATAAACATACTACAACTTTCTACTCAATGCATCCACCAATTGATTTTCTTTGCCTTTTAAATGCTTAAATATACAAATTCGAATTCATTAAAAAATGTAGTCCATCTTGTTTGTGAGGAATTTAAATTAGGTTGTTTAAAAAAATTGATTAGGCTGTTATGATCTTTCATGAGTCGAAATTTCTTTGCAAACACGTAATGCCATTTTAAGAGTGCACACAATTGTGGTTAATTATAAATCATAAGAAAAATATATTTGTTCATGCTCCTTTAGTTTATGAGATTCATAGGCCACTACCCTATCCTGTTGCATTAGAACTCCTCTGACACCCTCCTCACAAGCGTCCGTACAAACTACAAATTATTTTCTTGGGTCAGCAATTTTTAGCACATGAGCTATAGTTAATCTATGCCTCAGTTGTTCAAAACTGTATTGGCACTCCGTGGTACATTTGAATAGCCTTCCCTTATTTTTTAGAGAAGTTATAGGATCTGCGATTTTTTAAAATCCTTCTATAAAATGACTATAGTACCTAGCTAAGTCCATAAATGACCTAATGTCTGCCACATTTCTAAGTACTAACCATTCCATAATAGTTCTGATTTGTTTTGGGTCTATTGCTAGGCCTTCTGAGGATATCACATGCCCAAGATACTGAATTTGGTCTTTATAGAAATCACACTTATTAAAATTAGCGTAAAGTTGATTTTCCCTGAGGGTTTGGAGTACTATCCGGAGATGCTCTTTGTGTTCCTCTAAACTTTTTGAGTAAATCAAAATATCATCTATAAGAACTAAAACGAACTTATCTAAATATGGGTGGAAGATACCATTCATCAAACTTATAAATGTTGTAGGAGCATTAGTTAGACCAAAAGGAAGCATAATAATCTCATAGTGGCCATAACGAGTTCTGAATGATGTGTTACTGAATTCTTCTTCTTTTATCATTATTTGGCAATAACTTGAGCATAGGTCTATTTGTGAGAATACCTTTGGACCCTTCACCTGATCAAGTACATCATCAATCCTAGCCAATGAGTATTTATTCTTAATATTTGATTTGTTCAACTGTCTATAATCGATACATAATTGTAAGGTGTTGTTTTTCTTTCTTACAAACATCACTATGGCACCCCAAGGTGATACACTAGGGTGTATGTATCCTTTGTTGAGTAGTTCTTATGAATGTCATTTCTGTTTTAGAATACTCATATGGTAAGTGGTTTTTGACACTAAAGTTTCTCCTAGGACCAATTCTATTGTGAATTCAATATCTCGATTCGGTGGAAGTCTTGAAATTTCCTTTGGAAAGACATCAATATATTTTTGCACAATTGGTATGTTTTCCAGAGTAGAGTGTTTTTCTTTAGAGTTGGTGTATCCAACTTGCACAACATAGATTTAACAACCTTTCCTCATACATTTACCTATCTAGTTAGTTGTGATTGGACATAAGTTTATCCCCTTTTTAACTCCCTGAATTTCTTGTCTACTTCCTTCATATGTAAGGAAATTGATGGTATTTTCCCTATAGCTCACCATAGACCAATGCTTCTCTAATGAGTCGATGCCACTCAATACATAATAAGATCTTAATGAAAACATATTTAAAGTTTTCTTAAACTGTTGGCCACCTATTTCTAACAAACAACCTTCCACCTTGGAAGACACTCTTCATTTTGCTTGGTGGCTAATTGTACCAACCAGGAGTTATTAAACTTAACACTTTGCAAATGAAATGATTCAACTATGTTTGGACTAATATAAGTTAAATTTGCATCGAGATGTATTAAAACAAAAACATAGCAATTGGCTAATTTACCTTCGAATTCGGCCATTGCTGGTTGAAATTCAGCTTGGTGGTCCTCCAATTATACATTAATTCACAGAATGTTCCTCACCACTTCCCCACCTATAGGCACTTCTTGAATGTTAGCAGTTTTCTCCATCCTGCTAGGATGAGGGCAGTTTTTATAACAATGAGGCTCCCCACAACCCCAACACTGTAAGGGGGTTTTTTGTACTTGATTTAGATATGGCTTATTAGATGTCTCTGTTTGTCTCACCTCATTTGGAGTTCAGATTTTCTATTAACTCTTTCTTAGGGGTCCATTAAACAGTCTCCTAAATGAGTTCTTGCTACCAACAACTTTAGTACGCTTCATATTGTGGAAATTTTTTTGTCCGTTTTTATGGAACCACCCTTTGTTGTTTTCACCTTTCTATTTCATCTGTTGAGAGCAGATTTAGGCCTTTTGAGTAGCCTCATCTATTTTTCTCAGGTTTTCAAATTCCAACCTCTCTTTCATGAAGATCGAAAAACTACTAATAAAGCATTATACCTCATCTTTCTCTTATCGAGTATAAGGCACATATCTCAATGGCGAAGTGAAATTAGTTATAAACTCATCCATGGTCTACTGACCCAACTTGAGATCATGGAATTCTTTTTCTTTTTCACAATAAAAGCATTCTCTCAATTATTTGTTTTTAAAGTGTTTTTGGAACTTGTCCCATGTTATCTCCTTCTCATCGATCTGTCAAATCATTATCACCTCCTCCAACCATAGAGTGGATTTATTTTTCAATTGACATATTGTCAGTCGTGCCTTAAGATTATCGTCATATTCGTATATTTGAAAATATTTATTCATGTTGATCAACCATGGTTTGACAACTTCCTCTGCCTCATTGTCGAATGTTGGGGGTTTATGTTAAACACACATGGGCAACAACATAATCTGAAAGATAAAACATGAGAATACATTTTTATTAACAAGAGATATACAATTATAGTACATGGTTTGACCGTTGGGTTCCACATCCCAAGGTCTCTTGGACTCCTTTTGTTTATTCGGCTTCCACACTAACCCATTGAGGATTATGTGTCCAACATTCCCCCATTAATCCGAAGGGTTATGTATGAGTCCAAGAAGAGAGCTGTAATACAAAATGTGCAAAAATGCATGGCAACACTAGGCTGAATGTGCTCTTTGAAATGTGTGTATAAAGGGTGGTGGTTTAAGGATGACCACCAACACTAGAACACTTAGTGTAGTTCCCAGAACTCTTCCAAAACTGGCAAGAAGTTGAAGTCTTCTGCTAGAGGAAGTGCTCCTATTGTTTTGAAGAAGGAAACCTTCAACCATGAAAGGGAGGTCTCACCCCGCATAAAAGGGAGAACATCAACCTAAAAAGGGATGTCTCAACCTGTGATGGTTTTAGGATGACCAATAACTCTGGAATGCTTAATGCAATCCTTGGAACTCTTCAAAAACTGGTAAGAAGTTGAAATCTTCTGCTAGAGGAAGTGTCCCCAATTTTGTTCCTGGAATTATTCTGAAGCTGGCAAGAAGCTGAAGTCTTTTGCTAGAGGAAGTGTCCTAGATTACCAACTGAAGGCATGCTCAGGAGCCTATTTGTTTCTGGCTACAACTCTGAATCTCGTATGGCAGGTTGTGGCTCAGGCTCACTTGATGTGGCTTTGAAGCTTGTGGATGACCATCATTTCCCCCCTGTCAGATACAAGGTGAGATGATGGAGAAAACTCAACTGTAAGACTGTTCAATACTCTGGAACAAGTTCTGACATGTGATTGGAATATCTTTTTGGCTGTTGATACCCATTGCCAAGAAGCGATACGTTTGTTCCTGAAGCATCTGTGTGAAGAATGGGTGGTTTTATGACAGTGCTTACATGGATGAAGATCAAAACAATGATCTTTCAAATGACCAACTCGGTCACAGTGTTGGCATTTCACAATGTGTTGTTGTTGTTGTGGCTGTGGAAGAGAACAAGAATTAAAATAGCTGAAGGTGAACTGTCATGAAGAACAGGTGAAGATGAATCATCCTCAAGAAATCCAATAGTTTGAAATTGAATAGGCTTGGAGTAGTCTGGAATATGAAAGGATAAGTCCTTCTCATATCCAAGACTAGTTCTATGCTTGTTATGGACAAGCTCTTACCAAGGTCTGATGATGGGCTTAGGAAGTGCAAACAGAGTTTCTGCATCTACATGTACAACTGCCGCTTTATGGGAGTCTATTTCAATCTTCTGAATAGAAACAAGTTCAGAATAACTCCTCTGTTTTAATTCTTCTTGCTGTAGCTAAGATTCGAGCTGCAAAAAAATCAATTTTCTCTTGTGCATTTTGTAGACAGACTTGAATGTCTGTGAGAGAAACTTTGTTGACTTTTAATATATCATAAGTAGTAGACAATATGAGAGTTTTGAGGAACTCTAATACTTCATTGATTCTGGCCATTTTTTTCAATGTCAGATTTACACCTTAAAAACTGATCACAACTTCTACTCAATGCAGAAAAGTAATACCCACTAGCAATATCCTTTATAAATGTGCAGCAAATGATCAATGTGCAACCAGCAAGCACCAAAATAAGAGTTTACTCATCATCAACACTATGTTCTGATAATACAACCGACTAAAGTTTTCTCAACAAAAGATTATTTTTATTTGTCAAAACAATCATTGCCTTTATACAACCCACCAAACTCTTATGCAACAGTTGAGTCAAGGAATCAATGCATATAAATGTAGACAAAACTATAGTGATTTTTAAATACAATGCCACAACTAGGGCAGCAACAACTGCAAACTTGCTTGGATCCTTCAAATACTCCTTCACTTTCAAAGCAGAAATGATGGCTATCAAAACTTCAACAATTATAACACCATGTCATGGATAGGACTTGAATGCTCATATATAAATGCTTTGACTAGGGTACGAACAAATATTCTCTGATCTTGCCACTTTCTTCAAAGAAAACAATAGTCCACTATAAGAAACCCAACTGGAATAACTAAGAGGAAACCACAAAGAGTCCTTTTTTTTTTATAAAAATATATATATACCAAGATTATTGTACCACCAATATTCATCCATATATATTACCAATATTCAATGCACTAAATATAATAATATGCCCAACACATATCTATACCACTACTCCTTTGCAACGTTCAACGCATTTTTAACACTTCAACACCAACATAACATATATATACCAGGACCGTGATATATTCTATTGAGCAAGCCACTGCCTTATACCGTGTGAAAAGACACATCAAAGGAAGCAGCGTTTTCAACGACCATGGTATCCATGTTCCTATTTCAACATCCACTGAATTTGAGGCAATGGTAGAGTCTAGTGATGCAGCGTGTTGCAAAATCGCTCCCCGAGTTCTAGAGTATCCTTGGGCATTATGAGGGTATTGATAAGTCTTTGAAACATCGAAACAACAATATTGATTTGAAAAAACACTGACAACCACGACCTGAGACGGGTCTTGTTTCCCATTTATGACCTCTCTCTAGACAAGGGGTGGACTGCTTCTAAATCCTAAAAGTTGATTTTCCTGCAATTGATCAAAATTAAGTGATCCTTTTAATGCCCTCCTTATAAAAACCTACAAATTTTTCAAGCGGCCAAACTCCTGCAAACTAGATCTTATTGCGGCAAGCTCACAAAAGCCAAAAGCATTGTAAATGATCTTGAAACTCAACTGGAGCCAATGCAGGTCAAAAATCACAGGAAAAAAATTCAGAGTGTATTAAAATTCAGAGGGGAAGGAAAATATAGAGAACCCGCAGGGTTGTATCGATGTTGTATGGAATGGACAACCCAATACATATGAACACCACTACACTTTTACAATGACCCAGAGATAAGAGTGCAAAAATAATGACAATGGCTCAGGCACCATGAAGGATGGCTTTTGTATATGACCATGCATGGCATTCAACTCACATTCAACCCACATATGTATGATTGGAACAGCCACCATAAGGCAAATATAATTCATAGAGAATGCTTTCAACGTAGAGGGACTGACCTTCACAGTGTTCAATACCTCCCTTCAAACCATCGACTATTCCACTGCTTTTAATATCATTCTGCCTCTTGAATTTAGGCCACCGCTAGTTCAAACTCAGCACTTTCCACTGATATAGAAGCTCACATGAATTGGATTTATGAAATTAAGAAGTACACTTTATCTTTGAAAACAGAAATAGTGTACTCCTCTAAATTGCGATGTGGGCTTCACATAGCTATTCGATTAAACATTCGTTCTATCGAAATCAGCAACTCATACAACACGAGTTTTATGCAAGAAATCCATACATTGAAACACGAAGGGAAAACATCATGCCATCTTCCTCAGTTAAACACCAACTTCACTTGGTAATTAAGGGTTCACTGTGCACGCTACAGTACTTAATTTAACGACTGGTTCGACCCCAGTTTTGATTACAACCTCGTAAATCTGAAACATTACTTCAATCTTGAATTTTCGAGTCGCCTACTCAACCATATAAAGTCTTTAGCACAACACTAAAAAAGCATGGTTTACGGTCTTCAAAACACATTCAACACAAAGAATGCATATAGCATGGAAAACCCATGGTGTCCACTGTACATACAAGAGCAACGAACAATTTCATCTTACTATTTCAACGCAAAATATCGACCATCATTCAGAAATTGATGCACGAGAGAAGGTTCATCACATAGGGATCAGTATGAGCCAACGCATGCAGAAATCAATGCTCCAAATTTGGCAGAGGGATAGAGGATAATGACAACATATGGCAGAGGTGAGCAGCGCAGTCTGAGCATAGGGAGAGTAACGCCTAATTTTATGCAATAATGGAAAAAATTTGATGCATTTCAATGCTCCAGCCACAACAATGGCACCAAGCACAGTCACAATGAACAACCACCATTATCGTTAATACGAAATTTAATTACTCAAACTGACAGACAGGCCTGGGGGTAGTGTTATACTAGACTTCCGTTGTCAAACCTCACGCTGCACCGAAACACTAGTAGCACTGTAGGAACGTTGGTAATGGAACGCTCACAGCACTGTAGGAGGAGGTATTCAATGGGAATACCAAGCGTTACTCATATTATCACGCAAAGAAGAATGAGAGGAATATGGCAGAGAGTTTTGGCATGGAAGAATATACATAGCGCATGACTCACAAGCGCTCAAGGCAACCTAAATGATAGGTCAGTATTCACAAGAAAATAATGGCTCATTATAATGACTCAAAATGGAGCAGGACCAACAATCGCGTGCTCTAATACCATGTTAAACACACATGGGCAGCAACATAATCTGAAAGATAAAACATGAGAATACATTTCTATTAAAAAGAGATATACATTTATAGTACATGTTTTGACCGTTGGGTTCCACATCCCAAGGTCTCTTGGACTCCTTTTGTCTATTCGACTTCCACACTAACCCATTTTGGATTAGGAGTCCAACAGTTTAATTTTATTAAACTCCTCCTGTAATTCTATTTTCTGTTTCTTAGTTTTACCAACTGACACATTTTTAGATTCTTCTTTATTCTTCAGGGTGTCCCTCCCCTTGTGGGTTCATCTCTACTCTATTTCCATTATCTACGCTTGGGTTCAGATTCCTTTGGTTTTGTCTATATGATAGGGCTTTCATAATTCTTTCCTACTCCAACCTCAACCTTTCATTATCAGACCATAGGTTGGACATTTTTGCCCATAACTATTGGACTATTTCCAGCAGTAATGGATTTGTGTTCCAAGTATTTTCCCCCAATTGACCCCATATTTTTGGGTTTGTTCCCATGTGGATTCTTAACTCATCTCCATCTCTTGGTCGACAAGATGGTGTAGCTTCTACTACTTTATGCAGAATACCTTTCTTCCACTCTGGATCATAAACATTTTTTATTATTCTTTTATGTGCCCATACATTCCTTAGCTTGTAACCAAACTCTGATACCAATTGTAATATGTCAATACTCAATATTACCTACTACATGAGTCAACTATAAAATACCTAAGAGTGTAAACAAAAATTCGTATAACAAACGAGTTAAACGCCTTATTAGCATACATACATCATAAACCTACTGAGTCAACCTCACCTATTATACACATTTAAAATCTAAGCAACAAGGGGGATACTTTATAACCTCTCACATCCCATATCCTATGTTTTAATTCAACCACTATGATGTATACGTCTTATGAAACCTCATTTTCATGCTTCCTGAAACTTTTGTATAACTTGGTCGTACCTTATGGAGATCGGTGAACGTGTCTTAGATCGACAACTTGGATTTGTGTTTGCTACAGATGGTGTCGATCCATCCTTGGTGAGATCTAGGGCTCAAGCTTTATTAGGGGTGGTTAGGGTATTACCCGCTCCCCAAACCCTTGCAATCGGTTCATTTTCACTGTGCACCTTCGGAAGTTGCTCTGCAATAGAGGGTTTCACCCTGGTGCCATAATGCCCAAGTATGTTGGCACAACTTACTAGTAATCCTCTCCAATCTTCCCTGCAGTTGATTTAATATATTATGCCAAGGGTTTTCAAGTTTTTGCAACACTTTTTATTGCTAATCTCTTATGGAGTTACTCTGTTGCCAATTCCTAGATAGAGTGTCAGTTATCCAAGACTCGAGAAGTAGCATCGCTATCGAATTTTATTGGTAAGAAGAATTTAAAGTCTGTTATTCTCACATTAAACCATTTATTCTAAACATTTTGGGACTGAGAATGATGTGTTTGGTTTAGGTGTGTGTTTGGCACACATGTTGGCCTTCCTTTACGAGGTAAGGTTCAATCCATCTTGTTTTATTATGTTTTGTGATTTTGCGTTTGATTGTACTCTATTGCCTAACCAATCCTTTGGTTCATGGGTTTTGCAGGTAACCCTTCTTACCTCAATGGCTTGTCCTTCTCAAGTTTTTCGAGTAGGAATTCATCCCAAGTTTTCAAGCAGGGGTCTGCTAAGTTAACTACGTACTTCATTTCCCAGGTTTTGGTTTATTTCGACTCTTCCTATCCACTCCATCGAACCTTGTGGCGAAATTTCCTTGTATACTTCCTTCATAAAATTTAATTCCAAATCTTGGTTCTTGGTTTCGTGATGGGTATGGCTACATGCCTTATATAGTTGTCACAACCTTGAGAGTTAGAACAACTTGATTTGAGCTATAGGAGTTGTCCATAATCCTCTATTGTGGATTATAAAAGGATTTTATAGTATCGATTTTGAGCCTTCATGGTCACTGACTCGTATCAAATGATTGAAGTTAAGAATTATAAATTTGTCACCCATTTTGCCTTCATGGCCTTAGATCTATTTGCAAGCTAATGTGTTGTAACATTTAAAGGTTATTTATCATTTTTCATGTGTGACCATAATCAATTGCTTTGGTTATGTATAGGGTAGTATAATTTGTATCACTACTCATATTTTTATTACAATTCTATAATCGACTATGCGATGTCCAGGCATTTTGTTTATTTCTCAATGTGAAATATCATTTAATAATGGTTGTGCTATGTTACTAGTTTCTTATTGCTATGTTTTGACATAGTATGTTCAGTTATTACTATCCTCTCACTTATATAATGAGTCGATTTCTTGGTTTCATGGATTGGTAACAAAAATAAATAATAGGAGGTTGTTCTCTTTCTCAATTTCCTCTTTCCCAAAATACCTCCTATTTACAACTAACTCATGCCCCAAGTCGAAGGTTGAAGTCATTCTCGGTATTCTATTTTCCCTACGGGATTCATACAAGTATGTTGGTAGTGGACTGCTCCCCCCGAGTTCTTCCAGGGGTAAACTAACACTACACAATAATTCAAGACCATATTAACAATGTACTATTGTGTTAAAGAGACTCTTTGTGTGTTGTCAACCAACAATGTTATCTGGTCTTATGTTTACTTAATGTTCTCATGGTGAAGCCTTTAAATACATGTTCTATCATTTTGCAACATCTTAACATTTACTTCTTAAATAAGACTCTCACCCACAAAATTGACAATCATACCACTTTCATACAAACAACCATAACTAACACAAAAAAGTGCTAGATGTACTTATGTGATACAGATTCTTGTAGGGTAGGAACTCTACCAGAGAAGTGCTCTCCTCCCTTCCAACAAGATCGACAATTATGTCTATATCTACCCCGAAGCTATATTGGAGGTATTCTTCTGGAATACCTCCATTGCACAACTGCTCCCAAGGCGTGTCATCATCTCAGCGAATCCCTCCATTGCACGACTGCTCCCAAGGCGTGTCATCATCTCAGCGAATACTTCCATTGCACGACTACTCCCAAGGCGTGTCATTTCTTGGCCTGATTACTACGGATCTAGAAACAATACATTCATGCGTTTGGCTTTAGAATATGATTCTTTTCATTTTCCAGATTTTATTGGGACCTACATGATCTCTCATTTCCATATTTTAGTATTGTTGTTAAATGGCTTTGGAATATATTTTATTACCGAGAAGACAATGCGAAATATTTTTAAAATAACAAGCCAGAGAATTTAATGTAATAAATTGATGAACCAAAGAGCGAAGAGTTTCATGGATGGGTTGTGGAGTAGATAGTGAAGTGAATGGTTAGCTAACAGAAATTCAAAAGAGATGGATTGTAACAGCATTACAGGAAGAAGAGTACACTTTGTATTTGTTCATGGAGTTATGCATGGAGCATGGTGCTGGTATAAGATTGTGGAGCTTCTGGAGAAGGATGGTCACAGGGTGTCAGCAATCGATCTGATGAGTGCTGGTACAAGTCCGGTTTCTGCTGATACCATCATGTCATTTGAGGAATATAATGAGCCTCTTATGCACTTCCTTGCCAAACTCCCACAGACCGAAAAGGTGCTTGCGTTTCCTGCTTGTTGATTTCATTTTAATGCTTCCGATGATCATTTACGCACTTAAAAGTAGATTACTTGAACGTCTTTCTTTGGAGCCTTTCCGCCATTAGACTAAAAAAACTATAGGGTTCCCATCCAGATCAATAGGTAGGGAAATATGATTTGTGTTTCTAAAGATCAAAAGGATTTTTTTTGAAGGGGTTGGAACTGTTGCTTGTCATCATTTTGCCTATTTAGGTTCAAGTGTTTAGAGGTATGTTATAGTTTGTATTGATTAGATTTAAGGAATACGCAGCCCATCTAAGTCTTTACTGGTTCTATAATAAAATATATTGAACATCTCCTCTGGTTAAAAATAAATATAAAATTTATTTTTAAATCAAATTAAAATCACTGAAACAATCTCCTCTTGACTGCCGAAAAAGTGCTTGGTTTAAAGAATACTATTGTAAATTATGTTTTTCTTTAAAATAGTTTATTTTTATACACTCAGAGAAACCAAAACCTCTCTTGACAGCGGAAAAGGTGCCTCGGTTTAAAGAATACTACTGTAAATTATGTTTTTCTTTAAAATAGTTTACTATAAAATAGTTTATTTTTATACACTCAGAGAAACCAAAACCATGTGTGAACTCTATATCTCCATTGCAGGTTTAATTGAGATATTGTATTTATTTATCTATTATGGGTTTAATTGATATATTCTATCTATTTATTTTAATTTATTTTAATGGTGTTATATTATTTTATTAAACAATTTCTGTTTTAATTTCAAATTTATTATTTTACATGTATAATCAAATTTTTAATTAATGTTATAATTTCTTTATGAAATATATATATTAAATATTTTATACATATATGAATAATAAATAAATTTAAAGTTATATTGAAAAGGAATCTATATTATAACAATAATACTCATTTAATTATAAGGTGTTTTTTAATACTAATTTGACTATCATGGTGGCAAAGTGTGTATGTTGTACTCTACTGTGTATTTGAATTTATGATGTTTAAGAAATATACATATAATTTTTTACATATGTTTATAATATCTATGTTTTCTTTCCATTATTTTTAAAATTTTGAACATAAATTTACAATATGTGTATTTTTTCTCATTTATTTTTTAAACTCAATTAGAATGTATATTTTTATTTCTATTTATGTATTTTTTATTTTTTATTTTATTTTTTTGAATAGATGAGAAAATTATATATTTATAACCACTTTACAAAACAAACCCTAATTTATTTAATTATAATTATTATTATATTAGTAAATTATTTATTAATATTCATTTTAACATGTTATCTATTAACTAAACCTCAACTTTGTGGAGTTGCACAGGAAAATTATAGTGGTAACCATCACGAAAATTACCACTATAGTACCTGAGGAAGTATGTTACCTATTCAGTTAGCCACAAAAAAAAACAAAAAACATATTAAGGAGAAGGATAAATTTCATGATTTTTTTTTTAATATTAAAGGTTTTTAAATTTTTAATAATAAATCATCTTTTATTGTATTAATTCTTTAAAAATAAATCAATTTTATTTTATTTGTAAATTTATTATAAATGAGCTAAAATCCCCTAGTTATGGGGTTATCCTTCTACTTGCTCCTTTCTTCTGAGCCTACAATAGGTGTGATGTCCCAAGGAAAAACTGTAATTATTTTATTTACTGCAGTAAAAACAAAAGACTGGATTTTTATTATTTTATAACATTTGAACTATTTATTAAATTTTGTTAATTAAGAATGAGAATTTATTGAGAGTGTTAACAAATCTTGTAACTCTCTTTCATATCAAGAAATTGGGGAATAGGTAGTTACCTAGCCCTAACTACTTTTCCTGATTATGAATTCTCCAAGAAAGAAATCAAGAGGGTAATGAGCAAGTACCTCAAACAAGAACCTGGAGAGGAAGAAAAAAGAAATTCTGTCCTAGTGGAGGGATAGATGGAAATGAGAGCTAAGTCTGGTGATGACTAGATAGCTTGGATTCGGTGATTGTTAAGTCTTGCAAGAGACATCAGTCTTGTGAGCAAAAGCTCAGGGGAGACTTGGCCTGAAAGTAAGTCTCATGGTTGGGAGGATAAATCTGTGAAGTACAAATAGACTTTCACCAGACTTATATATATATATAAACCCCTTATGGAAGATTGGTTACAAGGCCAGAGATTCCTGTAAAATATCAACGAGATGAAGTAGTGAGACGAGGTTTTCCCAATGGGATTTTCCTTCTAAGCCCAAACGATATGCAAAACAACAGTAGCTTCATTGAATTACAACAAAATCCCTCTCTTCGTGGGTCAAGACCCCGATAAACATTAATGCTCTGAAATAAACATTATAGACAAGTCTAGTGTCGATATAAAAGAAATTCAAGAGCATCCACCTAGCTAGCTAAAGGGTAAATAGCTATAAATCGAACCTAGAAGAATGAAACCCTCTCGAGTAAAACCCTTATCCAGAAATTTATAAACAGAGTATTTGTAAAGGAAAATAGCAAAAGTATGAAATAAAGATTAATATCAACTTGAGAAATGAACCCTGAGCATCCAGACCATAGAAAATTTAGAGAATAGAGATTCAGAGAAAGATTAATTGCATACATTCGTGTATCTATAAAACAGAGGAAAACCCTCTGTAATCAAAAGTTACAGTAATAACCTACATCAAAGGCAAACTGCCATTGGGCTTGACTTCACGAATTACATCTAAAAATTAGTAGCGAAATACGCTCGAAAGGTCTATCTTAACTTAAAACAAAACAAGCATAACCCTCTCTGGTTATCAGTGCTGAGAGGAGCTTCACCTCTTCTGAACCCTTAGAATCAAAAAGGGGCATACACATAGCCGGAACCCCTGTGCAGAATATGTCATAGCACCGTTACAGAGCAATAGAGGCAGTGCCTTGCTTCATAGCCCGAACCACTAGTGAACCTCCGAAGTCTCCTGCAATTAAACCCATATCGACGTAGACATTAGAACTATAAGAAAATATGCATTATTCCATAAAAAAAAAACTTACGAGATAAAAGGGTTTGCTTATGTGTGAGGTATGCACAACTGACTATGTTCCTCGCTGAAATCAAACCAGGAATGCTTCTCCACAACTGCAAAGGAATCAAACAAGAATCCTGTAAGGATCCTTAGATTAAGCCTGACCGCCTAAGGCCAACACCAGACATTTGCGCACCAAAAACTCAATAAGTGAATCACAACTCACACCGTTGATAACCTAAGCTGCCAGGAGAGGTTTCCATCATCGAATGGGATCGAGATAGCAAAACCCTTGATGTAGCGAATATGCCGAGGAGGAACGACAATCTGGAAGGTGGATGGCAGACATGTCGGGAGTTGGTCTCGCCAAGACTCGGGAGTATGAAGCATTAAGCTAGAATAAATGTAAAGATCTATCAGATCTACAGTATTAATTTATATAGTACAAGGTTAATCCATTATCGAATATTGTGACAGTCTTGGAACTCAACCATTAGTATTATGGTTATGATATTGTTAATCATTCGTAAGGTTATGATATTGGTAATCATTCCTAGCCTTTTAAAAAAAAAGTGCATTTGATATTGATTCAATGTTTAGAATGAATGCCATGTTTTTATATATATACAAAAAGTGCAAGGAATGTAAGAAATTATTGGATTCCAAATGATCATAGAATTTTTCTATAGGATAATATAGTAAAAGTAAAAGAGAAATTAAGTGGATATATGACAAATGGTATCAGAGCGCTCAGGTTAAAAAACTGAGGTGTCTCGGAATTAATTTTTAAACAATTGAGTGATGTTTTTTGTTTTTTACAGTAAAAAAAGTCCAAACAGCTAGCATGAAGAGAACAAGCAACACATCACACGGAGCCATGCCAGGTCTAGGACCTGCAACAATTCTAGAAACTAACGCTGAAGTATGGGTGTAATTGGGGGAGGAACCACACAACACCAATACTACCATTCTGGAAACAGTACAAGAGTTGAAAAGTGAAATGGCTCGACTGAGTGCAGATAATGCAAGGTTGATGCAGTAAGAGGAGAAGAATATGAAAATCATGTCGGATAAATAGAACCAACATTAGCCAATTCCCAACCTAGAATATGGACAAATGTCTGGGGAACAAGAATACCGAATAGAGTAGTAAGAGACAGAATGGGGGAAGAAAATCAGGAAGAAAAATTTGATAGTGCATCAGAACACAAGACACAAAAAAGACAACAGATAGAACTGCAAGGAGAATTCTGAAAAATAAAACCACCCCTCTTTGATGGTGAGAAAGAGGAGGTAGCGCAAGCCTGACTTATCAATATGAATAAGTACTTCCAGCTATATGAATACGACCATAACTTAAAAGCTCGCCTGGCCATTTTTCAGCTGCAAGGGAAAGCCACCCTGTGGTGGGAGGAGGTAAAGATTGTGTGTGGAGTAAATGAACAGAGCATTACATGGGAAAATTTCTAGAGGTACTTTAAAATAAGATATTTAACCAAATGATTCTATGATGAAAAAGCAAAGGAGTTTCATGAATTAAGATTGGGATAACTGACCATGGACAAGTTCATCACTAAATTTACATCTTTACTTTGGTATGTACCTTACATACGAGAGGAGAAGGCAAAGGTGCAACGATTTGTTAGTAGTCTGCCTTTGTTTATGAAGGAGCGCCTCGAATTCAACAACCCAAAAACCATGGATGAGGTTATAAGGAAAGCTCGAATATGTTATCAGCAAAACCGACAGAAGGGAGATATAGGAAGAAAGTGGACTGATAAAAAGGGGATTAAATTCCCTGTTGGCAGCAAGGGAACCAAAACTGCACTTAATGAAGGACCTCACCAGGGATAGATTAGCATAAATGTTAACAGAAATCAAACCAAATTTAGAGTTCCAAATGAAGCCAAGGCTAATGAATAGTTAGGGTGAACAAAAGTTGAACTCGCAACAAGACCTCTAGTACAATGTTGGCGATGTGGAGGACCGCACTACATTAAAAACTATCCCAATCGTAGAGGAACATATCAGATCTTGCAAATTCAGGAGGCATCCACTGTAGGAGAAGTAGATCAGAGCATTCCTAAAATTAATGCTGCCCTTGAAGACCACTAGGCGGAGTACCAACCCACCATGGTGGAATTCGAAGGTAAAATTTTTGACCAAACTATTTCTATTTTAATTGACCTAGGAGCTACTCTAAGTTATGTTAGCCCTAAGATAGTTGATCAATGTTGTTTGCAAGCTGTCAAATTCAAGAATCCTGGGTTAGTATAGTTAGCCACAGGGGCAAAAAGACGAGTATTGGCTAAAGTCAGCAATTGCATGCTGAAAATAGCAGATCAATCCCTAAAGGAAGATCTGAACATGTTTCCCCTAGGATCCTATGATGTCTTATTAGGCATGGACTGGCTGGAAAAACATTGTTCCCTTATAAACTGTAAAACTAAAACCATCTCCTATATAGATAAGGAAGGAGAAAGGCGGGAAATGCAGGGTATTTTAATGCCACTAAAACCAAGATCGATAACTGCTTCACTGTTGGCAAAATGTATCAAAAAAAGATGTCAAATTTATGCAATTCAAGTATGATTTTCCAACTCGAAGGAAAGGAAAAATTCTTTAGAAAATATACCTGTAATACCGAATTTTTCAGATGTATTTCCTGAGGAAATTTCAGGACTCCCTCAAAAAGAGATATAGACTTCACTATTGAATTGGTACTAGGAGTAGCTTCGGTATCCCGAGCTCTGTACCATATGAGTATCCCAAAGTTAATAGAATTAAAAATGCAACTACAAGAATTGCTGGAAAATAATTACATTCATCCCAGTGTGTCACCATGGGGAGCCCTAGTGCTGTTCGTTAAAAAGAAAGATGGAACTCTGTGCATGTGTATGGATTATCGCCAGCTAAACAAGCTAACTATTAAAAATAAATACCCCTTACCCCGCATTGATGAACTGTTCAACCAAGTGAAGGAAGCGACAATGTTCTCAAAGATTGATCTACATTCAGGGTACCATCAGATCAGAATAAAGGAAGAAGATATAACAGAAAAAACATTAAAAACTCATTATGTGCATTACGAGTTCGTGGTCTTACTCTTCGGGCTCACCAACACTTCCGCAACCTTTATGTGTCTTATGAACAATATATTTCATTAATATTTGGACAAATTTGCGTTAATTTTTATTGATATACTGATTTATTTCCACAGTATATAAGAACATAAAGAGCATCTGAGAATAGTGCTACAGACTCTCAAAGAACACTAGTTCTATGCTCAGTATAACAAGTGTGATTTCTTTAAGGAATAGATTCAATATCTAGGCCACATCATTACCAAGGATGGAATTGTTGTGGACCCAGAAAAGATAAAGACCATAATGGAGTGGTCCATAGTAAATGATGTAGCAGATATAACATCATTTATGGGTCTAGCTGGGTATTACAGGAGATTTTTTGAAGGTTTTTCTAGAGTAGAATACCCCATTAACTCCCTAGAGAAGAAGGGAAAAACCTTCAAGGGGACATAAGAATGCCAGAGAAGCTTTGACCAGCTTAAGCATTTACTAACCACTACGCCTATTCTAAGCATTGCAGATCCAAATAAGGATTATGTAGTCTGCACTGATGCTAGCAAGGAAGGAGTGGGTGGTGTCTTAATGCAAGAAGGCAAAGTGATTTCCTATGAGTCTAGGAAACTCAAGGAGTACGAACAAAAGTATTTTCCCTATGATTTAGAGCTGACAGCTGTCATTCATTCATTAAAAATGTGGCGGCATTATTTGATGGGAAAGAAATTACTCCTAATGAATAATCATCACAACTTAACCAAGTACTTTAAACATCCCACTTTGAATGCCAGACAAGATAGATGGATCGACTTCTTAAGCGGTTTTGATTTTGAGATCAAACACTTGAAGGGTAAGGAGAATCAGGTCGCAAATGCTTTGAGTCAAAAGGTACATTGCATTTATGAAATCTCTTACAGTGAGATACAAACCACCTTCCAAGGGGGATCTTTGTACTTGATTTAGATATGGCTTACTATATGTCTCCATTTTTCTAGTCTCATTTGTAGTTCGATTTTTCTGCTGACTCTTTCTTAGGGTTCCATTAAACCCTCTCCTAGATGAGTTCTTACTTCCAACAACTTTAGTACATTTCATATTCTGGACATTTTTTTGTCCCTTTTCATGGAACCACCCTTTGTTGTTTTCATCTTTCTATTTCATCTGATGATAGCAGATTTAGGCCTTTTGAGTAGCCTCATCCATTTTTTTCAAGTTATCAAATTCCCGCCTCTCTTTCATGAAGATCGAAAAACTACTAAGAAATCATTATACCTTAGCTTTCTCTTCTCGAATATAAGGAACATATCTCAATGGCAAAGTGAGCTTAGTTATAAAATCATCCATTGTATACTGACCAAACTTCAAATCATGGAATTCTTTTCCTTTTTCATGATAAAAGAGTTCTCTCAATTATTTGTTTTTAAAGTGTTTTTGGAACTTGTCCCACGTTACCTCCTTCTCATTGATGTGTCAGATCATTTTCACCTCCTCCAACCATACAATGGATTTGTTTTGCAATTGGCATGCTCTCAGTCATGCCTTAAGATTATCATCATATTCGTATATTTGAAAATATTTATTCATGTTGATAGACCACAGTTCGACAACTTCCTCTACCTCATTGTCGATTGTTGGTGGTTTAATTTTATTAAACACCCCATCTAATTCTATTTTATGTTTCTTAGTTTTACCAACTGACACATTTTTAGATTCTTCTTCATTGTTTATTTAACTTCCCTTCACTTCAGGGTGTCCTTCACCTTGTGGGTTCATCTCTAGTCTATTTCCATTATCTACGCTCGGGTTCAGATACCTTTGGTTCTATCTATATGATAAGGCTTTCATAATTATTTCCTACTCCAACCTCAACCTTTCATTACTGGACCATAGGTTGTACATTTTTCCCTACAACTATTGGACTATTTCCAACAGTAGTGCATTTGTGTTCCAAGTATTTTCCCCCAATTGAACCCATATTTATGGGTTGGTTCCCGTGTGGATTCTTAACTCATCTCCATCTCTTGGTCGACTAGATGGTGTAGCTTCTACTACTCTATGAATAATCCCTTGCTTCCACTATGGATCATAAACATTTTTTATTATTCTTTTATGTGCCTATACATGCCTTAGCTTGTAACCAGACTCTGATACCAATTGTAACATGTCAAGAATCAATATTACCTACTACATGAGTCAACTATAAAATACGTAACAGTGTAAACAAAAATTCGTATAAAATATCATTTAAATGCCTTATTAGCATACATACATCATAAACCTACTAAGCCAGTCAACCTCACCTGTTATACACATTTAAAATATAAGCGACAAGGGGGATACTTTATAACATCCAAAATCCCATATCTTAGGTTTTAATTCAACCACTATGATGTATACACCTTATGAAACCTCATTTTCATGCTTCCTGAAACTTTTGTACAACTAGGCCGCAAGTATTGAGATCGGTGAAGGCATCTCAAATTGACGACTTGGAGTTTTGTTTGTTACGGACGGTGCTGATCCATCCTTGGTGAGATCTAGGGTTCAAGTTGTATTGGGGGTGGTTAGGGTATTACCCCCTCCCCAAACCCTCACAATCGGTTCATTTTCACTATGCACCTTTAGCAATTGCTTTGCAATAGAGGGTTTCATCATGGTGCCATAATGCTAGAGTATGCTGACACAACTTACTTGTAATCCTCTCTAATCTTCCCTACAGTTGATGTCATGTATTATGGCAAGGGTTTTCAAGCTTTTGCAACACTTTTTACTGCCTAATCCCTTATGGAGTTACTCCGTTGCCAGTTCCTTATGACAGATAGATTTTCGGTCATCCAAGACTCAAGAAGTTACGTCGATATCAAATTTTATTCATAAGAAGAATTTAAAGTCTGTTATTCTCACATTAAACCATTTATTCTAAACATTTTGGGACTGTGAATGATGTGTTTGGTTCGGGTGTGTATTTGGCACACATGTTGGCCTTCCTTTACCAGGTAAGGTTCAATCCATCTTGTTTTATTATGTTTTGTAGTTTTGGGTTTGGTTGTACTCTGTTGCCTAACCAATCCCTTGGTTCTTGGGTTTTGTAGATAACCCTTCTTGCCTCAATGATTTGTCCTTCTCAAGTTTTTCAAGTATGAATTCATCCCAAGTTTTCGAGCAGGGGTTTTCTAAGTTAAGTAGGTACTTCATTTCCTAGGTTTTGGGTTATTTTGTCTCTTCCTATCCACTCCATGGTACCTTGGGGCAGAAGTTCCTTGTATACTTCCTTCATCAAATTAATTCCAAATCTGGGTTGTTGGTTTCTTACGACTATGGCTACATTCCTGATAGAGTTGTCACAGCCTTGAGAGTTAGAACAACTTGATTTGAGCTATATCAGTTGTCCATAATCATCTATTTTGGTGATCCAAGTGGCTCTAGAGGGACACACAAGACAAATAAGGCTTGTGAACGCTCAAAAATAAAAGTGCTCAGTATGACTTCGACCCAGGACCAGAGCGTAGATCTCGTTGTCCTAATTGTGGAGGTTCGAATGGTTCGTCAAACCAAGCTCATATGAGGGAGAACATGCCAGTCAAAATTTGGTCAAAGCTGGGCTGCGGGCCAGGTTTAAGTGTCCTACAATTTGACCGACCCCGAGGCATAAACTTAGCTCCCAAAATCGGTTGAAATTGTTGCCTCATTAATTTTCTCAATGACCCTTATTTTCTAGAAGTTTCAAAACACCTCCCTCTTTATAAATCAAATATAATTTGTTATGAGGTGGTAGGCCACCACCCCCGCCACCCAAACTTTCATAACCAAAGTTATTATATTAAGGCCGATGGCCATAACCCCCACCAACCTAATCACCCCACCCCTTTAAATCGCAAATCGCATCAATATATGGTTTTGGGATCGGCGGCCATAACCCCCGCCGAACCCTTTAAAAACCATCGCATATATATTTTAAGGCCGACGGCCATAACCCCCACCAACCTTATCGCAATCGCAACCCTTCAATATATATTGTATCGGGTCGGCGGGCCATAACCCCCGCCGAACCCTCCGAAGGCCTGCCGCATATATGTTATATATATTACATTGTATTATGGGGTGGGCGTGGGCCATCGACAGTGGACCCAACCCACACCCTATCACCCCGACCCATTATACATATGCGATAACAAATCGCCAATATATATATATCGGTGAAACCCCGATAAAAGCACCAATACCTTAAATATCACCGATCGTCGATTTTAACGCGCCGATGGCAGCGCCACTGAAGCATTGATCACCAATTGCGATTAATCCACTGACGCATATGTATATGCACAGATATTATTGCGCCAACAGCAGTTAAGGGGATTAAAGTGTTAGCACTAGGTTAAAGGGGCAGGCCACCCAATGCAGACCTAACCCCATTAATACATCATTTCGGGTTTGTTAAAATTTATATATGGAGGGGCAGGATTTGATCCCCCGACCTCTCCTCAACCAACGCCTTCATTTAACCATTGAGCCAAACTAACTCATTGGTAAATCTGTCCATGAAATTTTTATTTAAACTCAGATTTCTACCTCTGCACGCAGTTCAAGACAGAGGAGAGAGACTGTAGGGCATGGATTTCGAGACAATTAATTAATTTTTTAATGCAGGAACCATGAATTTTGCAGGAGGGCAAAATTTTCACTTTGTCAGAATTTGACAAATTTTATATGGTTTTTACATCTCTCGTCGCCACGAGCACAAAGGTGTTGTCCATTACTCCATAAGAGCTTTGCATTCGGTCATTTTTAGAATACATGTGGAACCATGATTTCAGGAAAAGCATGGAGCGGAACCATGAGCCATGAAATTTTCCCAAGGAGGTAAAATTTTGATATGTCAGAATATAGTCAAGTTTATACTTGTTTTTCATGGTTTTCCATAGGGATCACAATGGCAAGATCAGATTCGCCATCTAAGTTGCAGATGTCCAGTCCATCCATGGAGCAGAATCTTTGAGGAATCCCGAGGGAATCTAAAAGATTCCTTGAGTCCAGAATTCTCAACTTTTCAGAATTTCGATTTTGGAAAATCGATTCAGCACTACTTGATGCCACAAATATGATGGTGTATTCAGATTTCTTATTATCTCATTTCTTTTTCTAGCCACTTTTCTAAGTGCTGGTGCAGATGTCCACATTCATATGCGAGCAGTCATCTTCATATGATCGATGCCTTGAGATCGATGGTCCAAGCAAATTTAGTAGTGTGACATCCACTTCTTCAGATGGCCCTTAGTTGCAAGGTATATTATGTGTTCATGTACTTCTTATTTATGCATTATGTTGCACACATCCTTGATTGATGTTGATGCAGGATCTTGTTTGTTACATGTTGTCATGATTCCTTGCTTGATTTGATGTGAAATATTCTATGTGATATACTTGCTATCATAACTCATCATGTTATGTTTTGAGATCCCTTGTTGTATGTTGTTGGGATACTCTTTTTGTCATCATGCATGTTTTGTTTTGACATCCCTTTTATGCCATGTTGGCGGGATGCTCATCATGCATGTTTTTGTGTCATACTGATAGGAGTTTGATTGAGAGTTCTAGTTGTGTAGCATCCCTTAGAGCCACTCCTGCATGAGGGCATTTTGCCTTGTATGATCGTGACATCATCTCTTGTGTACATCACCTTTATTGACAACACTTAATGCAGCAGCCTACACCATCTTGACACCAGGGCCCGGAGACGTGGTCCCTTCTGGACGAATTCCATTAATCAATGACTTACGTTTTCATGTGCCGATGATTGATATGTTCCTCTTCTTTTCCACATGCAGATGTATTCATTAATGTTCTTTTAAAATGCAATTTAACACATCATGAAAGTAAAAGGTCTTGGAAGGGTCCTTCTTCACACTCGGACCTGGATCAAGTGGTATCAGAGCAGTCTTTGTGTTCATGTGAATTGCGGTGTGAACAATGACAGAGGATGAAAGAGTGATGTACGAGACCATGCTCAACATTTCCAAGAAAGTGGAAATCGTGTATGAAACTCTATAGAAAGAGACAGAGGAAAAGGAGTGATTACAGCTTCAGTTGCAAGCCACAGAAGAGGCCAGGGAGGAACTAAAGCAAAAAAACAAAAAATGATGAACTGAAGATGCATCTACATGAAGAGAAAGAGGAAAAACAAAGTTTGCTATGACAGCTGCAAGCAAAGGATGAGGCCTTCGAAAAGCTGCAGTGAGACCCATGTGAGGTAAAAAGTACTTCTCCATCTTCATGTATGTTTCTTGATGATGATTTCACTGTGTTTGAAAATCACATCACAGGAATTAGCTCCAAACTATTAAAGAGAATGGGGTATGGAGGAAAAGGCTTGGGCGTTAATGGCCAAGACATTGTCAATCCCATCAAAGTAGAGGAATTACCTCGTCAGGCAGGACGTGGGTATGTCAAAAAGGAAGTTGGGGAATGCACCATGATAGTTAGCAAACCACCAACAACAAATGATGAGCAACCCTCATCAGTTCTTTCAAAATCGAAAGAGGAGGTAAAAAATGTTGATTTCCTTTCGATTTCATCTTCTCATATTATGATGTATGTTGGAGATTTGGAGATCCCAATTACAGGGACAAACATGAGGCTCCTTACAAGGATGTGGCACGAGGAGAAAGAAGAACTTGGTGCTAATAACCAAGGCATAACTCCACCTCTAGAGGTTGTGCACAAACATCCATTTGTAGGCTCGAGGTACACTAAAGGAGAGTGTTCGAAGGTGTTAGATTTGTTCGAGACATCGTCGAGGAAAGAGAATGATGGCAAAACATCCCCATCATCCCATGGCAGTTTCCATTGCAGGGAGAGAGCCGAGGCAAGCTCTCATCACCATACTGACATCAGAGACAACAAAGGAAGGTATAACCATTTTCGATCTTTGAATGTTCATTTTGATTATGATCATGTTGTTAATAATGAATGAAGATCAAGGTATCAAAAAACATGCACCCTTTGTGGTTTACCTAACCATACCTTTTCTAAGTGTTGGAAAAGAATGACAACACTCATGAGGCATGAAAGACCCTCTCAACAGCATGAAAAGAAACAGGTTAAGCAGATATGGAGGAATAAAACCTACTGTAGTCATTGCGACAGAAATGTCCATCAAAAAGCCACTTGTTGGAGGCTCCATCCAGAGCAGCGCCTTAAAGACAAAGCGTCGGTGTGTGAACCAGGACGAGAAGTTGTTCGACAGGGAAAACCACCTCAAGGAGGTGACCCATTCACATTGATCAGTGAAAAATGGTTTCTAGACATGTTGTCATTTCATGGTCATTCTTTTGCAAATCATTTGTTGCATTTTAAAGTGTAAAGGTGATGATGTGTTTTCCATCACTTGGTCAGCAACAATGATGTCTAGTCATGTTTTGAGTCGTATGTTACACTCTGAAAGTGATGTTATGTTTCCATCACTTGTCGAACCAATAGCGTCTGGCCTTATGTATGTAAATCAAGTGTTGCAATGATGATGTGCTTTCCATCACTTTTTGAAGCAACAATGATATGTTGGCCTTGTTGTCATAGCTGGGGTAATGCGTCCATCTTGATGTAAACTTGACCACCGAGTATGTGTTATAAACTCATGGCAAGTGTAGGACATTTGGGTCTTCAGTTGGTCATGTCATCCAAGCATGTAATTTGCCAAACAATGTAGTATAGGTTGCAGAGCTAGCAGGTCTCGGCTCATCGCTTAAGGCTCTGAAGAACAAAGGTGAAGGAGATGGAAGCGATACCTTTTCAGGATGCTTGTGATGCAGATAGGGTACATAGAAAGTTGCAGATTATTTTTCATGCTTTTGGAGGACCAAAAGCTCCTTAGTGGGGAGGATTGATCCAAGTGGCTCCAGAGGGACACATAGGACAAAGAAGGCTTATGAACACTCAAAAATCAAAGTGCTCAGTATGACTTTGACCTACTACAAGAGCGTAGATCTCATCGCCCTGATCATGGAGGTGCGAACGGTTCATCAAACCGAGCTCATATGAGGGAGAACGGGCCAGTCAAAGTTTAGTCAAAGTTGGGCTATGGGCCAAGTTTAAGTTTCCTACAATTTGACCGACCCCGAGGCATAATCCTAGCTCCCGAAATTGGTCAAAATTGTTGCTTCGTTAATTTGTCCAATGACCCTTATTTTCTAGAAGTTTCAAAACACCTCCTTTATAAATCAAATATAATTTGTTATGAGGTGGCAGGCCACCACCCCCGCCACCCCAAACTTTCATAACCAAAGTTATTATATTAAGGCCGATAGCCATAACCCCCACCGGCCTAATCGCCCCACCACTTTAAATCGTAAATTGCATCAATATATGGTTTCGGGATCGGCAGCAATAACCCCCGTCGAACACTTTAAAAACCATCGCATATATATTTTAAGGCCGATGGCCATAACCCCTGCTGGCCTTATCGCAATCACAACACTTCAATATATATTGTATCAGGTTGGTAGGCCATAACCCCCGCCAAACCCTCCAAAGGCCTGTCGCATATATGTTATATATATTACATTGTATTATGGGGTGGGCGCGGGCCATCAATGGTGGCCCGACCCACACCCTGTCGCCCCGACTCAATATACATATGCGATAACAAATCGACGATATATATATCAACGAAACCCCAATAAAAGAATTTGTACCTTAAATATCACCAATTGTCGATTGCGATTAATCCGCCGACACATATGTATATGTGCCAATATTACTACGTTGACAACAGTTAAGAGGATTAAAGTGTTAGTGTGGGGTTAAAGGGGCAGGCCGCCCAATGCGGACCAAACCCCATTAATACATAATTTCAGGTTTGTTAAAAGTTATATATGGAGGGGCAGGATTTGATCCCCTGACCTCTCCTCAACCAACACCTTCATTTAACCAATGAGCCAAACTAGCTCATTGGTAAATCCGTCGATGAAATTTTTATTTAAACTCAGAGTTTTACCTCTGCACGCAGTTTGAGATAGAGGAGAGAGACTGCAAGGAATGGATTTTGAGGTAGAAGGTGGGCATGGATTTCGTGACAATTAATTAATTTTTTTATGTAGGAACCATGAATTTTACAAGAGGGCAAAATTTTCACTTTGTCAGAATTTGACAAATTTTATATGGTTTTTACACCTCTCATCACCACAAGCACAACAATGTTGTCCATTTCTCTATCAGGGTTTTGCATTTTTCGGTCATTTTCAGAATTCACGTGGAACAATGATTTCAACAAAAACAGGGAGCGGAACCATGAGCCATGAAATTTTCCCAAGGAGGTAAAATTTTGAAATGTCAGAATATAGTCAAGTTTATACTTGTTTTTCATGGTTTTCCGTAGGGATCGCAATGGCGAGATCAGATTCGCCATCTGAGTTGCAAAATTTCCAATCCATCCATGGAGCAAAATCTTTGAGGAATCCCAGGGGAATCCAAAAGATTCCTTGAGCCCATATTTCTCACCTTTTCATAATTTGGATTTTGGATAGTTGATTCAACGCTACTCGACACCACAAATCTGATGGTGTCTTCAGATTTCTTATTCTCTCATTTCTTCTTCTAGCAAATTTTCTAAGTGCCAGTACAGATGCCTACATTCATATGAGAGCAGTCATCTTCATACGATCGATGGTCCGAGCAACTTCAGCAGTGTGACATCCACTTCTTCAGATGGCCCTTGGTTGCGAGGTATATGATTTGTTCATGTACTTCTTATTTATGCATTATGTTGCACAGATCCTTGATTGATGTTGATGTAGGATCTTGTTTGTTACATGTTGTCATGATTCCTTGCTTGATTTGATGTAGAATCTTCTATGTGATGTACTTGTTGTCATAACTCATCATGTTATGTTTTGAGATCCTTTGTTGTATGTTGTTGGGATACTCTTGTTGTCATCATGCATGTTTTGTTTTGACATCGCTTTTATGCCATGTTGGCGGGATGCTCATCATGCATGTTTTTGTGTCATACTGATAGGAGTTTGATTGAGAGTTCCAATTGTGGAACATCCCTTAGAGCCAATCCTACGTGAGGGAATTTTTCCTTGTATGATAGCGACATCATCTCTTGTCTACATCACCTTTATTGACAGCACTTAATGTAGCAGCCTACACCATCTTGACACTGGGGCCTGGAGACGTAGTCCCTACTAGACGAACTCTGTTATCAACAGCTTACGTTTTCATGTGTTGATGATTGATATGTTCCTCTTATTTTCTGCATGCAGATGTATTCATTAATGTTCTTTTAAAATGCAATTGAACACACCATGAAAGTAAAAGGTCTTGGAAGGGCCCTTCTTCACACCTGGACCTGGATCATTTGGATTATAAAATAATTTTATAGTATTTATTTTGAGTCTTCACGGTCACTAACTCGTACCAAATGATTGAAGTTAACAATTATAAATTTGTTGCCCATTTTGCCTTCACAGCCTTAGAGCTGTCTGCAAGCTAATGTGTTGTAACATTTAAAGCTTATTTATCAGTTTTCATGGGTGACCATAATCAATTTCCTTGCTTATGCATAGGGTAGTATAAATTTCAGACACTCCTCTATGAGCAAAGAGGAGTAGGTATGTTGTATGTCACATCATGCATAAAACAAGTAGGTTAAAAAGACAACTAGATGGCCGATTGGCCTTTGAAAATGATATGGATCGATGACTGCTTTGTTTGCTTGATTTTGCATTCCATAATTTTTATTTGCTTGGATGTCTATTTTTTCTCCATGTGATGGAATAATGTTTTCCGAAATTCAAGGAGTTCAGTGGGCTGCATAAATATATGATAACACTTCACAAAATGTTATTACAAGAATCATGAGACACAACAAAGGAATTCTGTAGATTTCCAAAATCATAACATTAAAGTGAAATCATAAAATTTGGGTTGTTATATGATTATCTTTTCCTACTTTTGGGCATTCAGTATTGGAATTTCGTAATATAAAATATTTAGTTTATAAAAAATAGTCTCAGTGGTTGGAGTTGATGATGTCATTAAAGTTGTTCCATATTATTTATGAAATATTATATCAAATGTTCCATATTATTTATGAAATTTTATATTGAATTAAGATTATAATCCGTATAGATTTATATTAATTATGGATTAGTAAGTTGTAATGTGTTTTTAGTGAAAAAGTATATATTAAATTTATTTTTTCCTAAGTGATTCGATAAGTTTAAAGGTTTAAAGTTTATTTTAATTTTATTAAAAGTTTGTTATGGAAAAACATAAAATTTACAAGGAAAAGACATTACAATGAAAACTTTTCATTTACTAGACAGTTACTCCCTTCTCAAAAGATAAATCATCTTAGTTGGGGAAAAAATCCAAGAATTGGGGAAAGAAGCTAAGAGGGTATGAGAGGAACATGAGACAACTAAGAAGGGAGAGGAAAAAAATAAATCCTTTCAACAAGAAGTTGTTAAGGATGATGTTAAGAGAAGGCAGCATGTTGTCACTTATGGTATTCTTGAGCTCGTTGGAGCCAGTGGAATCCCTAAAAGCCAGACTTGTGAGTCTGTGAATTCTTGGACTTGTACAATATTGATGCCTTTTATAGAACTTGATAGGCCACTGTCAGACTACTAATCTGGACATAGGAAACTCGCTCATGGGAGAATTGGACATCATTACCGTTCTCATTGATTGGGAGGAGTGCTATTTCTTTTATGAAATGCTAGCAGTTTGACAAAAGAAAGATAAGTATTTTCATTTGTGAATTCCCAAACACAGAAATTTATTTGTAATTATTGTAACTTGAAGTTTTTGCAAGTGTGTTATAACTTCTTATAAACAATTGTTATAAATTTGCAAGTCTTTGTTATAAGTTCAGTGTTGATAAATATAAGAGAACTAAGTGTGGAGGAATGATTATAAATGTGTATAGATATATAATATGGGTATTTACTGTGTGCAATAATGTTGTTTTGAATAATATGTAACCTAGTTAGTTTCCAAAGTGGTTCTTCATTTAGTTATACCTAGATATTACGAAAGGGTGATTCGCATGACCCAAATAATAATTAGGTTCCACTCCCCTTGTAAAAGGGGTAAAATAACCAAAAAAAAAACATAAAGTAGAAAATAGTTAATGTTCAATAATAAAATGAAAGTAGAATTGGACAGAAGTAGAATTAAAAAGGGTAGTTGCATGAGTCTGCACTATTCTAACCCATGGTAGTTTCCCTGGCTAGCTGAAAAAAGTAGCAACCATGAACCAATATAATATTATATGTTTAACTGGTGAGAATAGAGTTGTCTTGTGCAAACTATTTTGGAAACGTTATTTCTTGATAAAGGTAGCAACCAACTAATTCAGCAGAGTGAGTTTGTATAAATACATTTGAGTATTCATTCGCATTGTTGTATACACTATTTCTATGGAAATGTAAACATTAGATTAAAAAAAACAGATCGAAGGTATGAACCATTGAAGCTATGGAACATGTTAACATTAAATGCTAAATAAAACCTAACAATTAAACAAATTCTAGAGACAGATTTAGTCATGTATGAGACCAATTAACTCATAATTTACAAAGAAACAAAATAACATGATGAATATAAAAATGGTTACAGGACTCCACAATTACCAAACTCTAAAATAATAACAAAATTGGTTTCAACCATGAACACCTTGAATTAATTATTCACATGAGACTCTCGGGTTGAATATAATTACAAGGTATACAGTTTAATTGTCAAACGCTAACGAGTTGTAGCTCGAACTACTTATAAATTACAATTTCATTTAGGAGTTAAACCAATGACACACGACAGAATCTGGGCCTTTCAATTAGACCCCAAATCCTCAACAATGGAGATCGTGCCATTTGCACACATCATAAATTGATCACAATTATTTTGTGTGACAAGTGGGGTTCGCCAAAGTTCCAAGTAAGGTGGGTGAAAAGGCCTCAACTATATAACAAGAAATCATTTTAATATGTTGTGTGGGAATCATATATACATATAATCAGTAACATCATATTAACCTATGTTTTAATATTAATGAATTGTTCACCACAAAGGAGCAACATTGACACAACTTACTTAATTCGTCTATATAAACTTACATAATCGGTCGGACCAGAAACAAAAACCCAACATAATGATTATGGTGTAAAATATTCATAAATAAAAATTTTCTTTGTGGATGAATGAAACAAAAGAAGGTAATGCAAAAAATTATACTTAATTCAATTCGAATATAATTGTGCTATGCAGTGGAATGGTTAAAAAATAGTTTTGAATTCATGATGTTACAAGTGGTATAAGAGTTGAAATGTTTAATATTGTGGTCTTCTTAAGGGAAAAAGTAACAACTTATGTTGTGTTTCATAATAAAGGAGAATTTGAAATAAGATATCTTTTCTTACGGGATTAAATTTCGCACCCTTACCTAAATCAAACTTGAGATATGGGTACAATTAGGTAAAGGGCTTAGGCGGATTTAAACAACACAACAAATTTGAAGGTAGAAATTATTAATTAAGAAACTCGAAATGAAGAATTCTTGTTAGGATATTCCGACACATAGGAAATAGTTAAGTTCAACTTTGTCTAGTATAGAGTTAGGTAAAGTGTGTTTCTTTACCGTTGTACATTTTGTAACTTACAATCCGACGGTCACGATATGTAGTGATCCGACGGTTCATTCTCTCCTCGGTATTACCGACACTTGATCCGTGGCTTGACACCCGATTGGTCCATGAGTTCTATTTAAAGCGCATGGAGGGTCATTGTTCGAGTAATCTGTGCATGAGAGAAGCTTATGTAAATTTTCATTCTTTGATTAATAAATTGCCTGTAGTACCCACGTTGGGACAGGCCGTGGACTGTTTCCCTCTTTGAGGGTTTTAACCACGTCAAAAATAGTGGTGTATTGATCTGTGATCTGGTTGTGAGCGGTGTCCTTTTGGTATTCTTTCTGAGGAACTTACCCTGTAAATTCCTACAATTCTTCCATGTAAATTAAGTTATTAAATATTTGTTGAACAACCTTACATACAAGAAAGGAGAGCACATAACTAGTTGAACAACTTAAGTATTAACACATGCTAAATTAATGAATCATATCGTGTGATTGTGGGATAGTGAATAGAGAGAAGTTTATGATTTATAACAATGGGAAAGTGTATGGGTAGATAGGTCGAGGGGCATATCTGTGTAGAAATAAAGTATTAAATCTCAAACTATTAAAAAATTGCAAGTATTAAATGGGTAGGTTAAATGAGGACATCAGGATGTCCTAAATTGAAACTTCTAATTTGGAATATTAAAGAAGAGACAGGTATACAAGAAGTAAAGATGTACATATACTTACATATGGAAAGTAATAACTACGCAACTGAATGAAAGGGGGTACACACAAAAACACAGATGTATGGACAAACCGAGAAGGAGGTTAATATTATTATAAAAAAAAAAAAATTAAAAACATAAATAAACCTTAGACAAGTTGGCATGAGGTAGAAAATGCTACAGGATACATTTCTGTGAACTCCTAATTAATTAATTAATACACAAACTTCGAAGCATATGACTTTTCGTATGAAGGAACCCAAAAGTATATGGAGGATAAAAATCCATTTGCTATCAAATAGTAGCAAAACTCTGGGCCTAAAGGACACAGAAGGAAACCATTACGCCATTAAGTAAATACTCTTACATCCTTATAACACTTAGACCGAGTCCAGAATCACACAAGTAACCAGTGATGGTTTCAAGGAGGTCTTAATTATAAACACAAAAATATCAGAGTATAGGACTAGCCATGCTTCGAGCATATAAACCCGATCATTAGTAACCTTAAGACAAACTGCAACAACATGTATCTAGGTAGAATTATAGGAAGGAACGCTAGTGGCTTTCCTGAAACCATTACAAACTCATTGAATTCCAAAATAAAAAACTAATATTCCACATGAACTTCAATTAAGGGAAACCTGGTAGAACCACCAATCTCTGGAAAAAATCCACTGTCGAGAGGAAGGTAGAAACATTGAACCAACCTGGAAAACCAAATCCCAACAAAAAATTATCATGCAGAAACCCAAGTCATGCTAGTCTCTAGCCCAGGAGAAAACTCGTACCGTCCATACCTGTAGGTGAACAGGGGAAAGACCCAAAGTTAATATACAAAACTGAAATCTTTAGGGGAATTAAAATAAATTTCTCAATAGCGTGACATATTTAAAGGCTATCATGGGACATGAACCATTACCTGATGAAATTTGTTGAAGCACGATTGAGGTCGACCCCCTTGGTAACAATAGAAGTTAATTGATTACAATTTAGTGCAACGAAATGAATTAGGAAATTGTACATAAGGGAACATGGAAAGCATATCCCATAATGCGAACCTAGGTGCTCGAAATAGGGTGGGATGAAGGCCAAACAAAACCATTTTTTTCCTTTGACGATGCCTTTCAATGTTCCGGTACCATGGGCACTCCGAAAACAAGAAGGAAAATAAAATTAAACCTAAAATAGTCAAATTTGGTGGCAAAATCAACAGACTATAAGAATTGATGTTACCTGTACCTGTATCAAAAGGTTGCAGAAGGGGGAGACCACTTAGAAGTCGCTAGTGCCAAGGAGTAGGTAAGCAAGTTCAATTTTCTTCGTGACCCATTAAGCACTCTCCGATT
The DNA here is from genome assembly GCA_031772625.1 of Pinus tabuliformis. Lineage (NCBI taxonomy): Eukaryota > Viridiplantae > Streptophyta > Pinopsida > Pinales > Pinaceae > Pinus > Pinus tabuliformis. The sequence continues at coordinate 1,361,247,372 of CM062816.1, forward strand.
TATCCAGGGGTTCGCAACATACCACAGAGGAGGTTCCAAATTGTGGCTATAAACTGAGGATGGGAATCATTCTAAACCTGAACTAAGTGCTGGAATCATAGAAGACGAACCAGTGAGGGCTGAGCCTTCTCGTTTGTAAAAACAAGACTAGACTAGTGCAACTCTGTGAAGGGTAAAGGTGTGAGGTGGAGCATGGAAACTTGGAGGAGAAAACCATCCTATGTCATAGGGAGAATAGAACAAGGTCAGTGAGTCGAAATGGAAAATTAAGACATGAGTACCAGTTAGGGTTTGAGGGTAATGATTAGAGCCATTCATGTGAGACCAATGAATCACAACCATCCATGCAACCTCGAAAAAATAAACATGGCTAACTAAACCTTGAGGTAACCCTCCCACATGGGGTGAGGTGACATGGAAGCTGGCTAGTGGCTTGGATGATCACAACCAAATGAATGTCAGGTGCAGTCAAAACTAGGTAAGGCAGGAAACCAAGCTATTGAATTTTCATGGAGGATAGGTATGGAACAAGTAGGGAGGCGGCTATGCTGCCACATCACCCAAGGACCCGTATTCAACCCCAACATTAACTTGTTCATAGGGATGGGTTGTAAAACCAACAGAACCAATGCTATCCACGTGTGAGAGAATTATATCACACCTCTTCCAAATGCAGCTAATCCATAGCCCACTCCAATTAATCTGGCGACTGCATTAGTTAAGAAATGAAACCATTCCATTGTAGACACAAATAAGGGCGTTGAGAAATAATAAATTTGAATATATTAAGTGGAAAGGGTAAAGTTTCTAATTGATAAGTGTGGACATGAGCACAAGATTGCAAAGTGATATCAAAACCATATGGAGTATATATATGCATATATATATGACAAGACTAGAATGGAAATAAACAGGCTTATGATTCAAACTTATAATTACTTCAACAATTGCATCATCTTTCAATAGGAACTTAATTTTTATTTTTTACCATCAAAGGTTGATATGTTGAGATGAGAGTCATTACAAATGGTATCAGAGCCAAAGTTCTACTATGGAGCCTGAATAGGGACCTCATCATTTTTAACTGTATGCGTAGGACTAGAAGTGTAGTTTTATTCTGATGTATGCTGGTTGGTTCTGTAGAAATTTGAGATTCTGAACAAAGATGGAAAAATATTCTCCATATAATATTGAAGGAGAAGAGTTGTACATGGAACTCGAGGGGGGTGGGGGGAGATAGGACCACTTTACCCTCCAAGCTTGTAGATATGGTGAAGACTCTTCAGCATGAGATAGTACAACTCCATAATAGTAATGAGAGGCTTTTGAAAGGTAGCAAAGAACAGTAAAAGATAATTAGGGACTGGACTAACATGTCTATCTAGAAACATGTCGACACAAAAGGAATGAAGGAGATAGAATCTGGCAAGTCGAAGAGTGGAGAAGATTATGATCATGAGTCACCAAAAGTACGTAAGAGAAGGAGGAAAGTAGATATACAAGGAGAATTTAGGAAGATTAAACCTCTGATGTTTGATGGAGAAAAAGAGGAGGATGCAAAAGCATGTTTGCTGAACATGATTAAGTACTTTAAAGTATATGAATATGAAATTAACTTAAAGGCACATTTGGAAACCTATCAGCTGTAAGGAAAGGCTACCGTATGGTGTATGGAGAGGAAAAGTGTTCAGATGTTAGAAGGAAAGATGATTTCATGGGAAGAATTTCATAAGAAATTCAAGTCGTGCTACATTAGTGAACACTATAAGATGATTGGGCTAAGGAATTCCACGAATTGAAATTGGGACAACTAACCATGGATGAATTCGTGAATAAATGCATGAACTTATTGAGATATGTGCCCTACCATAAGGAGGAGAAAGCCAAAATTCAACGGTTTTTAAATTGTTTACCACTCTCCAATAAGGAGAGAATTGAGTTTGATAACCAAAAGACCACGGACGAGGTGGTAAGGAAGGCCATGTGATGCTATCAACAATTTAAAATTAAGAATGAAAGTGGTAAATCATGGAAGAATAAAGATGGCACTAGAGTTGGAAGGGGCATGAAAAGACTGAAACTATTTTACCTCTAAAACTTTGGCAAGGATCTCCAGAGAAGCAAAGTGGTCAAAGGGGAGGTACCCTTACTTGCACAATCTTATACTGGCTCGAGGATCACAGAATAGAACAATGATAAAAAATAGAAACGCTAAGGAAAAAGATATGTTTAGATGTTGGGGCTATGGGGGCCACATCTACTGAGGGATTGTCGACACAATCCCATGTCTATTCAGAATATACAGGCGGTTCAAGAGGCAACCACCGTCAATGATATTGCGAGGAACATCGCTAGGAACACAATGTTGGAGAATCGACAAGATAAGCACTAGGCTACCATGCTGGAAATTGCGGGTAATATCCTAAACCAACCCATGTCCATTATAATAGATTCGAGGGCTAGTTAAAGTTACATCAGCCCCCAAATGGTAGAAAAGTGCAATTTGAAAATAGAAAAGTTTATAAATGCATGGATGGTTCAGCTAGCAATAAGAACCAAACAGAAAGTGACTAGACATGTGAAGGAGTGTCTAGGTAATTTAAATGGGTATCATTCAGTGGTGGATTTAAACATTCTTCCACTCGGATCATATGATTTGTTGATAGGCATGGATTGGTTAGAAAGGCGAGCCATTGTTATAAATTGTTTAGAAAAAAATAGTGGCATGTGTCATTCCTGAGGGAGCCGCTAAAATGATTGAAGGAAAATCAAATATAGTGTTAGTTCGGTAGATTTGAGCGTTACAGTGGAAAAGAAGTGCCAGAAAAGGATGCCAACTCTATTTAGCACATGTGGAAACCAATGAATAGCTAACTGAAAAATAAATCTTGGAGACAATACTAGTTATTAAGGGATTTTCAGATGTGTTTCCAGAAGAGATTTTAGGATTACCACCATCACGGGATGTAGATTTTACTATCGATTTAGTACCTGGAGCTGTTCCTGTGTCTAGATCTCTATCTCATATGAGCACCCCATAATTACCGAAGTTGAAGATGAAATTTCAAGAGCTATTACAAAAGGGTTATATCAGATCAAATGTTTCTCCCTGGGGAGCACTGGTGTTGTTTGTAAAAAAACAAGAATGGCATGTTCAGAATGTGTATTGACTACCGTCAACTGAACAAATTAACAGTTAAAAATGGATATCCTCTACCAAGGATAGACAATTTATTTGATCAAGTAAGGGGAGAAATTGTGTTCTCAAAGATTGATTTGAGAACGGGTTACCATTAGTTGGACATAAAAGAGGAGGATGCTTAGAAAATAGCCTTTAGAATGCGGTATCGGCATTACGAGTTTGTTGTTCTACCGTTTGGCCTCACCAATGCACCTGCAACATTCATGTGTCTTATGAATAGTGTACTTCACAAGTATTTAGATCACTTTGTATTAGTTTTCATTGATGACATCCTTGTATATTCCAAAAACAAGGAAGAACATCAGGAACATCTTAGGCTGGTGTTGCAGACATTGAGGGAGCACAAACTGTATGCAAAAGGAAGTGAGTGTGAGTTTTCTAAATCTATAATTCAATACTTAGGTCATATCATTTCCAAGGAGAGGTTGACTGTTGATCCAGAGAAAGCTAAAGCCGTCGTAAACTAGCCAGTAGCAAGGGATGTATCTGTAGTTCGCTCCTTTATGGGAATACTTGGATACTATCGAAGATTTGTTGAGAGGTTTTGCAAGCTGGCATATCCCATTACCTCCTTGCAGGAAAAAGGAGTAAAGTTTGAATGGACAAAAAAATTTCAAGAGAGCTTCAATAAACTGAAGCAAATGCTGATGACATGTCCTGTATTATGGATAATAGACTGAGATAAAGAATTTATGGTGTGCACGGATGCCTATTTAGAGGGATTGGGTGGTGTATTGCTACAGGAAAATGCTATTATAGCATATGAGACAAGGAAATTAAAGAAACACGAGAATAATTATGTTGTTTATGATTTGCAACTAGCTGCCGTGATTCATGCCTTAAAAATGTGGAGGCATTATCTGCTAGGGAATAAGTTTGTTTTGGTGACTGATCACATTAGTCTAAAATATTTTTTTAGTCAACCCAATCTAAATGCAAGATAGGCTAGATAGTTAGCCTTCTATAGTGAATTTGAATTTGAAATTAAACATATTAAAGGAAAAGAGAATAAGATTGTTTTTACCTTAAGCATGCCTGCTCATTCTCTAGTAGCATATGTAGGAACAAGCACGAGGTTAGATTTTGAGGAGCAAGTGAGGTTGGCAGGGCAATAAGACTGGAAATATCAGGAATTGCAAAATAAAATACAGCAAGGAGAGAAACCAAGGTATTGTATTAACCAACAAGGAATGATTTCCTATCAGGATAGATGGGTTATTCCCAATGCGACGACACTAAAACAAATGATTTTATATGAACAACATAAGAAGCCATATACTAGTCACCTAGAGTACTAGAAAATGATAACCACTTTGTAAAAATATTTTTTTTGGCCTAGAATGAAAAAATAGGTAGCTGATTCGTTAGCAAAGTGTCTGGAATGTCAACAGGTGAAATTAGAATACCAACACCCGGTGGGGTTACTAAATCCATCACCCATTCCAGAATGGAAATGGGAAGTGATTTCCATGGACTCCATAAAAGTATTGCCAAGAACTAGGTACCAACATGATTGAATTATGGTAGTAGTAGACACACTGACTAAGGCAACAACCTTTATTCCTGTGGAGTCTACTTTTGGAACCGCTCAAATTGAAAACATTTTCATGAAGGGTATTTTCAGATTACATGGTATACCAAAAATGATAATATCAGACAGGGATGCAAATTTTACCTCAAATTTCTAGAAGGCACTATTCGAAAATTCTGGCACTAAATTAAACTTCAGTATTACATATCTTCTGCAAATAGATGGGAAAACTAAGAGAATGAATCAAATTCTGGAGGATCTGCTTCGAATTTATGTGATGGATAGAATCACAAAATAGGAAGACTTTCTACATCTAGCAGAGTTCATATACTACAACAACTATCAAGCATCTATTAAAATGAGCACCTTTGAAGATATTTCCAACAAAATATACTATACTCCACTCAACTGGAGTCAGCGAGAGGATAGACTGGTTCTCAGGCCAAAGGCTTTGCATGAAATGGAGGAGACAGTAAAGAAAATTCAATAGAACATTAAAACCACCCAAGACTGCCAGAAGAGCTATGCAGATAAAAAGAGGATTCCTAAAGAGTTCCAGATTGGGGAACATGTGTATTTAAGGGTAAAACCTTGAAAAATCACCCTCAACACAAGCCGTTGTGCTAAGTTATCCCCACAGTTTGCGAGTCGTTTGAGGTGTTGGACTAAGTGGGTCCTGTAGCATACCAGTTGGCTTTAACTACTCATGTTAAAGTACATAATGTATTTCATGTGTCATTATTAAAAAAATATGTCGATGACAACTCTCATATAATTGATTGGCATCTGTTACAGGTGGAACCTGAAAGAGACTTTCTACCCAAACCAGTCTACATTTTGGAGCTGAGGAAAACCATACTGCAGAATCGAGTCATCGTTCAGGTTAAAGTGCAGTGGCAACACTTTACTCTTGAGGAGGCGACATGGGAAAAATAAGATGCTATGAAGGAAGCATATCCAGAATTGTTCTAGTAAAAATAATAAATATCGAGGATGATGTTAGTTTGAAGGGGGGAATATGTAATACCCTTGTTGTGTTTAAAGAAATTATGTTCTTCTGGTTAACTATTAATATTAGTTTGACTATGGACTGAGAGGAATTGACTATTGTTGGGAAAAAAAAAAGAATTGTTAAATACAAAAATAAACTTGATTGTTTTTTAATTGCTGGAAAATCATAATGGATAACACCAAAGTAAATGATACTTGCCGAAATCTGAGAGGGGTCAAATTCTAATAAAATTTCCTAAATTAAAAATATATGGATATATATTACACCCTTAGTGGGAGATAAAGACCAAGGATAAAAGTGATACAAAGAGGAAAGAAGACTTTTTCTTTTAGTAAAAAATACTAAAAAGCCTAGGCTAAGGGGACACAGATTCCCAGAAGGTAGGACACTTCCAAGGAAAAATCTATGAAAAATATAATGTTAAATAAACATTATCAAGGCTTAGTAGGGGTTACTGAGAGCTAGAAAAGATATCATAGCTTGGGGAGTATCAGATGTGATTCATGGTTGGGTGGATTAGTGTCGCAAGCCACAATTTTTCCAGAATTGAAGTGATGGACAAATGCTTCTGTACTCACTATGAATTAAATTGTTAATAGTGATTATGTTGTTTACATTGAAATTTCTCACTAGACTAAACTGAATGTTAGAAGTTATCAATATTGGCCACTTTGAATGTCAGTTGTATTATATATATATTGAATGGTATGAATGAACTATAGGATAATTAATTGTTCTAAGTTTATGGATTTTCAATATTCTATAGGTAGTATGCAATGTAGATGGTATAGAACTTTGTATTAAATAGTGAGATAAATAAACAAAGAGAATGCATGGCATGCAAGTTCATAACGGTAAGGAATAAGAAACTGTGCATTCGCATTTTAGAACACCCTAAATCAAATGCATGCATGCAGCTAAACCTCTTTCGTCAACTAAACAAGAAAATGTATAAATCGACATAGGTGAGTCTATTAAGACTTCTTGCATACCACTCTTGCGAAATCTGGGGGTTGGATGATGAAATTATTTGTCACATGGGTGGAAATAATTCCCTATTTTAACAAGTAATACCCCAGGGTAAGTTTTCTAATACACTTATGACACATTTATGGGTTTCTAGAATACATAACTCACTATAGTAAGGTAAAATTAAGTATTAAGGCAATTAAAATGTGTTCATATAGACTACTACCATAAAGAGTTGAAATACATGCAAGAGGCACACATACATTGCTTTTGAATTAATTGCATACATAAAGATATACTCCTACAATGACTCCAATCATAACTAGTCAACAAATATGCTAGAGGCACACTGATATTATTTCAAATTAATTGCATGCATAAAGAGATATATCTACAGTGAATTCAATTAGTAATTAAATATAGCGAAAGTTAGAAGGAAAATATTATTGAAAAAAACATAGATATATGGAAAAATCGATAATCAGGGTAATATTGTTCTAAACAACAATTTTAAAAGCATACATAAAACTTAGACGAGTTGGCATGAGGTATAAAATGCTACAGGATACATTTACGTGAATTCCCAATTAATGATTTAATACACAAACTTTGAAGCAAATGAATTTTGGTATGAAGGAACCCAAAAGTATATGCAAGATAAAAATCTGTCCGCTATCAAATAGTAGCAAAACTCTGGGCCTAAAGGCCACACAAGGTGATCCAAGTGGATCTCCAGACACCAGTGGCATGGAAAAGGCTCAAAATTCAAAGTGGCGGAAATACAATTAACTTGAGATCAGATCGAAGTGCTCGTCGCCCTGATTCCAACGGTGTGAACAACACTCCAATCCGAGTCCGAATGAGGAAGATAGAGGCAGTCAAAGTTTGGTTGACTTTTGCTGATTGGGGAGGATTAATGGAGACATAATTTGGACTTTTTACGATAGAAGAAATCTAGACAACTCTAGCTAGATTCCGAGTGAAATTTTCGCCTCGCTAAAATGTCTCCTTCGGCCTAAAATACAGATTTTTAAAAACTTCCATATTGTTTTTATAACAAAAAAATTATTAAAAAAGGGTGGCAGGCCACCAACCTTGGCATCCCAATCCTTATCAACTTAATTATTAATGGAGGGGTGAGCCACTACCCCCCCCCCCCCCTCGTACTTGGTATACCGTTGGGACCTGTGGTTTATGGTCGGACCAAAACCATTGTACGCAGAAAAATAGGTGGTGGGTCAGCCCTTGGGGCATGGAACCAACCACCATTAATCACTACTACCCATAATTTAAACCATAAAAATGTTGTGTATTATTTCGGGAGGGGCAGGATTTGATCCTCCGACCCCTCCTCAACAACTTTCCAAGTTTTCCACTATGCCAATCCTAATTTGTTGTGTAATCCGCCCACGAGTTCATATTTAAACTTATTTGCTCAGTGCGCCATGGAGGAGGAGCACGCATCTAATTCGAGGCAGACTATTTTGCAAGTGGTGGAACCATGAGCAATGCAGAGAGAGGGGCAGAACCATGACCTGAGCAACTTCTCTACGGGGCCAGATTTTCACTTTGTCAAATTTTGACAAATTTTATATGGTTTCTACATTTCTTGATGCCACGAACACAATGGTGGTGTCCATTTCTCGAACAGAGTTCTACATTTTTCAGCCATTTTTTCAGTATGGAGGTGTAAGACTCCTTTTTGTAACTAATGCGTGTACTCTTCTTTCTCATGCCACTTAATGAATGAAGGCCTCCCTATTGATTGAGCAGGGCCCGAAGACATAGTCTAAGTCAGACAAACTCCATTATCAAGTTTCTTGTCTTCTTTCATGCTTTATGTGTTTCTCCTCTTCTCTCATGTGCACATTAAATTTCTATGTTTAAGCTACAATTTATGCATGTAATTCTTTAATACATCTATAAGCAAAAGAAATTGGATCAAAAGGAAACCATTACGCCATTAAATATATAATCATACATCCTTACAACACTTGGACTGACTCCAGAATCACACAAATAACTAGTGATGGTTTCATGGAGGTGTTAATTATAAACACAAAAAAAACAGAGTATAGGACTTGCCATGCATCGGGCATATAAAGCTTATCATTAGTAACCTGAAGAAAAACTCCACTAACATGTATCTAGGAAGAATTACAAGAAGGCACACTGAAGCCTTCCCTAAAACTAGTACAGACTCATTGAATTTGAAAATAACAAACTATTATGCAATAGGAACTTTCAATTAAGGTGAACTTGGTAGAACCACCAATCTCTAGAAAAGCTCCATGATTGAGAGGAAGGAATAAACCCTGAAACAACCTAGAAAACAAAACCCCAACCAAAAATTAGCATGTAGAAACCCAAGTCATGCCAGTCTCTAGACCAAGAGAAAACTCATACCATCTATAACTCCAGGTTAATGGGGGAAAAGACCCAAAGTTATTATAAAAAATCGAAATATTTAGGGGAATTAATAGAAATTGCTCGATAGATTAACATATAGAAATTTTATCATGGGACAAGAATCATTACTTGATGAAATTCATTTAAGCACGGTTGAGGTAGACCCTTTAGTAACAATAGAAGTTAACTCGTTACAATTTAGTGCAACGAAATGAATTAGGAAATGGTACATAAGGGATCAGGTAAAGCCTATCCTAGAATATGAACCTAGGTGTTGGAAACAGGGTGGGCTGAAGGAAAAATGAAACCATTTTGTTCCTTTGACGACATCTTGCGATGTTCCTATACCATGGACACTGGGCAAACAAGAAGGAAAATATAATTAAACCTGAAATAATCAAATTCGAGGCAAAATCAATGGACCGTAGGAATTGGTGTTACCTGTACCTATATTGAAGGTTGCAGAAGGGAGAGACCACTGGGAAGTCACTAGCGCTAAGGAGTAGGTAGGCGAGTTTCGTTCTCTCTGTGAGCCATTAAGTAGTCTCTGATTTGTCCAGAGGTTCGTGGCATACCAAAGTGGAGGTTCCAATTGTGGTTATAAATTGAGGATGGGAATCCTTCCAAACCTGAACTAAGTGATGAAATCACATAAGTCGAACCCATGAGGGCCGATCCTTCTCATTTATGTTCAAAACAAGACCTAACCATCATAGTTCTGTGAAGGGTAAAGGTGTGAGGGGGATGATGGAAACTTGGAGGAGAAAACCATCCTCTGTCACATGGTGAATAGAACAAGGGCAGTGAGGCCAAATGGAAAATTAAGGTACGAGTACCAATTAGGGTTTAAGGGTAGTGATCAAATTTGTTCATTAGAGACCAATGAACCACAACCATCCATGCAACCTTGAAAAAAAATGTATAACTAAACTTTGAGGTACCCCTCCCACATGGGCTGAGGTGAAATGGATGTTGGCCAGTGACCTAGATGCTGACAGTCAGACGAATGTCAGGTGCAGACAGATCTAGGTAAGGTATGCAACGAAGCTATCGAATGCACATAGAGGATAGGTATGGCCCAAGTAGAGGAGTAGGTATGTTGTCGCATCACCCAAGGACTCGATTTAACCCCAACATTAACTTGTTAATAACGCTAAGTTTTAATGCCAACAAAACCAATGCTCTCCACGTCTAAGAGAGTTATATCATACTTCTTCAAAATGTATTGAATGCATAACCTACTACAATTAATCAGGTGACTGGATTTGTAAGGAAATAAAAACCATTTGATTGTAGGAACAACTAAGGGCATTCAGAAATAATAAATTCAAATATATCAAGTGGAGAGGGTAAATTTTATAATTTATAAGTGTGGACATGAGTGCAGGATTACAAAGTGATATCAAAACCACATGATGTATATAATGCTTGCATATATCAAAAGACTAGAATAGAAATAAACTTTATGATTCAAACCTATAATTACTTCAACAATTGCATCATCTTTGAATAGGAACTTAAAGAAAAATACCATCAAATGTTGGTATGCTAAGATGAGTGTCATTACAATAACGAAAGGGAATGTTGACATCTTTTGAAATTCCTGCACCTAATGGATGTAGGAAGACCTCAAGAAGATAGACTTGGATTACCGAATCATGGAATGAATCGCTAATTGGATATAATATAACTACCTCACAATTTGAAGGTTAACTATGATCAAAATCAAATAAAAAATAATTTTGACTAATTGGAATAACTAATAAGATAAGAAGGTATAGATGCAAGTGAGTTCCCTTGGGTAATTTAGTAGGATTGTATAAAATAACTAGAATAATTGATAGTAAGTGTGATAAGATCGGAGACAGGTAGACAATTGAATAAGGTAATCAAAGAAATGTGATATATATATATATATATATATATATATATATATGTTGGAGTAAAGAAAAAAACTGGGAGCATGTTGGCATGAGCGTTACTTATGCCTATTTTCATATGATGTGTTAATATGGAAAATGTTGCATGCCACTAGTCCATGGTACCCGAGATAAGTACCTTAAAGAGATTCAAATTATTTATAAGTACAAACAAAGGCCCATAAAATAGTTGATTGTAATGAACATATGCGATTCAACAAGAAGGGGGGGGGCACATGCGACCCCCAAACACCATGATTAATAAGTTATAGAATGAAGAGAGATGCAAACTTGAAGGAAAGAGTTGAAAAATCTCATAGGTGAGGCATGCTAGAAAGATACAATGGGAAGATTTGGTAATGTAATTTCTTGGCTTATTTTGTTAATCTTACTCTATATTGTGCCTTGAATTGTCAAAATGAGTTCTTTTAATATTAACTTGTGTTTCTAGCCTTAAGGGTCCATTGTGGAAAGATCAAAAAAATAAAATAAAAGGCTTTAATAAAGGAAATCAATTTAATTATAAGACCCTGATTTTTACATAAAACAACTAGCGGATAAATAATCTCGACATGATTGGGTCAACTTGAATGAAGAACAAGTTAACATTTACTGTGGAAGTGGAGATTTGAAGTAGCTATCTTTGAACTTAGTAATGATTTTGTTTGTGACATGGTTGGTATCATGAAATATGATGGTGCCTAAGGGACAAATTATTGGTTGCAAGCAACATGGAAGCAGAGTAAGGAAAAACTTGTTATGGTGATAACAAATATGATTATTATGTAAGGGTTTAAAAATACAACTAATTCTTTTTAGGATGGAATGGAATTATTTACATTCCACTAGACCTTGCATGTAAAATGTATTAAAATAACTAGTTGTTGAATGAAGTGGATAGAACACCATGTTCTAATATATAAGGAAGAACTATATTATTGTAACATGATGAGTATGGTAGAATTAATGCACATACAAGGACCACAGGGAGACACCCCATGATTATAGCTAGAATTAAGATTGTGCATAACTTACATCACTAGCCTCTAGTATAAGATGATAAAGGGTGATAACATTGAAGAAATATTTTTGAGTGTGGTTGACACTAAGGAAAAATAGCAAGCAACCAAGTTACTTGGGTAAGGTAAACATCAAAGCAGTCATCTTAAATATCGAAGGAAAAGGAAAATCATCATAAACTCTACTCATGCATGAATAATTCATATGTAATATTTAAATTAAGATAAAGTATAGTAGTTCTATATAGTACAAAATGCATTAGTTTCAATTTCCCACAAAACAAAGAATAGTGAATAGTCTCTAAACATATTCTCAATGATAAGAAAATAAACAAATTTAAAAAATGCAGACGAAACTGATACCTCCATGGTATGAAATTATAATGGAACCACATGGCAGGGTCTTTGCTGATGAGCATAAATATTGGGTAAGTAAAATAGATTATAATTATGAGTTTGCATTACTGTTGCTAACTCATATTTGAGTGCAGGTTACTAACCCTTGTTGGGTTGTGACACAATACTGATGACCCTTGTTGAGTACATAAATAACAACTGATGGTGATTGTAATGAAGTCTGAAACAATATAAGTACACTCTTAAATAATGATTGATAGAAACTAATGATAATAATGATGGTGGAAGTTGTTCAACCAAATGGAATAATCCTAGTCAAACCTTTGCGCATTCTCAATGAGAGAAAATAATGTTGTATAAATATTTTATGGAAGATGGATATTCCAACTTTTTTTGATAGGCTGGATGCAAACATAAAGGACAATATTTCACTCAGGGAGGGGAAGATGTAATACTCCTTAGTGAAAAATCCTCAGTGAAAACTCCTCAGTGAAAAATTTTACTGAAGCGACTTGGTAAATTTAAATGTTTAAAGTTTATTTTGATTTTATTAAAAGTCGATTATGGTATGTTATGGAATTTACAAGGAAAAGAAACAATAATGAAAAGTTTTCACTTATGAGACAATTAGAGACAGTTACTCCCTTTCTCAAAGATAAATAATCTCAGTTGGGGGAAGAAGCCAAGAGGGTATGAGAGGAACCTTAGGTAGCTAAGAAGGGAGGGAAAGAGAATTAATCCCTTGAACAAGACGTTGTTAAGGGAAAGAAAGACATTGCTAGTTAGGGTATTCTCGAGCTAGTTGGAGCCATTTCAAACCCTAAAAGTGAGAGCTATGAGTATGTTTTTTCTTGGACTTGCACATTCTGAATGCCTTGGAGAGGCCTTGATAGGTCACTGTCATAGAACTGTTCTAGAAGTGGAAAACTAGCTCGGGGGGAGAATTGGATGCCATTTTCATTTTCATTGGTTAGGAGAAGTTATCTTTCCTATGTGAATTCCTAGCGGTTTGACATAAGAAAGATGTTAAAATTGGAAACTAGGGCCAAACTCCATGTGGATCATCTTATTCATGGCTAATAATATTTTTATTAGATTCCTCTCACTGAGAGGTGTAGGATTGATCTAAAGATCATCGGATTCCGATAAGTATTTATGGAGATATTAATTTATTTTGATTATGGAATAATTATCAAGCTGGCCAGCAACTCATGTAAGCTCAAAAGCCCAACAGTTGCATCTATTCAATCACCAACATTTGTATATAAATACAGGAGGTGTTTTCCTCATTTTGACACACTCTCTCATCACACCTCTCTCTCTCTCGTACGCAGAAAAGAGGCTCTTCTCCTACAGCACAGAAAGGGACTCTTCTCTCACATGTGTTGAAGGAACGACGTAGATTTAGGGCTGCAACTACAGATTGGAAGTTTGACCAGCGTTGACCATATTTTTCTCTCTCAGAACTGCATTGTAGGTGGAACTGACTCTCCTCAAAAGGCTGCATTTTTTAGTGAAGGAATCAAGCTGATCCGACGATCGATTTACAAGATATTGTCTGCCCTAGTTGAGGGCTAATCTAGGGTTTACTGCTGCTGATGTAAATCAGATCTATGTATTATTTCTCTCCGTTGAATTATTGAAGATAAAAGAAGATTTGATCAAAGGGTTTCTCCATATTGGGGTTTATCCCTGGCTAGCCACCACATCTTGTGTCTCTTGTCTTGGCTTGTTTTTCTGTTGATCTTTTAATGTTCTATCTGCACTTTACTTAATGTACATGTGATTGCTAATCTGTGGATAATAATAAGAAAAAGAAGTAAACTACTCTAAGCATAGAACATACCATAACTTAACATGGAATCAAAGCTAAGGTGAAGACAAAGCCCGAGCAAGAGCAAGAGCAATCACTGAACAGAAGATTGGCAAGGCTATCCTAAAAGAACTATGTGGTACTCAACACTCTTTCCTACCAAAGACAAGCTCCGTGAGAAGGCTGACTATCACATATGGAAGATGTCTCTCGATCTAACCTTAGAAGATCAAATGCACCTACTGCTGCCAGGAACAAATAGAAAACTGGCAAATTCAAAACAAAGAAGATCATCCGGGACTCTATTGACAAGTGCTTGGTGGCCTAAATCTCTGACCTAAGCACCTCCAAGGAAATCTACGATAGACTGGTGAGTTTATTTAAAGTTAATGATGCAAATTAAGTCTTGTTTCTTAGAAATGAGCTGAAGGAAATTAAGAAGGGAAAAGATGAGAGTATGAAAGCATACTTCTTAAGAATCACCAAGATCAGGAACGATCTCCTATCTATTGATGAGATTATTACTGATAGGGAAATGACACTCATGACTCTTGGAGGATTACCATCTGAATGGTATGTGTGCATGACTACTCTTCTCAACAATAATGTAATTCCTTGTTTCGAGGAAGTAATGGCAAGATGCATTCAAGAAGAAACAAGGATAGAAGAGCAAGAAATGTCCATGCCTAAAGGTCCTCCTACTTCCTCTTCTTCTCATGCTAAGAAAAGAAATAATTCCGGGACTAAATCAAAAAGAAAGGCTGGACCTAAGGGTGGAAGAAAAGGATGATGCTACATTTGCGATAAAGCAGGTCACTATGCAAGGGAGTTCCCTGATAGAAGGGACTCACACTGGGATGATGATCAAAATCCCTCTCATGGCAATCAAAGGAATGGAAAATCTAATAGCGGAGGTAAAAGGAGTGCTAGAAATCAAGGAAGAGGACAATCATTCAAGAAGGCTAGAAATTCCAGGTATGAATCTAACACTGTTGACAATAAGAAGGATGAATATTATCTATCGGTTGCTCTATCTACCTTTGCTTCTTCGGACAAACTGGGAATTTGGCTTATTGATAGTGGTGCCTCAAGGGACTTCACTGGTTACAAATAAGTTCTCCATAATCTGATAGAGAAAGAAACTAACCTAGAAATTGTCCTTGGAGATAATATGAAATATCCCATGAAAGGTGTAGGCAATGTCTCTCTTAAATTGAATCAACGTAATATGATCCACTTATAGGATGTATTATATGTACCTAACCTCAAAAAGAACCTGGTGTCCATCTCCGCAATGGAAAACAAATGCTACAAGGTAACCTTCAGTGATGGCAAGGTGCGTGTATGGAAAAATAATGTTAAAAATGCCTTCACTCTTGGGTTTCAAGTTGATTCATTATATCAAGTCAGTGGAAGTCCATTATGTGTCATGTCTTGTGACACATCTCTTTAGTCTGAACATTGGCATCAGAGGTTTGCACACCTTCATTATAAAGCTCTACCTGATGTAAGACAAATGGTGATAGGAATGCCCAAATTCTGAGTAGAGAAAGAAGGTGTATGTCTGGGATGTGCCGAAGGAAAGCTCAAAAGAGGACCATTCCCCTCAAACCAAAGCAAGACCTTTTATATATTACAGTTGGTTCACTTAGACATATATGGTATGATGCCTATGAACTCTTTGGGAGGATATTCATATTACCTTACCTTTACAGATGACTATTCTCGAAAGACTTGGATATACTTCTTGAAAAAGAAGGATGAAGTGTTCTCTTGGTTTCGACACTTCGAAGCCTTTATCGAGAATCAAACTGAAAATAAGATCAAGATCTTAAGGACTGATAATGGGACTGAATATGAATGTAACGAGTTTCATGACTTTTGTAAAGAGGTTGGCATTAAGATGGAGACTACTACACCATATACTCCTAAACAGAATGGTGTGGTGGAAAGGAAGAACTGTATGATTGTGGAAGATGTCTGTGCCATGCTCCATGATCAAAGACTTCCAAAGTTTCTATGGGCCGAAGCTGCAAACACCATCGTATATGTACAAAACCGATGCCCTCATCAAGCATTGGGTTCCAAGACTCCTAAAGAAATGTTCACCAATAAGAAACCTGATGTATCTCATTTTAGAATTTTTGGAAGCCTTGTATATTTTCATGTGCCAAAAGAGAAAAGGAATAAATCGGGTGCATCTGGAAAGGAGTCTTCGTGGGCTATGGTGAAAATACTAAGGGCTATAGAATCTATGTAGCCGGCCAAAGGGAAGTCGTGATTAGTCATGATGTCACCTTTGTCGAAGATATGGCTCTCAGCAAGCTGGACAATCTTCCAACCTTGAGGAGCTCTCAAGAAGCCGACACCAGGGAACCAAAAGAAAAGTATGATGAAACAATGCTTGATGTGGAAGAACCGATGGATCCTATTGATCTACCTGAGCCTTCCTCTTCTAGGAAGAGGCCTTCTTGGCTTAGGGGGCTACTCGATGATGCTGAAGGACACACTGCACCCCGAGGAACTGTCCGTGAATGTAAGAAACCCAACAGGTATCACGGATACCTGACCATCATGAGCACAATCATAAAAAATGAGCCTTCATCATTCTTAGATGCCGTCAAGCATCAAGTATGGAAGGATGATATGACCAAAGAATATGATTCTATTATGAAGAATGATGTCTGGGAAGTAGTTCCCAAACCCCAGGACAAGACAATCGCCACTTCTAAATGGATTTATAAGATAAAGCATGCAACAGATGGAAGTACAGAAAAGTATAAGGTTCATTTTGTCGCTCGTGGCTTCTCCCAAAAGGAAGGTATAGACTATGACGACATATTTGCACCTGTTGCCAGATATACCACCATTTGCTCGATCATAGCCCTTGCGGCTTCACAAGGATGGAACCTACATCAGATGGATGTCAGGACCGCGTTCTTGCATGGTTCAATCAAAGAAGAGGTCTACGTGGAGCAACCCGAAGGATTTGAGATTTATGATCGAAAATCGCATGTATGCAGGTTGAAGAAGGCTCTCTATGGGCTGAAGCAAGCACCCTGAGCATGGTATGAGAGGATCGATATGTACTTGATGAAGCTGGGATTCACTAGGAGTGAAGCCGATCCTAACCTTTACTTTAAGGTTGAATATGACAAACCTCTCATACTGGTGCTTTATGTGGATGACCTCTTTCTAACATGTGCGAACCCTCTCATTCACAAATGTAAGAGGGAGTTGGCTTCTGAATTTGAAATGAAGGACCCAAGACTAATGCACTACTTCCTAGGACTTGAAGTGTGACAGAAGCCAAGGGAAATTTTCCTATCTCAAGGAAAATATGTGGTGAATATATTGGAAAGATTTGGTATGGTAGACTGCAAGCCTGTAACTACCCCGATTGAGCTTCAATTCGAGAAGTTAAGCGGTAGTGCTACTGGACCTATTTTACAAAATGCTACCGAGTATCGACAACTCGTCAGAGCATTAACATTCTTAGTGAACTCCCGTCCAGATATATGCTTTGCAGTCAACACATTAAGTCAAAATATGGTTAAACCTCATCACGTACATTGGATTGGTACCAAGAATCTGTTAAGATATCTTCGTGGCACAATTACATAAGGGTTAAGATACACTACTGGAGATGTGAGACTACTTGGATATACTGATGCTGATTGGGCAGGAAATGTGGTGGACCGTAAGAGCACTTTTAGGCGTTGTTTCTCCTTTGGATTTGCTTCGATATCCAGGATGAGAAAGAAGCAGAAGGTGGTGGCTTTGAGCACCATCAAAGCAGAGTATATTGCTGCTAGCATGGCCTCCTATGAGGCAGCCTGGTTGCGAAAGCTCTTCAGTGAGCTATTTGGATTTACATTGGATACCACCATTATCCTATGTGACAACCAGAGTGGGATTCATTTGTCAGAGAATCCCATGTCTCATGATTGCTCCAAGCATATTGATATCAGGTACCACTATATTCGAGACATGGGGCAGCGAGGAGCAATAAGGCTCCAACATATCGGTACTGATGAACAGGTCACCGACATTTTGACAAAGCCCCTAGGGAAGGTCAAATTTCTAAATTTCCGAGAACGACTTGGTGTCATTCAAGGACCCTCTGATGAGGGTCCCATATGATGTATTGAGCTCTGGGAGCTCCGGGGGGGTGCGGGGTACTTCTTGGATCGACATATGACCATAGGGTGACTCACCATCCCCTGGTGGTGTACGTGTAAAAGGTAAAAGAATCAAAACTTTCCCTATGACACCCTGTGGAAACTATGTAGCAGGATGATTAGTTCTCCTATGAGGTTTGGATGATGTGTTCTCCATCACGACTATGTAGCAGGATGATTAGTTCTCTTGTGAGTTCTGGATGATGTGTTCTCCATGACGATTATGTAGCAGGATGATTAGTTTTCCTGTGAGGTCTGGATGATGTGTTCTCCATGACGATTGTGTAGAAAGATGATTAGTTCTCATGTGAGGCTTGGATTATGTGTTCTCCGTGGCGATTGTGTACAGGATGATTCGCTCTCCTATGGACAGGATGATTCGCTCTCCTATGGACAAGATGATTCGCTCTCTTGTGGGATAAGATGATTTGCTCTCTTGTGGGACAAGATGATTTGCTCTCCCGTTGACAAGAATATTAGTTCTCCTATCAAGGCATTCTACCCATGTAGTCTAGGACCCATGGGAAGTAACTCTCATCTAATCAATTAGTAGGGGAATGAGGATAGGGACCATAGTAGTACCAATGGATGCATCGTTGTATCTACCATACTCCCTATGATAGGATGACCTTCATTGATCTGGGATCAATGATACTGGTCTGGGACCAGTGGTAGGAGTTGTACCCACTATGACACCGACTTCGGGTCAATTGAGGACTGGTCTAGGACCAGTGGTACACACTCTAAGACTAACTTTGAGTCAGTGGAGGATGGTATGGTACATTTTCGATCATTTCTTCTTCTTCATAATTCGGACAAAGCAGAGTAGAGAAAAGCGGAGTAGATCAGAACAGGGCAGAACAGAACAGAGCAGAGCAGGAAAAATTGAGAAGAGCAGAGGAGGGGTCAAGTTGTATAGGGCAATGCATTTGATGGATGAATACTAGCGACTGACAGAAAAATTGCAGATGAAGTTCTCCCTAGTTGAGAGGGAGTGTTAAAATTGGCAACTAGGGACAAATTCCATGTGGGTCATCTTATTCATGGTTGATAATATTTTTATTAGATTCCTCTCATCGAGAGGTGTAGGATTGATCCAAACATCATCCGATTCCGATAAGTATTTATGGAGATATGAATTTATTTTGATTATGGAATAATTATCAAGCTGACAAGTAACTCATGTAGGCTCAAAAGCCCAACAGTCACATCTATTCAATCATCAAAATTTCTATATAAATACAAGAGGTCTTTTCCTCATTTGGACACACTATCTCATCACATCTCTCTCTCTCTCCTGCGCAGAAAAGAGGCTCTTCTCCTACTGTGTAGAAAGGGACTCTTCTCTCACACGTGTGGAAGGAAGGATACAGATTTAGGGCTGCAACTACAGATTGGAAGTTTGACTAGCGTTGACCATCTTTCTCTCTCTTAGAACTGTGCTATAGGTGGAACTGACTTTGCTTAGAAGGCCGCATTTTTTGGTTAAGGAATCAAGCCAATCCGACAATCGGTTTACAAGATATTGTCTGCCCTAGTTGAGGGTTGATCTATGGTTTGTTGCTGCTGATGTAAATCAGATTTATGTACTATTTCTCTCTGCTCAATTATTGAAGATAAAATAAGAATTAATCAAAGGGTTTCCCCATATTGGGTTTGCCCCTGGCTAGCCGCCACATCTTGTTTCTCTTGTCTTGGCTTGTTTTTTTGTCGATCGTTTAATGTTCTATCTGCACTTTACTTAATGTACACGTGATGCTAATCTATGGATAATAATAAGAAAAATAAATAAACTGATCTAAGCATATAACATACCATAACTTAACAAAAGATAAGTATTTTCATCTGTGAATTCTCAGACATAGAACGTTATTCATAATTGTTGTAGCGTGAAGTTTCTGCAAATCCCTGTTATAATTGCTTATAAATAATTGTTGTAAAATTGCAAGTCTTTATTACAAGTTCAATGATGATGAATATAAGAGAACTGGGTGTGGAGGAATGATTAAAAAGGTGGATAGATATAGAATATGGGTATTTAATGTGTGCAATAATGCTGTTCTCAGTAACATAGAACCTAGTTAGTTACCGAACATGTAGGCCAGAGCCACTAGTTAGAAACAATGCGGGTTCTTCATATAGTTATACCTAGCCAATACTAGTTCTTCATATAGTTATACCTCGGTATTATGAAATGGTGATTTGTAGGCCCCAAATGGTAATTAGGTCCCACTTCCCTTGTAAAACTGGTAAAAAAAAAAAAACATAAAATAGTCAAAAAGTAAAATTGTTTTGATTTTATGGTGTTAAATAATAAACTCAAACTATAATATGATAGAAGTAGAATTAAAAATGGTAGTTGTGCAGAGTCTGCACTATTCCGAACACGTTAGTGTCCTTGGCTAGCTGACAAAAACCAATAGCTGGGAAGCACTCTAATCCTACATGTTTAATCGTTGAGAATAAAGTTGTCTTACACAAACTACTTGGAAAATATTATTTCTTGATAAAGGTAGCAACCAACTAATTTAACACTGTGATTTTTTATAAACACATTTGAGTATTGAGTGGCATTGTTGTATACACTATTTCTATGGAAATGTAAAGATTAGATACAAAAACAGATCGAAGGTCTAAACCATTGAAGCAACAACTCATGTTAACATTAATTGAAAAATAGAATTGAACAATTAAAGAAATGCTAGAAATAGATTTATTCATGTGTGAGACCAATTAACTCATGCTTTACAAAGAAACTAAAGAACATGATGAATATAAAAAGGGTTACAAGACTACACAATTACAAAACTCTCAAATAATAACAAAATTGGTTTCAACTATGAACACCTTGAATTAGTTATTCACATAAGAGAGATATCTAATTCATTAAAAAAAAATGTAGCTTCAAAGGTCTGCCCATCAGAGAAAAATCTAAATCTTGGAGGGAAATCCTCCCTTTCTAGAAGCCTCAGGTTGAATATAATTACAAACTATAGAATACAGTTTATCTGTCAAAACCTGATGAGATGTAGGTTGAACTACTTATAGATTACAATTTCATTTAGGAGTCAAACCAATGACCAATGACCAAATCTCCAAGGAATGAGGACATGAATTAAAATTGGTACTATCCAGACAAGGTTTTGAAGAATGGAGATAAACAATTAATTTCACAATATTTGTTGATATATTTACCTACAAAAAAAACAAATCAATTGTATATATATATTTAATGGCTTGCGTTGAAGAAAATTTCGGAAAAGATAACCCAAAAGAGGATAAGGAAAAAAATTCAAAAGCTTCTAAACTTGTCAACAAACTAGCCAGAGACTCAATGAGAAAGTTAGGTAGAATTTCTAGCTTAACAAGGAAGGGAAACCACTAAGATTTTACCTAGCCTAGGGTTTCAAAGAATGGGTGAAAAGATAATAATTTACCTCATGGTTATAGATAGTCAACCCAATACCTAATCTCCCTTACAAATATCAATCCAGGGTTATGTACAGGTATTCAAATGAAAGAAATGTGGTGAATTAACCTCATATGTGAAGGAAAATAGAAAAATTGAGAAAAAAGCAAAATTGACTACATTTACTTGGAAAAAAAGAAGACCGATGGGATCTAGCAGGAATTAATTCACCTTAGGTTTGGTCCAAAATTGTATAGCTCATCCATAGTGAGAAAGAACACAAATGAGCAAGGGTTGTAGTAGAAGGAGGGGTAGTTAATCCTTAACCGCCTAGCTCAAATCTGGGTCATTCGATTAGACCCTAAATC
The DNA here is from genome assembly GCA_031772625.1 of Pinus tabuliformis. Lineage (NCBI taxonomy): Eukaryota > Viridiplantae > Streptophyta > Pinopsida > Pinales > Pinaceae > Pinus > Pinus tabuliformis. Next base: position 1,361,269,561 of record CM062816.1, read on the forward strand.
CTCAACGGTGGAGATTGTGCCATTTGCACGCATCATAAATTGGTCAAAATTATTGTGTGTGACAACTAGGGTTTGTTAAAGTTCCAAGTAAGCTAATATATTCTTTTATTAACAAATCTGAGTAAGGTGGGAGAAAATTCATGAATTATATAGCAAGAAATCATTATAAGATGTTATGTGGGAATCATATATACATATGATCAGTAACATCATATTAAACTATGTTTTAATATTAAGTTAATTGTTCACCACCATGGAACAATGTTGACGCCAATTACTTAATTCATCTATATAAACATAGATAATTGTAGGACCAGAAACAAAAACCCGAGATAATGATTATGGTATAAAATATTCATATATATAAAGTGTTTTTAGTGACTGAATGAAGGGACAAAATTATACTTAATTCAATTGTAATATAATTATGCCCAAAAAAAAATTTCTGAATTGGGGGATGTTACATAAGTGTAGAGAGGGAGCAAATTTATTTAGGTAGAAATATTGTTCGCAGTAAAAAAATGTAATATCCCTCCATTGTTGTAATCTTGTTTTGTTATGCAACCAACTCACAAAATAGAAGAAAAGATAAATCAACAACTTCAAAATTAGCTCATTCGAGGGGGAAACCTCCTTTGTATTACATAAATGAACAATTGTTGGATGATACAAATGAAAAAACCTCCTTCCTATATATAGGATTCTAAGGGGTCACAATATACTCAAAGCTGACATAACAATAATAATATAAGGGCAAAACAATAACAATAGTGGGCTTCTATGGGGCACAATAATAACAGGATAGGGAAAATAGGGGCACAATAATAACAATATGGGCTACAATGAAAATATTAATGGGGAAATCACTAGTATTATAGGGACCTAACATGCCCCTCTCCTTCAAAAAAGTGTTATCCTCAACACTTGAGTAGTTTTGGATGCTTCTGTATAAAATTCTCATCCTCCCATGTGGAATCTTCAGTGGGTAAGTTCTTCCACTTAATGAGATACTTCGAAATTGATCGATTTCGTCGCTGTCAAGTTCTTGTTTATGTAACTACTTCAAGTTCCAATATGATTTTTCCTTCCTCATCAAGCTCTAGAAATATTGTTTGAACTGGGATCTTGTCACTTATAACCTTCTTTAAGCATGGAACATGGAAAACTGGGTGCTTTTGGGACGCTGCAGGAAGCTCCAATTTGTATGCCATAGTACCAATATTTTGCAACATCTGGTAAAGACCATAATACTTTCGTGGTAATCTATTGTCCTTCTTAGCTTGATTGAGGGAAATTTGTTTATATGGTTGTAGCCATAGAAATACCTAATCACCTACATCAAAACTTCTTTTGCTACGATGTTGATCTTCCTGATGTTTCATTTTATTCTGCACCAAAGTGAGGTTACCCTTTAAGAGTTGGAGAACTTGTTTTTGATGCTCGTTGTGATCTTCCACTGCTTGAACCTTAGAATTTTATCTTAAATATGATGTGATGAACGGTGTATGATATCCATAAAGTGCCATAAAAGTGGTCATTTTTGCACCAATATGGAAGGAAGTGTTAGACAACCATTCAGCCAGATGCAACCATTTGACCCATTGTTTTTGTTTATGAGATACAAAGCAACGAAGGTATCCTTCCAAACATTTGTTTACTATCTCAGTTTTCCCATCAGATTGAGGATGAAAAGATGAGTTATGAACTAACTGAGTACAAAGACAAGAAAATAATTATGTCCAAAAATTTCCAGTGAAAATGGGATCTCCGTCACTTACAATAATCTTTGGGTTTCCATGTAGTTTTTGAATTGTTTCCATAAATGCAGTAGAAATTGTATTGGCTTTAAATGGATGAGATAATGCACAAAAGTGTGCATACTTGGTAAGTATGTCAACTACCACCATGATGACACCCTTTCCCCCAGACTTGGGTAAACCTGTGATGAAATCCATTGAAACCTCCTCCCAACTTTGGCTTGGAATGGATAAAGGTTGTAATAGACCTGAGGTATTAATTGTTTCAACTTTATTTTGTTGGAAAACCAAACATTTTGCCACAAAATTTTGAATATCAAGTTTAAGGCTATCCCAAAAGAGTTCCTTCTTAACCCTGTGGTAAGTTTTTTAAAATCTTGAGTGCCCTCCTAAGGGGCAGGTGTGCAATTCCATAAATCTTTTATTTGAGTTGGGAATTATTACATATGTATAAGCAATCTTTGTACCATAACGAATCATTTTTACAGCTAAATGTATCAGATGTACTGAGATCTTGTTGTATCTTTCGAATGAGTGTCCACTTTTCTTCGTCATTCTTCCATTCATCCCTTGCTTCGTTTATCCAATCTGGTTGGATAATAGAAATGGCGCAAAGAAATTCTTCCACATCCTCACCCTTTCTTGAGAGTGTATTTGCCACAACATTTTGCTTCCCTTTTTTGTTGATGATTTCAAAGTCACAACCCAACATCTTTGTGACCCATGTTTGCTACTCTTCTAAAGATAATCTTTGTTCTAAAAAGTATTTAAGACTATCATGGTCCGTTTTTACCTTGAAGTGTCTTCCCACTAGGTAGGGTCGACATTTATTAAGTGCATGTAGTATTGCCAAAATTTCCTTCTCATAAATAGATTTGTGTAAATACTTTCCTTTGATTAGATGACTTTCGAAAGCAATGGGTCTTTCTTATTGCATTAAAATAGCACCAATTCCATTTCCTGAGGCATCACATTCCATAATAAAGGTTTTTGTGAAGTCTGACATAGCTAATACCGGTGCTTGGCACATTGCCTCTTTAAGATTTTCAAAGGCCTTCGTTGCGTCTGGAGTCCATGAAAATGCATCTTTCTTCAATAATGTTGTTAGTGGTGCTGCTATTCTCCCATAATTCTTAACAAACATGTGATAATACCCTATCAACCCGAGAAATCCTAGCATATGCTTTATGGATGTGGGATTTCCTATTGCTTAATGGATTTAATTTTGCTAGGGTCTACCTTAACACCTTCATGAAATATAATATGACCTAGATATTCAACCTCTTGTACTCCAAAGAAAGATTTGGAGCTTTTTTCATATAATTATTTCTCCTCCAATAGTTTGAGCACCCTGTCAACATGTTGAACATGATCCTTCCAAGACTTTCTATAGATTAGTATATCATCAAAAAATACTAACAAAAATTTTCTAAGGAAGGGTTTGAAAATGGAATTCATTAAACCTTGAAATCTAGAAGGTGCATTGATAAGGCCAAACGACATGACCAAAAATTAATAATGATCCTCATGAGTTCTAAATGTTGTTTTTGGAATGTCTTCAGTCTTCATTATGATTTGATGATATCCTGAACGAAGATCCAACTTGGTGAAGTAAATTGATCCATGCAATTCATCCAATAATTCATCAATGACAGGAATGGGAAATTTATCTTTAATAGAGAACTTGTTGAGCTCCCTATTATCTAGACATGTTCACCATAATCCATCCTTCTTGTGCACCAATACTACTAGAGCAGACAAATAACTTTGACTAGGTTGAATTATACTAGCCTCTAGCATTTCTGCAACCATATGTTCAATTTCACTCTTTTGGGCATAGGGATATCTGTATGGCCTGATGTTAGGAGGAACACTTCCTAGAATCAAATGAATAGCATGATCACGATCATGAATAGGTGGGAGGCCTTTGGGAGTCTCAAATACCTTGGAATTATTGTCCAAGACATTTTGGAGATCTCGAGAAATAGATGATTTCGATGTGGGAACCTCTAGAGAACATAATTGTGCAATTACGCCTTGTTTTTCTTTCTTTAGAAGATTTTTCATTCCATTAGAGCTGATTATATTTCTCAATTTCCCTGAAATACTCCTTAATTCAACTTCCTTTCGTTCCTAAGAAAATTTCATGAAAAGTTCTTGAAAATTGAAAGCTATCGTACCCTGTAAGGGCACAGGGGGACGATCGGAGGCCTAGTCGGAGTTAGGGTTGAAGGTGAGCTAGGGTTTGAACTGTGGGAAGCATGGAAGGAAGTGCATGGTGGAGCGTTGCTCCCTCCTACAGTCAGGTATTTATAGGCAAGAATAAGGAAGCAGGAAAGAAACACTTTAAAAAACCTCTGGAAAAGGTAGCAAAAGCAAAAGGCAAAGGAACATTGGATAAACCGGAAACAAATAGAGAGGAGGAGAATGTAGGAAGCCATGGAAAACATCCTTCCATAAGGACAACGAGGGTCTGTAAACCCAAGTCAAGTACCATTCCACGGGTCATATTGAGTGATCCTGTGCTTCAAGCACATAGGGATCATATGACAGAACATGCGATCATTTGCAAGTTTATGGGGCTATGGCCGATGGAGAGGGCGCTACATATCTGGATAAGGAGTCATTGGAAGCCTAAGGGGGAAATACACCTACATTTGGGGTCTAAGGGCTTCTTTACAGTGGTGTTCATGAGCCTAGAGGATAAGGACAGAGTGTTTGAAGGAGGTCCATATTTCTATGCTGCGACAGGACTCTACATGCGGCCATGGAAGATGAACTTTGTCCCAGAGCGTGAAACCTTCACATTGGTATTGGTATGGATTAGACTGTACTCTCTTCCTCTGGATTATTGGTTACCAGAATCTCTGAAAAAAATAGGCAATAAGCTAGGGCATTTCCTAAAGATCTTAGAGGCAACTCTGAAAGGAAAATACACCTCCTTTGCTCGGATTTGTGTGGAAATGGACTTATCTGGAGCTCTTCTAGAAGCAATAATTCTGGAGGTGTATGATGAAGAATGGGTGCAAACTGTGGACTATGAGCACATCCCATTTAGGTGCCGAAAATGTCATGAACATGGGCATCTATTCAGAGACTGCCCAGCAAACAACAGGGAAGGAAATGTGAAAACTGCTGAAGATAAGAATCAAGAGGGTTTCACCAAGGTCGGGAGCAGAGGGAAAGGCGGTAAACATCCACAAAAGAAGATGAATGAGGATAGACAGTCAAGACACAATCGGTTCAAAATCTTAGAGGAAGAAGAGGGGAGCAAGGAAATAATCCAGGACATGGAGAACATAATCAATGAAAAGGAGAAGGAAGACGACATGGAGGATATCACGGTCGAGAACCAACAAAAGGATGACCAACTGAGCTGCATGGAGATAAGTAAGGACCAGGAGATGACTCCAAGTGAAGTGGGAACGGAGGAATTTGAACTCCAGGAGATTCTAGATAAAGAAAATCTAGATCTAGAAAAATTTCTGGAACAAGGGACGACTATAGGAGTGGACTCCCTGCCAAGGGAGGACTATGATAGGGTTCAACAGCTCTTTCTATGGAGATCACAAGCAAAGGGAGTTGGAGTCAAAAGAAATCATGAAATTCAAGAGCACAGTGGAGTCATAACAATGGAAAATGTACAAGCACAATCGTCAAAGAACTCAGGAAGGAAAAAAGGAAGGAAAAGATGGAATGAGTTGCTCAATGAATGTGGGAAACTATTGGTTAAATCAGGTAAGATGAAAGATCTTACCAGCTACTCCTTTACTAATCTTTCTTAATGAAGCTCACAACTTGGAATATCAGAGGCATAGGAAATAAAAGGAAACAAAGGACTCTCAGTCACAGAATTAAGGAAGAAAAACCAGATATGATCTTTATTCAGGAGACAAAATGTTTGATGGAAAAGATTAGAGAAATTCATAATAAGTGGCTAATCAGATATGAGTACTTAGAGGTTAAAGCAAACAACTCGGTAGGGGGGATTCTCACGCTGTGGGATCCACAAAAATTTGGGATCCTGGATGCTAAAGCATCCAGGAACTATCTTTCTATGGTTTGTCAACCTATAGGGGATAAGGAAGTCTACATGATAACAAATGTTTATGGACCGCAAAAGCAAGCAGACAAACTCAAGCTTCTCATCTCCCTGGAGGATCTCAGAGCTAGATACCCTAATTTTCCCTGGATCATTGCAGGATATTTCAATATGATAAGATCTCTCTTGAAAAAAAAGGAGGTACTAGACAGCTAGGAAGAGATTCCTTGGCCTTCCAGAATTTTATAATGAACATGGGGCTAGTGGACACTGAAACAATAAATGGAACCTTCACCTGGAACAACAAGAGGGGAGGAGCTGCTCAAGTTGCTTCCAAACTAGATAGATTTATTATTTCAGAGGATCTCCTTCTCGCAGGCCTAGCCATAAAAGCTTCTATTCTGCCCTTTGGAGGATCAGATCACTGGCCTGTACAGCTGGAAGCCACATTTATGGGCATGCCCAGGAACAGACCTTTCAGGTTTGAAAATGCCTGGCTAACTCACCCTGAATTCATCAGTAATATTGGGAAATGGTGGAGAGAAGATATGAACATCCAAGGCACTAAAATGTTCATGCTCCATCAGAGACTCAAATACATCAAATCCAAGCTTAAAGAGTGGAACAAAAAGGAATTTGGGGATATCTTCAGAGCCAAAAAAGAAGTGGAGCAGAGGCTACAGGAGATTAATCAGATAAACATCACAGATGGATTTACCGAGGAGCGGCTAAAGCTTACAAACTCTTTGTAGGAAGAATGGGAAGAGCGATGCTTGCAAGAGGAAATTTTCTGGCAGCAGAAATCAAGGATATAGTGGATTAGGGAGGGGAAAAGGAATACAAATTTTTTTCATAAATCCACCATGGCTCACAGGGCACATAACAGAATCACCAAGCTCAAAGATTCTCAAGGAATAGAGCTTATCTCTCACAACGATATGGAATCAATCCTTGTACAACACTTCCTCAATATAGTAGAGGAACCCTTGGAGGAAAGATCCAGGTTCATTGAACAATTTACTCAATACATCCCTCAACTGGTCACCAAAATCTCAACAGGCCCGTGTCGGAAGAGGAAGTCAGTGGAGTGATCAATGAAATGCAAAATGGAAAAGCCCGAGGCCCGGATGGGTTCAATGTGGACTTCTTCAAAGCCTGCTGGGAAACAGTCAAACAGGATATCCTTGAGGTTGTGGAAGACTCCAGAAAATCAAAAAAGGTTCTAAAGGCTCTTAATGCTTCCTTCATAACTCTGATCCCAAAACAGGAGAATGCCATGACTCCGGATGGTTTCAGACCCATAGCCTTATGTAATGTGGTGTAAAAAATCATTTCCAAAGTCATAGCCAATAGACTCAAGCCCCTTCTACCATCTCTAATCTCGGAGGAGAAAACGGGCTATGTGGAAGGAAGACAAATCCTCAACAACATCATACAAGCTCATGAGGTGGTACACTCTCTCAAAAGCAACAAACAATCAGGTATGATCATTCAGTTGGACCTAGCGAAAGCCTATGAAAAACTAAGTTGGTCTTATATAAGAGCAATTCTAAGGGCCTATGGATTCGACCAAAATTGGATAAGATGGGTTATGGCACTGGTTACCACGACTAGTTTCTCTATACTACTCAATGGAGCTCCATCAAGAACCTTCACTCCATCAAGAGGTCTCAGACAGGGAGATCCACTCTCACCTTTCCTCTTCATTCTCATGATGGAAGGGCTAGGTAGAGCGTTTAAAGTGGCAAATGCTGAAGGATGTATCCAGGGCATCAAACTCACCGAAGATGGAGAAGCGAACACTCATCAACAATTTGTGGATGATACGATGCTACAGGGTATACCCACAGTCAGGGAAGATGGAGAGATCAAACATATCTTGAATGAATTTGCTATGGCAACAGGCATAGAGGTAAGCCTCAACAAATCCAAAGTTTTTTTCTTTAATACCAATATTGCTATTCAGAGGAATATTACCAGAATTCTTGGGTTTCAAAGGGAAAAACTACCCTCCAAGTATTTGGGCATACCTCTTACTGAAAAACCCCTGAGCAAGAGTGTGTGGGAGCTAATGATCAACAAACTACAAGACAAGGTGAGGAAATGTACACATAGGTCACTAAATTTGGCAGGACGCCTTATGCTCACACAAGCGGTCTTGCAAGCTATTCCCTTATTCATGTTCTTAGCTCTTCCGGCTCCTAAAGGCATTATGCAATAGATCAGGAGTATACAAAGGGATTTCCTATGGGGCAAAGGTGAGGAAAAAAGGAAGTGGGCCTTAGTAGCCTGGGACAAGATATGCAAGCCCAAAAACCATGGTGGCTTGGGGCTTCATGACCTTGAAACCCTTAGTAGAGTTTTGGGAGCCAAAATTTGGTGGAGATGGATTAAGGAAGCAACAACTCCATGGGCTAAGCTGTGGAAACAAAAATATGCCAAGTATTGGTAAAAAAAGGATCACATTAGAATGTTAGGGAAAATCAGGGGCTCCCGCATTTGGAATCTCACATGGGAGAATAAAAGCATTGTTCAGCAACACAGCTTTTGGGAAATTCGAGCAGGGAACCTAGCAAGATTTTGGGAGGACAACTGGCAACAGGAACCCATCCTATATAAGGATGGTTTAGCAGCTCTCAAGAGAGACACAGATAATAAAGGGTTGATTATGGTTAAAGATTTCTGGGACCAGGATGGGGATAATGAAAAATGGAGGAATTGGAAGGATCTGGGCTACAATGATGATAGTCCTTTGAAGGCCCTGGCAAGAACTCTCGCCCAGGAGCTAGAGCACAGAAGGATTCTGGTTTCCTCCTTACCTGACCAACTAAGATGGGGAAAGAACCCCGAAGGTAACTTTAACCTCAAAGAAGCCAAATAGGAAGTAACAGGATTTAACTATACGAATCCTGTTCTAGTCTGGAAGAAACTATGGCAAAGCCCCCACTGGATGAAAATAAAGTTATTCATCTGGTTAGTGCATCAAAGGAAAATCTTAACCTGGGAGAATCTAAAAAAAAAGGCTTTATTGGCCCCTCCCAATGCTATCTTTGTGGCTCTCAAGAGGAGACAATGGATCACCTTCTCAACCTCTGTCCTTTCACATCAAATGTATGGGACTGGGTAGCCTCAATCTTTAGGAAAACAGACAGGGATAGTCTCAGCATTTCCAATACCTTGAAGAACTGGCGGGTAAATTTCTCAGGGAATGAAATCATTAACAAAGCCTGGATTTTGGTACCAGGCTTTGTTATTTGGAATGTTTGGAAAGAGCACAACAATCGGATCTTCAAAGACAAAGCAAGAGAGCCCAAATGCATAATTGCTCAAATATTGAGGCAGCTCAAAGATACAATAAGAAGCCTGCTAAGGAATCTTCCTAAGGATCCTCCTCTGCCCCAAGAGGCAAGCATTCTTATGCAGTTGGGTCTACAGTCCATAAACCCTTAGAGCTTAACCAAGGGGGTGAGCCAAATTAGCACAAACATTAATATTTGGCAGCCCCCTCCGCATGGCTTCCTAAAGGTTAATATAGACGGAGCTTCTAAAGGCAATCCAGGGTTAGCTGGCTTTGGAGGGGTTATAAGAGATGAAGAGGGTCAAATAAAGAAAATCTTCCATGGCCACTTGGGCAAGGCTACTAACAACATGGCAGAGCTTATGGCACTAGAACAAGGCTTGGAAATTTTGTTAGTTTCTAATTTGCACAATGTCATCATAGAAGCAGATTCAGAATTGATTATCAGAGCGGCCCAGAAAATCTGTAATGGTACTTCTCCAAACAAAGTTTCAAAGCACTGGAGGCTTTTGCAAGTCTTTCACCGAATCCAATCCCACCTGCAAACCTTAAAAACGGTCGGATTTGTCCATGTGAAGAGGAAAGCTAACATGTTAGCGGATCGCTTGGCGAATGAGGGGGTCACTAATATGGATAGGGATTCTCAGTTTGATTGGGATCTTGTACCTCTAGGAAAGCTGCTGGAGGATTGTCTCTGTCAGGCGGACAAAGACATAGAGCTATGGTTTCACAGGAAGGAATAAGATGGTACAGAAGATAGGAGGGAGGACAGGGGACCCTTAATTATTCGCCCTCATGGGGGGTGGGTTACAGTCCACAACTCAATACTCCCTTGGACCTACTATGGATGTACTACAGGCTGGGACATCTATGGAACATATCTTTAGGTGGAAAGGTTGATGATGTTTTTGGTTCAACTATGATTTTGGAAGGACGGCAAAAGAACCGTCCGATGCGTTTGATCAACGACAACTGCTTGGCGAAAGAGCATGGTAGTTATTCCGTGAGGCATAGTTTTCCAAAACCACAAGAGGTTTATCGGGTGGGATCTAAGCGGTATCAGGTTTTTTGGAGGAAGGCTCCGATTCCACTCATTATGTAACACGTAGCAGGGAGAGGTGAGAGAATACCGCTCGTATCGGTCGGTTATTCCACGTGCAACTTTTCCTCCCGATATCTTTGTACACCATTGGATCATTGGCAGGAGATCAATGCTGTATGGTTGATCGTGCAAGTTAGCTTGGGTCTCGAACCTGGAAAAAAGTTTAGAGGGTGGAAATAAAGTTTACATCGGGTCCGTAAGAATGGTTTGGTGTGGGTTGTTGTGGGCCCACAGTTGTTGGTGTTATTGTGGGCCACGGTTGGTGTTGTGGTTGTGGGTCTGAGCAGGCCCAGTGGATACTGACAGGTCGACTCGGACGGTGCGCGGCTCTACTTGCTCTTTAAAGTTTCTTGTTGATCTTCCTGGTTGAAAGTCTGGTGGACCCTCACTTGAAGCTTCTTCTAGAGGCTCGTTTTCTTTCAGCACTAGACAACATGACCAAATGATCTTCTGTTTGCCTGCTGTCCATTGTAAACGGAGGTAACTCCTAGGTTGTTTTGTTTGGACTGTGCACGGTTTTGGTTGCATGGTTCGGCTTTTGTTTGCACAGCTGCCGGTTGAACTCTCATGGGGCTACAACTTGTAATTTATGTAATTTTAACTTGATTAATAGAAGGTCCTACTCTTACTTGATCGAAAAAAATAAAATCTATCATACCCAAAGATTATAGCCATTCGACTCCTAGTACAACATCAACACCACCCATTTGAATGGAAAGAATTGGAATATTCAATACATATTCTCCCATGGATAACTTGATATTATGGCACTTTCCAGAGCAGTTTATGGTTCCTCCACTAGTAACCTTCACTTGACACTCTAGTGCTAGATATAGGAAGCAATTCAATTTCTTGGCTATCTTACAATGAATAAAATTGTGGGTACTAGCCGAATCAATCAACAACATTACCTTTTTCTTCTTGATATCTCCTTCTATCTTGATAGTTTGACGAGTGGTAATTCGGACCAATGGATTACAAGATATGGTTGGACTCATTTCTTCTTTCTCTAGGGTTTCTTCCTGGTGTATATCCTCTTCTTTTGATGTTTCTTGTTCCTTTTCTTCCTCCTCTTTAGAATCTATGTAAAATAATTTCTTCTTAGCGCACTTATGACCTTTAGTGTATTTTCTATCACAACTGTAACAAAGCCCTTTTTCTCTATTTTCTTCCAATTCTTGTGGTGTCAACCTTGTAGGCTATGGAAGGCTAGGGGAAACAACACTTCCATCTTTATAGTTGTGAGTGGTAGGCTTCCTTGTTGCCATAATTTTTCTTTCCATTTTTCTTGCCAACTTGAATGCCTTCTCTAATGAATCAGGTTCCCAAAGGCAAACCTAATGTTGCATGTTATCCTTGAAAGTCCCTATGAACACATCAATCTTATCCTCATCTCGAATATCTTTTACCCTTATATTAAACTTTTGGAAGTACTTAATCTGCTGCATCATTGACCCCTTTTGTTTGAGATTTATCAATTGGCTAAAAAACTTGTTTCTTTTTGTATCCTCATAATGTGCTATCATTTCTTCTGTAAAAATTCCCCAAGTGACAATTCATTTACGTGAGAAAAGTCATTGATACCATACAAACTGATTTGGTTCCAAATATAAAGTTGCAATGTGTAACTTTTGTGTGTTTTGCACATTATGGAGATCGAAATATTGATCCATTTATAGTATCCATGTTACGAGATCCTTGCCATCAAACTTCCTCATATTGATATTTGGAACATGATGGGTCTTCAATCCAACGTTAGAGTTTATGAAATCATGATTAACATTTATTTTGTTGTCATTATGAGTTTCCTCTACTACCTTTTCGCCACTAGGAAGCATTTCTTATAGCAACTTTGCCAAACCTCCTTTCAAACCTTCCATGTCTTTCTTCAAATCTTCAATGCTTACTTCTAAACCATCCATCTTAGCTTCCATGTCTTTCTTTAAACCATTCTTGTAGAAACTTTTCCAAACCTCCTTCAAAACTTCCATTTCTTTCCTCAAATCTTCAATGTTTACTTCTAAACCATCCATCTTAGCTTCCACGTCTTTCTTTAAACCATCCATCTTAGCTTCCACACCTTTCTTTAAACCATCCATCTTAGCTTCCACACATTTCTTTAAACCATCCATACTAGCTTCTACGCCATCAATCTTAGCTTCCACGCATTTCTTTAAACCATCCATCCTAGCTTCGGTCACTTTTTGTGAGAGTGAATTTTGTTGCACTTGGTCTCATAATTTTGATATGTCATGTCGCATTTCTTCCTCTTCTTGATGAGTCATGCTATATATTTCAAGTTGCTTACTAGGTGTTTCCATTTTCTTTCTTCAGGGCATCAATTAATGATAATTATGCTTCACTATGCCCTTTGAATTCCTTCAAACAAATTTTTCAAACCAAACTTATGCAAAATTCTAAAAAAACTACACACAATTTTTAACTTTTTAGGAGCTCAATATTGAATCTCTCGTATCTCTGTAATTGTAGATCTCCAAGGTCTGAAATTTATTCATGAAGTAGCTCACTTCATCCTCTTTCCAAGCCCATAGGTATGATCGATATTGGATTCTCCAAGAAAGTTTTATGGCAAATATCCCACAATGACCTGATTATAGACTCGTTTAGTAGAGTGAACTTGTATGAAGTTCCATGTGTCATTGTTTCGACCTTAGGTCCTGAAACCAATACAAAAAAAACTACAGACCGTCCTCTTTCTGTAACTTGTGATGAAATTTTGATCTGATGCTTAGAGGGAAAGTTATGACAATTTTACCCAGGTTACCCATTTGAGATATAATTTGGGAGTTTGCAAAAACCCTAACTTCATTAGATCATATCTCCGAAGATATAGCGAGACAAGATTTGAAATTCATACCTGAGGTTCATAAAAATTTTGGCGCAAATGATTTTTAATTTTAGATTTTGAAACGTCGTAGAAAAATAGTTATAGTGAAAATTCCACGATGACCTATTTGAAGCAGCGAAACCCTAGAATCTAGACCTCTCATACCAATTATTATGCAACCAGCTCACAAAAAGAAGAATAGATAGATCAATGACATCAAAATCATCATTTTCGGGGGGAAACCTCCTTTTTATTACACAAATGAACAATTATTGGATGATACAAATGATAAAAACCTCCTTTCTATATATAGGAGTCTAAGGGGTCACAATATAATCAAAGCCGACATAACAATAATAATATAAGGGCACAAAAATAACAATAAGGGATACAATGACAATAGTAATGGGGGAATCACTAGTATTATAGGGACCTAATATGTTTTAGTTAGAGTGAGTTACGATAGAAAGAATGGCGGAAAACCATGAAAACTATTGGAATACATATGTAAAGGAATATTTTATTAAATTAATGAATGGAATGTAAGTACTGGGAATGAGACACCTAGAAAATAATATTCTTGCCAGAGAAGTATATACAAATATCTCATTAGAAAATGAGATTGGAATATTCTTTCATGGTAAGAAGTCTAGATGAAATTCTAGATAAACTTAATGGATGGGAGAGAAAAATCCATTAAGCTTCTTAGCTAGAGAAAGATGCTAAGATTGGATAAAGCATAAAAGTGTCACGGGAGAGAAAGGAAAGATTATATGGAAAATCTTGGGCAAGTGGATAGAAAACTCCACAAAAGCAGGACACCGCTAAAGGAAACTTCATAATGAAATAATGGTATTAAATACCTATGGAAGGGATCAACTAGGGGAGTTGATTCTCTCGCAAGCTTACCTCAGCTTGGGGGGAACTGGAGGAACTCAGTTCATGGTTGGGTGGGTAAACCAATGGTCTATTCCCAAGTGAATTTCTAACAGTATATGTGGTGAGAATGCCTGTGATGTATGTGTTTTCTTTTGAGTTAGTATATTATTGATGAATTATTTAAACCTCTAGTTAATATTGATCTATATGTTATAATATATTACTCTTTTGGGAATCCGGTAAAGAATTGGCCATTTCCGATTATTAACTTTACTTTCGAGACATGCATAATTTTTGGAAGTTACAGCAGATCAAGATATGTATAGGATATTCAACAGAACCTATAATTAAGTCACATAGCCAAAATGAAAAAGAAGACATGATTTTATTATAGAAATTCTTAGAGTCTACATGTCTTGTGGAAACATATAACACACTTTGTCATGAAGACTTCACAAGTGCTTAATTTCGATTAGAGGAAATTTATTTATGGATGATATATTGATTTTAAAATAGTTTAAGGATGTTACAATGAAAATATTAAATTGAGTGTTGAATTAGATCGACTACAGAAAAGAAAATTTGCATGCATAGATAGAATATTCTATGAAGTAATGAATTCTGAAATTATATGGTTATTTGTAGATTATAGGATCTAGATCAAAGGAATTATATTATATTATAGTAAAAAATTTAATGAGATATAATTGGAAAAAAAATGGTGTGACCATTACGATATGTTTATTTATCAATTATTTTTTTTGTATATGCATAACCTCATTACATACATATATTGACAGGACAAGAATTCTAGAAAACATATACACTGTGGTTACGCAATCCTTGAATTTCCGAGATAAATAAATAAGGGGAATTTACTGCAATCTTATCAAACAGGTAATATAACACAAAGTTATAGTACAAGATACCACTAAATTAAAATTAAGACGTTAGATTTAATTACATGCAAAGAGATCTTCTTCCCAAGATATTGTAGTATTTTTTGTAATAGTTGAATGGATATTGTATAGGTGAAATCTTATTTAACATTTCCTTAAGAAAATTAGTTGTGGATAATGCAACTTGGAAAATCCATCTTATCCCTATAAAACAAATAAACAAATCCTTCTATGTGTAAGCCTAGTTGAAATGCTGATAGGGTAAAAAGCCTTGTCATTTGCATGCAGCTAGGTAATCCCTTGTATAGTTCCTAATTTCTACTAGATTGAATATACACAAGGCTTGGTAGACCCCAATTATTCATAAACAAAAGATAGTGTTGAGATTAACATTAGATTAAAAAGGAAAGGAAGCACAATTAATATTAAGTAGATTGAAGGAGGTTTTAAGACATAATGGTACATGAACTAGTGTAAAGAGGTAAGTAAAGTTAGAGTGTGCATAATTAATTTTGGTATTACTATGACTGGGACTATAAAAGAGTCTATATTTCTAAAACAGAGTTGGTGTAACGATATAAGGAAAATAATTCATTATTAAACTAAGAATTCAGACAATAAATAGAGTAATCATTAAAATCAATAGTATGACCTGCATGGACATTTGAACTAAGTTATTTATATTAATTATTCATTTTAAGTAAAACAGAGAGTTATATAAAAAGGATGATATTAAGTTTAATTAGAAGGATAATATATACTTCAATAACTAGAAAATAAAACCCAAAGTTCAATTACACTTAACAAAATAAATTTGGAAAACAATTTTGATAGTGAACTTTACCAATAGTAAAAACAACTTGTGCAATAACATGTATTCCATCAATATGATGAACAAAGTGGGGAAGGATTCCTTTGAACATAAACCGAAAAAGAAAACTTCCATACCATCATGTTGTACGTGTTTTGCATAGAAATTAAAAGAATAATATTATAAAATTCATAAAGGCACATGGCCCATGTTTATAATGAAAAATTTTAGATAGCTAAAGCACAAATCCAAATATATATAAGGGTATAACCGTATACGGTTAAAATAGACCTTAGTAAGAGAAAACCCAAAATTGGGTTGTGAATAATAAAACCCATTAAGAGAGATATTCCATCAAAACGTTGGAAGGATTAGAGAAATCTAAGTATGCTGACTTGTAAAGAATGATAAGTCGAGTATAATACCCAAAATGTGTAAACTACCCTGGCGCGAGTTATTATGCCAATCATGTAATTCAAATTTAATTATATTTGGGTTAAAAATCTTGAATTCCTAGGATAGGGATTTAAACAAATGGTGAAGGAAGAAAAGAAGTGAAGTTAAACTATATATCTAACAAGTATATCTGTGATGCCTCTTTATCCACGGCTTCAAGAAAAAAAAACTGAGCATTAGTAGAAGTCAGAGCGAAAACTAAATTTTATGCAGGAAATATGCAACTATGAGATATAATTACAAGGTGTTGAGAAGAGAATATTTGAACGAAAAGTATTAAAGTTCATAGAAGGCAGAAAGGATGAACCCCAAATTTCTTGAAGAAATTCTAGAGGGGAAATCACTCTAAGTTTATAATATGAATAGAAAACAAATGAAATATGTGTTACCTTTGTTAGCCATTGGCAAGAGAACTAGGCAACTCCTATTTCAGACCTTATAGCATTTTAAATGCGGCTTGACATGGCCGCTCGATATCGCGATATAACACGCCACCCTTCCACTGCCATTGAAAAAGAAACGGAGATCAATATGCTCTAGGTATCTAGCGGCCATATCAGGCCGCATTTAAAATGCTATAGGGTCTGAAATAGGAGTCGCCAGAGAACTATAGTGGTGATAAACTGGAAGTGTTTTCAAAAAATCAGTGTTCATTAAAGCTTGAACAGAGTGGCTGCGTGAAACTTACTAGAATGAGTGGAATGGATGAGAGTAGGGGTTTTCTACCCTCTCGAATAGTTCAATGCAATACTCACCCTGAGATTCCACCATGCGATTATAACCGTAGATGATTTCTCTAGGAAAATGGATCCATGTGATCTCCATGTTAAGTGGAAAGAGTAACGTATTGGGTGTACTATGGTTGGTGATGCTAGATGTGATGTGGTCCCAAAAACCTTATACCATATATGAACCATGGTTACAAGTACTTAAAACGATATTGGTATATTAAAGTAGTGCACTTATATTTATGGGTTATAAATAGGTGACAAACCTAACAATTAAAGAAATATTTATACTGGAATCATTTTAATTCTTATATATAATGATTATGTGTACAAGTCTTTGATATAATAAGTCATTCCCTAAAATTTAGAAAATCATGATTATAGTACTATAATAACACTCAAAGAATGTATGTCCAATAAAATGAACAAAGAATGATAACTTGAAATGGAAGCATGTCATAAACCATGTCATGGTTTATGTTGAATGGGGAAAATTCAATAATCTCTCGTATGCATATAATCCATTACAAGTCTGTATATAAACCTGGTGGACCTTTAGTAGCATATGTTCCCGAATTAAATAATATAATATTTTGTTTCGAAAAGGCATATAATATGTTACCCTTTTGAAGGTGTTCAATGAATTACTTATAATTACTTATGAAGAAAGTGAACTATCATGAATAGAGGCTAATACTAACATGCATATATGAGAGTCAAGTTTGTAGAACCTACCATGTGGGTAGTATGAATTAAAAGTAATGTACTCATGATTTTAAATCATTCAACCTATATCACAAGGAAGTACATTCCAAATTGTAAGGGATCATAAATAAGTTAAAGGAGAACATAACCAAGTATCCTTGTAATTCATGATAGAATTGTGTAAGAATGGATTTATGAGGCTTTAATTGTAATTATAGCCACAACTATAATAAAGATAATAATAAAAAAAAAATGAGGTGTAAAGGAGGCATGTTACATATGGTATCAGAGCCTAGGTTCAATGCTTCGACCTAAAGGTCTCAGGGTAAAGTTGTTATGGTATGATAGTGAATAAATGGAGTTGTAAGATTGTGGTTAGGTGTTGAAGTTTTATCATTTGTTGAGCAATAGGATCCTCCATGGTTTTATGTACTATGTTGTTCATTGGAAGGAAGAAAAGTATTCCGAGGGAAATTTGTTGTTGCCATGCCTCATTCTACATATGTAAAATTGTTTGTGAGGAAAATAACTAGAAACATTGTCTTCATAGATTTTGGAATGAGGGAGATGGGAACTCCAATGAAAGACAAGAAACAATTTTCTGTATTAATGTAAAAGGTGCATGAACGAGCTCAAAAAATCATTCACTTAGTATCACTTTTCCATCATGTGCATGTCATCCTGATACTAGCACACAACGCCCATTGTTAAGTAAGTTTTCAGCAAAGACTTTATCATCTTTGAATAGCATAGGAATACCGGTGCTAGCCTTGATTCAAGATTTTTTTTTCTTTCACTAATCTGCAACAACATCAATTGCGTGCACAAATTCTTATGTATGGATCTCTTATGTGAGTTATTTCTAATTTATTTTCCATCTAAACTTTCGTTACTTTTGTTGAAGTAACCATAATTAGCACAAAAATAAAAAAGTAGTCTTGCTAAAGGTGATCCTAGGAACTTGAAACATGAATAGGAGTTGGGAAATAATAGTGGCAACTCTTTCACACAAGATTAAATACCTTAGAATTATGGTTCAAAAACAACAATGAAGATGAAACTATTATAAAATTGGTTTCTCTAAACAAATCATTGGATTGTAAATCAAATCGGATAGGATAGGGTATATGCATATTTTCCAGGAATTGGGACATGGATGGGGAACATAGTAAAGTTCTACCAAAAAGTTGAATTTTTGTTATGGCCATTCCTTTTGCAACAAAGTTGAAACATATAGTTTAGAGAATGTAATACAAATAATTTTGATGGGGTTAAGATAAATACCATCCATAACATTTTCATGGGGAATGTTGAAGATAGGCATCAACTTAGGTCCTTAAATTAATAATAGACACATATTTGAAGGAGTGATCACAGTGAAGGATCAATTTGGTCTTCCTTAATAACCTTTGAAGCAGGGTTCAAAAAATTAAAATAGGTCGGTTAAAGGAGAAAAATGTATATCAAAGATTGGGTATAAATAATGATATTAATGGTATCATGGACCGAAGTACTATATAAGTAAATAAATAGGAAAATTCATACCCAAAATCCTGTGGTTGAGGAAACAAATCAAGGGAATAAGGTTGAAATCATTTTCATCAAAGTCTATTTTAGGATACCCATCTGTTTTTGTACAGAGTATTGACCTCTTCACTATCAATTGAATTGTAGCATGTCAATATTAGGAGGAAACATTAACTATGATTCAAGAGATATTAAGGGAAATTGGCTTGGTTTTATCTCCATAATTGGAGCAAGGCCTATAAACGAAAGCTTTTAGGAGATTTGTAGAGATAAGTTCAAAAGTATCTGAATTAATTATAATAAAAAAGAGAGATAAATATTGTACTTAGGGGAAAACAAAATCAAACACGTCTCTAGTTATAAATGTGACGGGGAATGTTGTATACAACTTCTTGCGTTTGTATATCAAACCCCAAAGGATGATATCATTATTGTTTCTAACCCGACTATGTTTGTGTTTAATATAATAACGGGATATATTTTGTATATGAATAAGGATAGATCTGAGGAAATATGGAAACATCATTTCCATGGTATTAAGGCTAAGGGAATTATGTGACACTGTTATCTATATATAATAAATTACTAGATTTTTTATTTAAATTGACCAAAAGCGTAAGTGCCACGCTATAACACCTATAGTCTCGAGTAGTGTTGAGATGACTAGTTTGAAACAAGGGCATAAAGAACATAAGGCTGAAGAGTGGAGAGAGTCACTCAAATCGGTGGCATGTGCTACGGAAAAATTTGCACTATAAAGAGAAATGTGTGCTAGATATATGCCTGCAAAAGGAATGAAGGTTGGAATATGCCTTGAATTCATCACAATGTTACCATATACATGAAATGTCATAAATTATGGGAAGAGTAAGATTAAAATAATAGTATCAATACTGAGAACCTAAGGTTGGGTAAAAAATAAGAAGGAAAATCATAATCTTATACAATCAATATGCATGATTAAGAGTAACACATAAAACCAACTATATCTTCTCACAAGGAAATAAATTAAGAACTTGAATTAGAAGTTAACAATATGTAAGTATAGTTATGAACCGGTCATAGGAGGAGCGATGGAGGCGTTTCTGGCATTTAGGGTTTCAGAGAAAGTTTTCTGTGCCGTTGCGGCCCCAAAAGGCCTGACTGACCATGGATCGGCTAGTCGCATGGCCGATGGATACCTTGGAATCGGTGTCTCTCTTCGGTCCTGGGCCGGATCTGCTGGGGAGAAGTTTTGTTATGTTTCGAATCAGAATAACCTGCAACTGATGTGCCCTCCCTCTTTCAGGATGCAGGAGGTTTATCTCAGAGCGGCACCAGGAATCATTTGCTCGGAGCTTTTCACGCCAAAACAACAGATTTTTACCCTGTATTTTAATGATACGCAGTCCTCAGTGAATGCTATACATGGGTATGGCAAATCTGAAAACGATCATGGAGAAAAGAGGCGTCCGGCAGTTCCCATGCCTCAGTTCGAAGCGCTATGGTCTCGATCTGCGGACTTAGGGCGGTTTTTGACTGGAAAAGTCGCAGATCAAGTAGGGGATGGGAGTAAGGAAATGGTCATGCGATGTATGGAGTTTCTCTTGCTCTTTGCAGCGCCGATCTGGGCCCATATTCTCCCGACGATGCGTCTTAACAGAGGGATCAAAGAGCAGATCATGCAAAAGAGCTACAGGCAAAATAGGAGCCCCGATCCGGCAAATAGGAGTATTGAGATTCATCCGTTTTCGGTAGAGCAGATCAGGGCTCCGCATGGTAGGATCGGGATGGATCTACCAGATCCGGACAGAGATAGGCAGAAACAAAATGATATTTCGTCAGATCCAGATTACAAATCCGAAAATCGGGATTTGAGCAAGGCAGATATAGCAGATTTGAAACAAATCTTCATCAGATCTACAGAAGGCAGACACATTTGTGTGCAGATCTGGGAACGGATGAGTATTTGGGAGCTAAAAAAAGAGATACAGGACAGATTGGGAATTCCAGTGGCACTCCAAATCCTAATATTTTCTGGGGTATGCATGCAGGAACAACACACTCTCCAGTATTACAAGGTTGCAAAGGATTCATCAATAATCCTCAACCACCGCTTGCGAGGTGGATCTAAGGGATCTACATCAAAACCTACAGGATCCTACCGCGACGCAGCAAAAGGGAAAGAACCTCAAAAGGGGAAAGAACATTCAGCTGTTAATACACCTCCAGGGCAGTATATCGTGGATGAAGTACCAGAGAGCCCCTCCATTCCGCTGGATATCCCAGAGGTACAGGGCATTTTCTCAGATCTACAAAAAAAAGCAGTTATTTGTAGATTTAACGGCTTCTGGCCTAAAACGGATGCTTTGTACCAATGGATCCACACGGTCTGGACAACAAACTGCCAGATCCATCTATGCTCAAAGGGTTTCTTCATAGTAATCTTTCGCGTTGAAGAAGAAAGGGAAAAAGCACTCACTGAAGGACCATGGTTCTGGGGCAGTGCGGGATTATTTGTTACCCCTTGGTTCCCGGAGTTTGATCCAAATACCATGGTGGTATCAAGGATGCCGGTATGGGTAAGGTTGCATAACCTTCCGATACATTTTTGGCACTTCAAGACCTTATCAGTTATAGGAAACACCCTTGGGAAAATGTTAAAGATTGATACTGAGAGACATTTAAAAGGAATCTTTACCTTTGCTAGAATATGTGTTGAGGTAGATCTCAGCCAAGGGTTACCGGAAAGCATCATTCTGCATTTCAACAATACTCAGTGGAAACAACCTTTGGACTATGAGAATACAGCTTTCAGATGCAGGGGATGTCAACAAACAGGCCATCTGTTCAATGCATGCAAAAGCCTTAACAAGAGCAAGCCACAACAAAGGAAGCACAAAGGATGGCAGAACATAGATTATGTCATAAAGAAGAGAACCGCGGGAAAGAAAGCTCCCTCAGTATCAGAAGAGGAAGAAACAGAAGCAGAGGAGGATGATACCACCATAGAGGAAATTGAAATAGAGAACCAGAAGGAAAATATAGCAGTCAACAAGGATTCACAGACACCCTCAAATCAGGCAGAGACCCAGCAAAATCAGGCAGAGATGACAAGCGTGGATCAAAGCATGGGAGGCATCAAACGGCAACATCACTCAGACACTTCAGATTCAGATAAAGAAACAGGGCATCCGAATGTAACAACACAGTTAGTCATTGCTTCAGCCGAGGCCACTGTGGGAGAGTGGCGCAAGGTTGAAAAGAAAAAGGGGAGAAAAACCTGAAGCGTGAGTTTTACTCACAGCCGAAAGTCAGGCCTTTTCCCCCTTTTTTTTCCTTCTCTTTTCTCTTCTTATTTCTTTGTGCACGTTAGTTTCCTAACGCTGCGGGCCATATGGCATCTCTCTGAATGCTCTATTGCATATGATGGTGTAACTTTTCATTAATTCTTTAATAAAAGGTTACCGTTTTTTCCTTTGGAAAAAAAAAAGTATAGTTATGAACCAATTGAATAAGAAAAGTTGTGTCATTAGAAAGGAAGGAGCATGCAGTGTGCCCATACGATAAAAATCATTGGAATTTATATAAAGATATATAGAAAAGAGAGTAAAAGAAGGATTAAAAAATAGTAACCTTTCAACAACACGCAACAAGTATGGAAAAAGTAATATTTCTTAAGCACAATTAATATTTCTCTTGATACAATTAATGTACTTCTATCAAGAAATCAAATGCCAAATAGCATAAGTAGTCTAAATATTACACCTTTATTATTGAGAATAAACCACCAAGGATGTTTTGAATGGAATTGTGTTGAGGAAGTTAGAATGATTCCTTGTAGATTAATTTCCAATGTCTGAGTACCCATAATAATAAGAGTGCAGAGGGTATCCAATGAAAGAGTTTACACAAGAAAGAATGTCACAACACTATAAATGGACTAGATTAAGCCATACTTTAACAAAATTAACAAGATATAATAACCATGAGTAGGATCTTCTACATCCAAATAGACAAGAAATCTATGTCGTTGACATAAGAGTATCAAAATAACAATTATAAGATGCATTAGCTTCTAAAAATTATAAAAACCTTGGAATTAGTAGCAGTGTTAAGAAGGAAATGATCTCAAAAAGTTTGGAAATTGTATTGTTGTAACAAAAAAAAGCACACACAAAATATTGAAATAAATGAAAGAAGGTGTAGAACATTGCTAAGTACATTGTGTTGATTCAATGAGGAAAATTGGGAAATGGTGAAATGGTGAAATATTTTAGCTACCAGCATTAGAGACTATGAATAGATAGGACAAATAGTCAAGGGTAGACACAGATAATTCCATTAGAAGGCTATTTTAATCATAACATAATAGCTATAAAAATGGTTAAAATAGTATATGCACAATGGTTATGATATGCTACAATCAACCCTTGATAATTGTTATCTTTATACTGGTAACATGGGAATCAATGTACAATTCTATATATCAAAGTATATAAGTAAACAATATTCATGTTAATGGGCGTAGAAATTGGGTCTATTGCAGTAATATATTGATAGTGCTGACCTTGTGCAATGCATATGGAAAGTATGTTGAGTGCAGGTGAAAATTAAGAAGCACATATTCAACATATATACCAATGTGCTAGAGGAGGAACAATACATAAAAGTAAGAATATGTATGCTTTATAAATGAGCCATCACACCAGATGAAACAAAGTGACACAAGAAGCATTTTCCTTTTGGTTTTGATAAAATATGGAATTCTCTGACAACACGAAGAGTATAGTAAAATACTAACATATACAAAACCAACAAAATGGGAAACATAGTTTATCAATTACCATTTCTTAGTCATATAAAAAATAAATCTAATGTTTTCATTTACCGTTATCCAAGAGATAGGTACATAATAACTTGCATCTAATTGAGTGGACAATGATGCAGGTAGAGTCAAAGGAGACTGTCTAGTAGAAACTGTGTATCTTAAAAGAGATCTGTCTTTGGAATCAAGCTGTCACTTAGGACAAAAGTATAATGATACATGGAAGAAAGAATATGCAAAGAAGAAATGTTATGCAACAAGAATTCAGGAAAAAAACTGGACAACGAACATCGAGGACTGTGTTAATAAAAGGGTAGGAGAATGTAATATCCCTCCATTACTGTAATCTTGTTTTGGTTAGAGTGAGATACGATAGAAGAATGGGAGAAAAGACATGAAAATTATTATAATATGTATGTAAATGAATATTTTATTAAATTAATGAATGGAATATAAGTACTGGGAATGAGACACCTGGAAAATGAGATTCTTTCCAAAGAAGTATAAACAAATATCTCATTAGAAAATGAGATTGGAATATTCTTTCATGATAAGAATTCTAGATGAAATTCTAGATAAACTTAATGGATGGGGAGAAAAATCCATTAAGTTTCTTAGCTGGAGAAAGATGCTAAGCTTGGATAAATCATAAAAGTGTCGCAAGAGAGAAATACGAGATTTATGGAAAAGCCTTGGTAAGTGGATAGAAAGGTCCACAAAAGAAGGATGTCACTGAAGGAAAATTTATCATGAAATAAAGGTATTAAATACCTATGAAACGGATCAACTAGGGGAGTTGATTCTCTGGCAAACTTATCTCAGCTCGAGGGTGAATTGGAGGAACTCAGTTCTTAGTTGGGCGGTTAAACCAATGGTCTATTCCCAAGTGAATTTCTAATAATATATACGGTGAGAATGTCTGTGATGCATGTGATTTTTTTTGAGTTAGTATATTATTGATTGATGAATTATTTAAACCTCTCATTAATATTGATCTATCTGTTATAGTATATTACTCTTTTGGGAATCCGGTAAAGAATTGGTAATTTTTTATTGTTAACTTTACTTTCGAGACATACATAATTGCTGGAAGTTACAGTAGATCAAGAGATAGATAGGATATTCAAAGGAAGCAATAATTAAGTCACATAGCTGACATGCACAAGAAACCATGATTCAATTATGGAAATTGTTAGAGACTACATGTCTTTTGGAAACATATAACGTGCTCTGTCATGAAGACTTCCCAAGCGCTTAATTTTGATTAGAGGAAATTTTGTTTATGGATAATATATTGATATTGAAATAGTTTAAGGATGTTACAATGAAAATGTTAAATCGAGTGTTGAATTAGATCAACTATAGAAAAGAAAATTTGCATGCGTAGATAGAATATTTTCCGAAGTAATGATTTATGAAATTATATGGTTATCTATGGATTATAGGATCTAGATCAGAGGAATTACATTGTATTGTAGTCACAAATGTGATGAGATATGATTGAGAAAAACAAGGGTGTGACCATTATATTATGTTTATTTAATGAGATTTATTTTTTTGTAAATGCATAATCTCATTACATACATATATTGAGAGGACGAGAACTCTAGAAAATGTATACACTATGGTTACACCCTCCTTGTATTTCTGAGATAAATAAGTAAGGGGGATTTACTACAATGTTATCAAACAAGTAATATAACGAGAATTTATAGTACAAAATACCACTAAAATAAAATTAAGAGGTTAGATTGAATTACATGAAAAGAGATCTTCTTCCCAAGCTACTGTGGTATTTTTTGTAATAGTTGAATGGATATTATATAGGTGAGATTTTATTTAACATTTCCTTAATAAGATCACTTGTGGAAAATGCCACGTAGACAATCCATGTTATCCCTATAAACTAAATAGACAAATCCTTCTATTTGTCAGCCCAATTGAAATGTTAATAGGATACAAAGCCTTGTCATTTGCATGTAGCTAGGCAATGCCTTGTATAGTTGCTAAATTCTACTATTGAATATACACAAGGCTTGGTAGGTCTGAATTTTTAATAAACAAAAGAGAGTGTTAGGAGTAACATTAGAGGAAAAAGAAAATGAAGCACAATTAATAGTTGACTAGATTGAAAGAGGTTTTAATAGAGAATGGTACAAGAACTAGTGTAAATAGGTAAGTAAAGTTAGAGTGTGTATAATTGATTTTTGTACTACTATGACTAGGACTATAAAAATGTCTACATTTCTAAAATAGAAGTGGTATAATGATATAAAGAAAGCAATTCAGTATTAAACTAAGAAGTTATACAATAAATCAAGTAATTATGACCTGAATGGTCATTTGAACTAAATTATTTATATCAATTCTTAATTTTAAGAAACATGGGGAATTATATAAGAAGGATGATATCAGATTTAATTAGAAGCATAGTATATACTTCAATAACTAGAAAATAAAACCCAAAGTTCAACTATAGTTAACAAAATAACTTTGGAAAACAATTGTGATAGTGAACTTTACCAATAGTAAAAACAACTTGTGCAATAACATGTATTCGGTCAATATGATGGAAAAAGTGGGAAAGGATTCCTTTCAACATAAACCCAAATAGGAAACTTCCATCCAAGCCTGTTGTAGATATTTGGCACAAGAATTAAAAGAGTAATATTACAAAATGAATAAAAGCACCTGGTCCCTGTTTATAATTCAAACTTTCAGATAGCTAAAGCACAAAGCCAAATCTATATAAGGGTATAACCCTGTACGGTTAAAATATACATTAGTAAGAGAAAACCCAAAATTGGGTTGTGAATAATAAAACCCATTCGGAGAGATATGCCATGAAAACTTTGGAAGGATTAGAGAAATCTAAGTCTGCCAACCTGTAAAGAATGATAAATGGAATATAATCCTCAAAATCCGTAAACTACCCTGGCGTGAGTTATTATGCGTAAATTTGATTATATTTGGGTTAAAAATTTTGAATTCCTAGGACAGGGATTTAAACAAATGGTGAAGGAAGAAAAGAAGTTAAGTGAAACTATATTTTTGAGAAGCACCTCTGCATCCACAGCTACAAGAAAAAAAACAGAGCATTCGTATAAGTCAGAGCGAAAACTAAATTTTATGTAGGAAACATGCAATAGTGAGAAGTAATTACAGCATGTTGACAAGAGAATATTTGAACAGAAAGTATTGAAGTTAATAGAACGCATAAAGGGAGAACCCCAATTTTGCTGAAGAAATTCAGGAGGGGAAATCCCTCCACTTTTAGAATATAAATACAAAAAGAATCAAAATACGTGTTACCTCCGCTAGGCGTGGGCAAGAGAACTAGAAGGGTTTTCAACAAATCACAGTGTTCATTACAAGTTGAACAGAGTGGCTGCGAATGGACGAGAGTAGGGTTTTTCTACCTTCTCAAAAAGTTCAATGCAATACTCACCCTCAGATTCCACCCTGTGATTGTAGCCATTAATGATTTCTCTGGGACAATGGACCCACATGATCTCCATGTGAAGTACGCAGAGTAATGTATTGCATGTGCTATGGCTAGTGATGCCAGATGTCAGAGATGTAATCCCAAAAACCTTATTCCATATATGAACCATGGTTACAAATACCTAAAATGATATTGGTAGATTAAAGTACTGCCCTTATATTTATGAGCTATAAATAGGAGACGAACATAATAATTAAAGAAATAGTTATACTCGAATGATTTTAATGCTTATATATAATGGTTATGTGTACAAGTCCTTGATATAATAAGGCATTCCCTAAAATATAGAAAATCATAATTATAGTACTATAATAACGCACAAAGAATGTATGTCCAATAAAATGAATAAAAATGATAACTTGGAATGAAAGCATGTCATGGTTTAGGTTGAATGGAGGAAATCCAATAATTTCTTGTATCCATATAATCCAATACTGGTTTATATATAAACTTTGTGTACCTTCAGTAGTTTATTTTTACGAATTAAATAATATATATTTTGTTTGGAAAAGACATATAATATGTTACTCTTTTGAAGGTGTTCAATAAATTACTTATAATTACCTATGAAGAAAGAAAACTATCATGAATAGAGGTTAATCCTAACACAAATATGGGAGTGGAGTGTGTAGAACCTACCATGTGAGTAGTATGTATTAAAAGTAAAGTAATGATGATCTTAAAGCATTCAACCCATATCGTAAGGAAGTCTATTCCAAATTGTAAGGGATGATAATAAGTTAAAGGAGAACATAACTAAGCATCCTTATAAGGATAGATTTGTGTAAAAATATATTTATGAGGTTTTAAAGGTAATTATGGTCACAATTATAATAATAATAATAATAAAATTAGGTGTAAAAGAGGTATTTTACATAAATAAATTAAAAAAAATTGCAAGTGGAAAGATTTGATTCTTTTTTATTCTTACTAGATTTGTAATTAAGATGGATGTATATTATTGTTATATAGCTAACATAGATCCATCTCAACTATTAATCTACCAAGCTCAAACATAGATCAAATCTTCAAAATGCAAATAGTTTTTTTAAATGCAAAACTCTTGGCTATTGGTATATTTGAAGTTCTGATGGATCTATGTTGATTTTGATAAAACACATGTGCACACACACACATATATAGAGAATAAAGTTGGCATTGAAAATTTTTTATTTATGTTTTACATTCTACACATTACAGTGTTAATACATCCCTACTAATATTTATAAGTAGAAAATATATATCCATAAGGCTCTTTATATACAATTATATTATATATATATATATATATATATATAGATAGATAGATAGATAGATATCATTGAAATATTTTATTTTTCATTCACATTCAACACATTAAAATGTTGATACATATCCCAATCATATTTGGAATCGAAAAACATATGTACATATATCCATATATATCTCTATTTTTTCTTGGTTACAAATAATTTAAAAAAAATATATTCTTATTTCATTAATAAATTTTCTAAAAAAATTTATAATATATAATTTTTCAATATGGAGTTGATAGGTAATATATATATATATATAATTTTTATTACTAATTTTTAAAATCTTATATATTAATTCAATATCAAAAGATTAATGAATTAAAAATCTTCTCATAAATCTATTCTTGAAATTAATTATATATATATATATATATATCTTTTAACCAATAAAATATTTTATATAGAGAAAATTTGTGTTATATTGAAATTTTTTATTTATGATTTACATTTTACACATTAAAATGTTAATATATGCGCTCAATTATATTTGAAAGTAAAAATATATGTCCATTGGTCTCTATTTATAATGAAATAGTTACATATAAAATTCATATTAAAAAATAAATAAATTAGAAATCTCTCTCAATAGAATAAGATATATATATATATATATATATATATATATATTTCTTTTGTTATTAATATTTTTAAAATGTTGTATATCAACCATGAAAATTTATTCTTTTCCAAAGAAAAAATCGAATTTTTTATTAAAAAAAAAAATTTACAAAATAAATGCAACAAAACATTCATAACCAAACTACGAATCCACAATACCCAAAAATTGAAATAGCAACATATAGAGAAAAGTGGAAAGTGCACTTGGGCAATACTAATAACCATATAAAATACTATAAATTATAAACATATACCTGGGTCTCACCTAAAATTAAAATAGCAGATTTGAATTTTTACCAAGATCTCGATAGTCATATACGAAACCAAAATTTGTAACATGTACTCTGAAAGGAGATCAAAGGCACCAAAAATTTGTAACATGTAAACTGTCATATCTCCAATGCTAAGTAAAAAAAAAAAAATTATGGTAATTCAAGGTATTAACATAACCGTGGATACCCTTTTGGCTTATAATCCAGGAAAACTATGATTAATCACCTAATGGCACCAACTGGTTACCACTTTAACATGCGGCATTGGTTTTTTTAATTTATACGCTCATGTACAAGTCTTTATTTGTTTATTGAAACCTTTGTTGGGTAGCACGCATGTAGTCCACGCGACATCCAGTCAGGAGGTAACTTTCCCCTTCTCCCCTTGCCATCACATGGCTTCCTTATCTGCTTCCTCGTGTAAATAATTTCTGCCCAGCTCCGTTTTGTACGAGGCCGGCGGGCTGTCCAATCTCTCGACATGCGCGGCATACCTCACTTCATCCATGGTGGTGATCTTCCTCTGCCATCCAACAGTGGCAGCCTTTTGCGGGATTTCAACCTAATCTATCGGTTGCTTTGGTTGATGGGCTCATTTGGTTTGGCAGCTCACCGCGGCCTGCTCTGGTTCAGCCCATGCATTCAGCTCCAGGGAGCCAAACCTATAGACCTTACTCGAATGCCGGCAGATTTGTCACCAAACCCTTAAGGTAATTCTAATGTTACAAAATCTCGTTTTGTTCTGCTTCCATTTGGTTATGCGCCCTTCGATTTACTGAAAGTTTTCTTGCTTTGCCTAGGACTCATACAAACTGCAGGTTGGTTGATATTGGAGGCATTCTACAGCACTGAGATGAGAGCTGTCATACGTTGGTTGGAATTTTCCTTTAGTGGGTAAGTTTTTAACAAGAGCGAGGACAATTTCCTTTGAATTTCTACTGTAGCTCGCATTCCTTCCACAGTTATCTAACTTGTTTTGCGTGGGTTGCTCTCATGCAGGCTGGGTGCCTATCCCTCATACGGTGGCCTAGACTCGACTAAGGGAAACCCTCCTTCAGCATGCCCAAGGTTCCAGGTATGGAAAGGCCTTCCGACCATGGCCTTGTCTGTTTGTCTCAGAGGTTCTCTTGTGTCCAATGGAGGGTTTCCCTTCCAATTTATTTCATATTTTGGTAAATAATGGAGTGGGGAGGGTGTTTGCATCCCCTCAAGGCTCCAAGTTTCCATTGTAAATACATAAGTAATTTAATTTCTAGAGTTGGGGGTCCGACTACAGTCTCACTGCTTGGACATTGTAATTGTATAAAACTCTAATGCATACTGTGCACGTTTTTCTTATGGCATGTTTATCCTCTTATCTACTAGACTGTAATTATTATGAAGAGCTAATGATTTTATAGTCAGAGTGGTCTCCTTGTTTATATACTTGTTTAAAGGAATTTACCACACTGCGGCTTGTCTATACAGGAGATGTGGCTTCTTTTATATAATTCATGGTCTTGCCAGCGTTTAATGATGTCAAGCATTTTGGTTGAATATGCGAATAAATTTTACAGTCTTTGATGTTTTATGTACTCGACTTTGGGTTGGTTTGTTCCATATGCGTGAATTTTTCCGTTAAAGAGGGTTTGAACCCTGCTCCCAACCATAGTCCTAAATCTCTTACCCATTAACTTTGCATGCTACTAGGTTCTTGTCTTTGTTTAATTGTGGAAGCGTTAAACGCTGAAGGGTAGCGACCCTACCCAACCTATTTACCCATCCATGCTCAATACCCAGTTTTCTTTTGGGTTCTTTCACCGTTTAGAGAATACTTGTGGAGCGGACCTCCTGCCGTGCCCATGTTGTGACTGGCCCTACCTTAATATAGGGGAAACATTCTTGTGGCACCTTAAAAACTTGCATTAATCTCTGCATTCGATTGGTGATATTTCATGGTTGTTGCATGCTCGCGGTAAGGAAAACGAGGGCATTTTCCACTTATATATATATATATATATATATATATATAGGAAAAAGGCTTAGTCCTAACGTTGCAAGCCGACTAAAGAATATCTCTGGATTTTAACCAGTTCTGTACACTTTATATACTCGGGTCTGCCTATACATTGCACAGTATTCCTCAATTTGTTTATTAATAATCCCTAGAGCAGATAACCTAATTTTCTATGTCTTCCTAAGGGTTTCGCTTTGTTTCATTCTCTGATGCATGAAACGGGTTATTACATTTGGTATGGTAACTCTCGATAATTTCACTTTGGCAGCCTTTACCAAATACTGTTGCACCCGAATTACCATACATGTTTTAGTTTCCAGCCTAAGGATAAATTGTCTAACAGAGACGATTAACTGTAAAGTTCTCTAACTGGGTTCAACCCGCTTCTTGGCAGCTTACTGCTACTACTACCCAGAAAACAATTTATCAAAAGAACTACCTGACCTCACCATTTTCCTTTTTGTTTGAGTACTCTTACATAAATTCTAAAAAGAATTGCGACCCACAAAAATTAAACATTTTCTAGTTTCAAGTCGGTGCCTCATACCTGTGTCGCTTCCTGTAAATGTACTTTCTTTTTCTATTCCGAGATAAAGTCACCTCTACTCTTTGCAGCTAGTCATCCACCTAACCATGAGATTGTCTTTTGAGACCAATCTCCCCCCTAGCTTGCTCAAAGACTACAGTCTTTGCTAGTTGCATGTGCTCTGCGCCCTTACCATCTGATCATCACCAGACGTGGTAATCCCTCCCCTTTTCCTACT
Organism: Pinus tabuliformis; assembly: GCA_031772625.1. NCBI lineage: Eukaryota > Viridiplantae > Streptophyta > Pinopsida > Pinales > Pinaceae > Pinus > Pinus tabuliformis. Next base: position 1,361,301,870 of record CM062816.1, read on the forward strand.
GCCTGTCCTCTATAGTAGTCTTTTTCCCTCTCCCCCCCAACTTTTCCTGGAAACCATTCCACGGTTAGGGGAAAGGGAGGTTAGGGTTTTGAAACTATTTTTTTTAAATATATTAACTTCTCTCCTCAGAAGTTACATGATATCCCTGTTACTAGGAAATCATTTTTCATTTCCATTTACTGAAAAATAAATAAATAAATAATTTATGCAAAAGGTAATAATCATCATCCTTTAGTTTGTTTCTTTTTTTTTTAACTGAGGTAAATAAAATATTTACAATAGTCTAGGGATATGACATCTCCCCCTCCTGAAATTAGACATCGTCCCGATGTCCTTTGGTTATAAACAGCCCTGGGTAAGCCTGTTTCATGAGTTCTTCATCCTCCCAAGTGACCTCATCAGGCCCAAAGTGCTGCCACTACACTTTAACTTGGGTAATATCTCACTTCCGCAACGTTACTTCTCTCCGGTCTAGGACGCTCAGCGATTCGACTTGGATTTCTCCTTCTGGTTCTACCTGCAATATGCAACATCCTGAGTCAGTTTTCTTTTAAAATAAAACATTTAGACTGATCTATCAGAGATAATTCTCACCTGAATATCCTGCCATTTAATCACATGTTTAGGATCATAAACAAATTTTTTTAACACAGAGACATGAAAGACATTGTGGACTCGTATGTGACTTGGAAAAGCGAGCTGGTAAGCCACCGGCCTGATTCTTGCTAAGATCTGGAATGGTCCACAGTCTCTAGGTGCCAACTTAGCGCACCCGCTCCACTATAATGTGCTCCTTTTTGCTCGAATTCTCACATACACATGATCACCGACTTGATACTCCTTAAACCTCCTTTTCTGGTCAGTGAAGTTCTTTTGCCTGTCCTAAGCTACCTTCAGATTAGAACGTATCTTTTTAACCAATTCCTCCATCTCCTTAAGCATTTCAGGACCTAAAATCAATCTGTCTCCTGGTCCACTCCAGCTCGAGGGGGTGCGACACTTCCTCCCATACAATACTTCCAAAGGGCTCATTAGCAATGATGTGTGGTAGCCATTATTGTATGCGAACTCAACCAAGTGTAGATAGTCCTCCCACTTGGTTGGTTGCTACATCACATATGCTCTTAACATATCCTCCATGACCTGGTTCACGCATTCGGTTTGCCCGTCAGCTTGAGGGTGATAAGTCATGTTAAAGTTCAGCTGAGTCCCCAATTCTTCAAACAATGTTTTCCAAAAGACTGATGTAAATTTCACATCATGGTCTGAAATTATTGTATTTGGTAACCCATGCAGCGTAAATATATTTTGCATGAAAACATGGGCGATTTGCACAGCTCTGTAGGTAGATTGCACCGGTATAAAATGTGCTGACTTACGTAGCTTGTCCACCACCACCATGATGGAGTTGTTATTTTTCTTTGACTTAGGCAAACCTATTATAAAATCCATAGAGATGGTTTTCCACTTCCATTCCGGGATGGGTAATGGTTGTAGTAAACCTACAGGATGTCGGTGTTTTGCTTTAATTTGCTGACATTCTAGACATCGTGCCAAATAACCAGCCACATCTTTCTTCATACCCAGCCAATAATATTCTTTGCGAAGTGTAGTGATCATCTTTTGATAACCTGGGTGTCCAGCGTAATGACTCTTATGATACTCATCCAATATCAGATTTTTAATATTGTTTTGATTTGGCACGTACATCCTTCCTTTGTAATACAACATTCCAACAACATCCAAAGCATAATCCGGTTGTTTTTCTTTGCTGGTCGGTTGCTGAACTTGCTGCTTTATTTGTTGATAAACAACATCTTGTTCAGCTACTTTTTTAATCATTTCCCCGAAGGCGCTTTTCCCTTCACTACAAGAAATCTCGTATAGGCATTGCAACTTCTGACTCAAAGCATCCACCACCTGATTCTCCTTCACTTTTAAATGCTTGATCTCAAAATCAAACCACTTAGGAAATCCACCCACCGTGCTTGCCTTGCATTTAGAGTGGGCTGGCTAAAATAATTGGTCAGACTATGGTGATCTGTCAATAACATAAATTTTCTTCCCATAAGGTAATGTCACCACATTTTCAGGGCGTGAATCACAACTGCCAATTCTAGATCGTAAGCAGAATATTTCTGCTCATGCTCTTTTAACTTTCTTGATTCGTATGCTATCACTTTTCCTTCCTGCATTAACACACCTCCTACCCCTTCCTTACTAGCGTCAGTGCACACCACATAATCTTTACTAGGATCGGCTATGCTTAGAATGGGTGCCGTGGTGAGTAAGTATTTGAGTTGTTCGAAACTTTTTTGACATTCAGGGGTCCACTTGAAGGTTCTTCCCTTTTTCTGTAAGGATGTGATTGGATAGGCTACTTTTGAAAATCCTTCTACAAACCATCTGTAATAGCCTGCTAGTCCCATGAAAGATCGGATGTCCACCACATCTTTGGGTACCGGCCATTCCATTATGGTCCTTATCTTTTCAGGATCCACTGTGATCCCTTCTTTAGTGATGATATGCCCCAAATATTGTATCTGCTCTTTAAAGAATTCACATTTACTGAACTTAGCGTATAATTGGTGTTCTCGAAGAGTTTGCAATACTAACCTGAGGTGCTCCTGATGCTCCTCCATAGTTCGAGATTAAATCAATATATTGTCAATAAAGATCAGCACAAATTTATCCAAATATCGATGAAATACATTGTTCATCAGACACATAAAGGTGGCGGGGGCGTTGGTCAACCCGAAGGGTAACACCACAAACTCATAGTGGCCATACCGAGTTCTAAAAGTTGTCTTAGCTATGTCTTCCTCTTTAATCCGGATTTGGTGATACCCTGATCGCAAATCAATCTTTGAGAAAACGGTTGCTCCTTTCACCTGGTCAAACAGTTCATCAATGCGGGGTAGAGGGTACTTGTTCTTGATTGTCAATTTGTTTAATTGATAGTAGTCCATACACATACGGAGGGTCCCGTCCTTTTTCTTAACCAACAATACTGGGGCTCCTCAAGGGGACACACTGGGGTGAATGTACTTTTTGTCCAACAGCTCTTGTAATTGCATTTTCAGCTCCGTCAATTCTGGTACACTCATTCTGTAGGGTGCTCGGGAGACTGGGGCTGCTCCTGGCACCAATTCGATGGTAAAGTCTATGTCTCTTTTGGGTGGCAGTCCGAGAATCTCTTCCGGAAACACATCGGCAAATTCTTGCATCACAGGAATATTCTCCATTATGGTTGTTTTATATTTCGTATTGGCATAGCCCACTTGGACGGCATAAATTTGACATCCTTTCTTAATGCATTTGGTTAACTGTGAGGTGGTTATGGGCCGAATTTGCACTGTCCGCTTGATTCCTTGCATCTCTTGCTTTATTCCAAGCTCATCCTTATAACTGATAGTCTTGGTTTTACAATTAATTATGGACCAGTGTTTTTCTAACCAATCCATACCAATCAATATATTGTACCAACCAAGGGGAAGCACATTCAAATCTGCTGTAACTGACTGTCCTGCTATTTTTAAAGGGCAGTTTTTGACCTTAGCCATTACCCGTCTTTTTGCCCCTATTGCCAACTGAACTAGCTAAGGGTCCTTAAACTTAACCGGTTCCAACTTACAATGCTCCACAATTCTAGGACTAATATAACTAAATGTTGCACCACGGTCAATTAAAACAGTTACAGCAAGGTCTAAGAGTTTACCTTCAAATTCCACCATGGTCAGCTGGTACTCTGCCTAGCGATCTTCCAAAGCCGCATTAATCTTTGGCAAACTTCGTCCTACATCACAAACTGTAGACGCTTCGTAGACCTGGGAAACCTGTTCGGCTCCTTTTCGCTGGGGACAATTTTTCACGTAATGGGGTCCACCATAGCCCCAACATTGCACTGGGAGCCTTGCTGTCCCTTCGTTGTCTATTTTCCCGAGTTGATCATTGGTTCTGGACTCAATGGGGGGTTTTAATCAGAGCAAATTCTTCTGTGAGTTTCTGTTGATTTTCCCCTTGGCGAATCCTTTGTTACTACCACCGTGATTACCCTTAGTACCTCCAGCCAGCTTGCAGCTTTTCTTATCGACCCATCTCTTACCCATGATTTCTCCCTTCTACTTGCTCTACTGGTAGCAAATTCGGGCTTTGTGTATAGCCTCGTCCATTGTCTTTGGGTTGTCAAATTCAATTCTTTCTGTTATACTTAAGGGTAAACTACTGACAAACCTCTGTACTTTAGCTTTTTCTTCCTGAATATAGGGCACATAACGGAGTAAGGAAGTAAAACAAGTAATAAATTCATCCATAGTTTGCTGCCCGAAATGCAAGTCATGAAATTCCCTTTCCTTCTCGTCATAGGAGCACTCAGTCAGGTACCTTTCCTTAAAGTATCTTTGAAATTTCTCCCAAGTGATATTCTGTTCGCTTACTCCTCTTCCCACCACAAGGTGGCCTTTCCCTGTAATTGGAAAATGGTCAAACGTGCCTTGAGGTTGTGATCGTATTCATATAGCTAGAAGTATTTGTTCATATTAATCAACCAATCCTGAGTTGCTTCCTCCTGTTCTCCGTCAAAGTGTGGTGGTTTGATTTTACGGAACTCCCCTTGCAACTCTATCCATTTCCTTTTGGATGTCTACTATTCAGAAGCATTATCAGAGTGTTCCTCCTCCCTTACTTCCGACTTTTCAGGTTCTGTGTGGTGATTCTATTGTTATGACATTCTTTGTTGCTCAGCACTGGGATTCGATGGCTGTTGATTTTGTTAGTCGAATAGGATTTTTATAATCCTCTCCTGTTCCATAGTTAACCTTGCATTATCTTCCCGTAATCGGGTCATTTCATTTTTCAGCTATTGTACTGTCTCCAAAATTGCCAAATTGGTATTGCGTGCCTCCTCTCCCAACTGTACCCATAATTCAGGACTATTTCCAGGACCCGTTACAGGTCCCTGACCCACCACAAACTTGTGTGACACACTGTCTGTTCTCCTCATATTGTCAGTCCTCTGTTTTCCTGTGCTTACCACATGACAGGTAACAATGGAAAGGTCAACACATTATCTGTTTCTTTAATTACTCAATAGAGATGAAATAAGTTGTATGTACACAATCTGTTGACAGTTTTCAATTCCGAGAGGCCACAATTTTTGTAACTTGGCGGTGATACCACTTTTCATATCTCCAATGCTAAGTAAATTATTTATATATGGTAATTCAAGGTATTAACGTAACCGTGGATACCCTTTTGGGTTATAATCCGGAACAACTATGATTAATCACCTAATGGCACCAACTGGTTACCACTTTAACATGCGGCATTGGTTTTTTTAATTTATACGCTGATGTACAAGTCTTTATTTGTTTATTGAAACCTCTGTTCGGTAGCACGCATGTAGTCCATGCGGCATCCAGTCAGGAGGTAACTTTCCCCTTTTCCCCTTGCCATCACATGGCTTCCTTATCTGCTTCCGTGTGTAATTGATTTCTGCCCAACTTCGTTCTATACGAGGCTGGCGGGCTGTCCAATCTCTTGACATGCGTGGCATTCCTCACTTCATCAACGGTCGTGATCTTCCCCTGCCATCCAACGGTGGCAGCCTTTCACGGGATTTCAACCTAATCTATCAATTGCTTTGGTTGACGGGCTCATTTGCTCTGGCAGCTCACCGCGGCCTGCTCTGGTTCAGCCCATGCATTCGGCTCTAGGGAGCAAAACCTATAGACCTTACTCGAATTCCAGTGGATTTGTCACCAAACCCTTCAGGTAATTCTAATGTTACAGAGTCTCGTTTTGTTCTGCTTCCATTTGGTTATGCGCCCTTCGATTTACTGAAAGTTTTCTTGCTTTGCCTAGGACTCATACAAACTGCAGGTTGGTTGATATTAGAGGCATTCTACAACACTGAGATCAGAGTTGTCATACGTTAGTTGGAATTTTCCTTTAGTGGGTAACTTTTTAACAAGAGCGAGGGCAATTTCCTTTGAATTTCTACTGCAGCTCGCATTCCTTCCACAATTATCTAACTTGTTTTGCGTGGATTGCTCTCATGCAGGCTAGGCACTTCTCCCTGATATGGTGGCCTAGACTCGACTAAGGGAAACCCTCCTTCAGCATGTCCAGGGTTCTAGGTATGGAAAAGCCTTCCGGCCATGGCCTTGTCTATTTGTCTCGGAGGTTTTCTTGTGTCCAATGGAGGGTGGCCCTTCCAGTTTCTTTCATATTTTGATAAATAATGGAGTGGAGGGTGTTTGCGTCCCCTCAAGGCTCCAGGTTTCCATTGAAATGACATATGTAATTTAATTACTAGAGTTGGGCGTCCGACTACAGTTTCACTGCTCGGACATTGTGATTGTATAAACTTTAATGCATAGTTGTGCACATTTTTCTTGCGGCATGTTTATCCTCTTATCTGCTGGACTGTAATTATTGTGAAGAACTATTGTTTTTATAGACAGAGTGGTCTCCTTGTTTATATACTTGTTTAAAGGATTACCACACCGCGGCTTGTCTGTATAGGAGATGTAGCTTCTTTTCTATAATTCATGGTCTTGCCAGCGTTTAGTGATGTCAAGCATTTTGGTTCAATATGCAAATAAATTGTACAGTCTTTGATGTTTTATGTACTCGACTTTGGGTTGGTTTGTTCCATATGCACGCATTTTTTCGTTAAAGAGGGCCTGAACCCTGCTCCAACCCACAGTCCTAAATCTCTTACCCATTAACTTTGCATGCTACTAGGTTCTTGTCTTTGTTTAATTGTGGAAGCGTTAAACGCTGAAGGCTAGCGACCCTACCCAACCTATTTACCCATCCATGTTCAATACTCAGTTTACTTTTGGGTTCTTTCACTGTTTAGAGAATACTCATGGAGCAGGCCTCCTGCTGCGCCCATACTATGCCTGGCCCTACCTTAATACAGGGGAAACATTCTTACAGCACCTTAAAAAAACTTGCATTAATCTCTGCATTCGATTGGTGATATTTCATGGTTGTTGCATGCTCGCGGTAAGGCAAACGATGGCATTTTCTACTTATATATATATATATATATATATATATATATATATATATATATATATATATATATATATATATATATATATATATATATATATATATATATATAGGAAAAAGGTTTAGTCCTAATGTTGCAAGCCAACTAAAGAATATCTCTAGATTTTAACCAGTTCTGTACACTTTATATACTCGGGTCTGTCTATGCATTGCACAGTATTCCTCAATTTGTTTATTAATAATCCCTAGAGCAGTTAGCCTAATTTTCAATGTCTTCCTAAGGGTTTCATTTTCTTTCATTCTCTGATGCATGAAACTGGTTATTACATTTGGTATGGTACCTCTCGACAAATTCACTCTGGCAACCCTTACCAAATACTGTTACACCCAAATTACCATACATGTTTTAGTTTCCAGCCTAAGGATAAATTGTCTAACAGAGACGATTAACTGTAAAGTTCTCTAACTGGGTTCAACCTACTTCTTGGTAGCTTACTGCTACTACTACTCGGAAAACAATTTATCAAAAGAACTACCCAAACTCACCATTTTCCTTTTTGTTTGAGTATCTTACATAAATTCTAAAAAGAACTGCGACCCACAGAAATTAAACATTTTCTAGTTTCAAGTCAGTGCCTCATACCTGTGTCACTTCCTGTAAGTGTACTTTCTTTTTATGGTCCGAGATAAGTTCACCTCTGCTCTCTACACCTAGTCATCTACCCGACCATGAGATTGTCTTTCGAGACCAATCTCCCCCCTAGCTTGCTCAAAGACTACAATCTTTGCTAGTTGCATGCGCTCTGCGCCCTTACCATCTGATCATCACAAGACATGGTAAGCCCTTCCCTTTTTCCTACTGCCTTTCCTCTACAGTACAGTGTTTTTCCCTCCCCCCCCTCCTTTTCCTGGAAACCATTCCACGATTAGGGGAAAGGGCAATTAGGGTTTTGCAATTGTTTTTTTTTTTAATATATTAAGTTCTCTCCTCAGAAGTAACATGATATCCCTATTAATAGGAAATAATTTCTCATTTCCATTTACTGAAAATAAATAAATAAATAAATAAAATAAAATAAATAAATAAATAAATAAAAATTTATTTATTTATTTATTTGTGCAAGAGGTAATAATCATCATCCTTTAGTTTGTTTCCCTTTTTTTTAACTGAGGTAAATAAAATATTTATAATAGTATGGAGATATGACATAAAAGGAGATCAAAGGCACCGGTGGAAACAATACTTCCCCACAAGCAAAAGATGAAGAGATATATAAACCATAAAAAAAGGACTGAGCCAATAAATGTATGGAGGTTGATCCATGCCAGGATTCTAGAGTATGCTTTTATACCTAGACTGAGCCATTAAAAATATGGAGGTTGATCCATGCCAATATTCCATAGCCTGTTGTATATCTTTTTTAGAATTAAAATCGGCTTCCACCTTCCTTTTCTTGGAAATGTGACATACAAAGAAATCAACAAAGACATATTTATTAAAAAAAAAAATCTTTTAAAATAGGAATCAATGTACGATTTTGATAGCCTTTCACATTGTTTGTCCAATTTGTCACATTTAGAGAGTCACCAAAAATCTAAATTTAGTCAAATCAACAAAAGCAAATTTATTAAAAGAAATTTATTCTAAAATAGGAATCAATATAAGATTTTGACAACCCTCCACATTGTTTGTCCAATTTGGTCATAAAAAATCTAAAATAAGTCAATTACCAGCTCTCTTAGCCAACATAAAATAATTTCAATAACCAATGAAAAGTAAAAATATAGGTTTTTTAAATTTAAAATATATATATTTTTAAATGTAAACTTATAACTGACATTCAATTTTATTATTCTTATTATTCTTATTATTATCATTTTGTTATTCACTCTTATTGGGTTGTAGAGCATCTCTCGTACAAGAACACATGAAAAATTGCAAAAATGTAAAACAATGAGACTAGTTTAAATGTTTTAACCATAAGAAAATTTATGTTTTTTAATTCCTTCTCTCCTTCCATTTACAATATTATTAAATTGAAACATTTCATTTACTAGTAACATTGTTTATATTAAAATATTTTATTTGTTATTAATATAGTTTTAAATACATCTCTATATTACTTATAATACACAATGAAATATGATTAACTTTGTATATTCAATTTCCTTTTTCCTAAAAAAAAAAAAACAATATTTCAATTCATATTCTAAAGAAAAGAAAAAACGTTTTTGATATACACCTAAAATGCATTCTCTAGGATCTTCCAAAATCCTACCAGTGACTAGACTCTCAAAAAAAAACATAAAACCAACAGGTTTTTACAAGCAAAACCCCCGTGAAAAACGTTGTTTAATAAGCACATCAAAATATTTGTCATTGTGCAACTAAGCACCAATCATAATAAAAGAAAAAACGATGTAAACTAATATATGTTAATCTAATCTATAAGTAGCAATATCCATAAACAGAAAATAAAATATACATATAAGAGTAAAATTTATATATACATATAAGAGTAGAAAGAGTCCTGAACATCAATTGTAAGTTCGTCCATGAATGGACAATGAAAAAAATGGTAGAGTTCGGTCTCTTATTTTTCAGTCACCTATCGAAGCCCCTATCCAAGTGCAAGAATTCCTTGGAAATCCTGTCAGAAATCCTGTCAATAGTCGTGTTGCGTTCTCTTAAAAAATAAATACATGATAAGAGGTATAAGTAGATTTCAAACGCATGATATCCTCCAAAAATATGTGCAAGGGAAATGAAACGACACACTTCGTCCGCATTGACGTAGTCCACAACTAGTAAAAATCATCCAAGATCTCAAGTTGTTCACATCCTTCCTCAAAAGAAAAGTAAATTAATGATCTGCAAGATAAAAATTCTGCCCAATTGTTGGAGCCCCTCCAATGCCCATATTGCAAAAAAATAATAATGTTTTTTTCTTAAAATGAAGCACAAAACCCCCTCCACATATTTCACCTTCCTAATGAGATGCCATGTCGAGGTATCCCCATGGGAGTTAATGTTTGGGACCTCGACTAGAACATTCCTAGAATTTGCAAAAACTTTAAACAGTGGGTAGTGATTTAATAGTAATAATTTAATAGTAATAACATTAGTAGCTACCTAGTCCATATTAGATAAAATACTGTGAAAAATGAATATAATATGATCCAACCACATACCCAAACATAGGACAAGTGGAGGAGATCGTAATAATCCGATTTCCCTATCCTCAACCTAGGCCTTTCAAATTTCCGAGAAAGAATCCCCTTTCCAACTTCATGCACCACCCATAACTATCTTATAGGTTGCTCAAACTTGCTTAGAAAATGATCATTTTTCTTAGATGATCTTAAACAATGCAACAACCTCGTCCTATTTTGTCAAAAAATTGCATCAAATCCCATGTCTAAACAGATCCTTCAATAATACACCATGCAAAAAGATGAGATTCAGATGGGAATTTTGATTTACATATAACACACCACCACCAAATCATACCATAAAATTTAATTGAATATAACTAAATTTTGGAGTGTAAAATCCATTCGAAGCCACTAACCAAATGAGCTCGTCCTCAGAGTTAGTGAGGAATATATGAGAATAATAAAAATAATTTATGAAGAGTAGTTTGATCATGGTTGTTTATGTGAAATCCTTGAGAAGCATTGATCCCTGAGCGAGTCAATGAGTACTTGGGATAAAATATGATTGATACAACTATCTAGCAATGGATCGATGCCTAGATGAACCCTCGGCCTGGCCCCATTGTCAATATTCCAAGCTAGCCCAAAGTATATCAACTGAAATGAATTTAAAAGAGCCTACCACACCACCAAAGTATTTTGTCTTCGTTCGTCCTATGGACAAACCCATTCATCCAAGGAATAAGGAGCGATATAATTTTGATGAATAAGATGAGTCCATAAGTTGTTAGTAGACAAGAGACTCCACCCATATTTGGAAGCCAAATCCTTTTGAAAACATGAACATATTTTTAGGTCCCAACTTCTAAGAAGCTTTGGAACAACAAGATGTGACCATTTCACTGAAGGAAAAATTGTTCTTGTGTTCCTGCCCATAAAAACTTGAAGCATATCCTCCTCACCTATTCCAACACACCTTTGGGAATCCATGCCAAAGACATCCAATAAATTGGTATTGCTTGAAGTACAAATTTAACTAAAGCCAGTCTACCAACCTTAGAAATCCATTCAAAACTCAAACATTTAAACATTTTCTCCAACTTTAAAATCAACCACTTCCAGTCATCCTTTTTGTAACAATTTAGCTTTAAATAGAAGCCCAAATATTTGAGTGCTCCCTGAAGGTCAGAGATTGCAAAGGTGAACTTTGAGTTCATGTTTTTTTATCTCATGTTCATTTAGATTGAAAGTGGATATCACGGAGTTTTGCTCATTTATAACCAAACCCATGGCCTTACCAAACAAAAGAAGAATTTCTTAAAGTTTTGTGAGATCTCGGGCCTCCCCATTACAAAAGAGAAGAATATCATCAACGAAGAGTAGGTGAATAATCATGAGAAGCTGGGAAACTACCACCCCTTTGAATTCACATCTCCTATCTCCCTCAATTAACATGAAACTAAGGCCTTTTGCAACAACAAAAAACCAGAATTGGAGATAAAGGGCACCCTTGTCTTAGGCCCAGTTGAGCTGAAAAGAAGGAGGATGAATAACCATTGATAATAAAACTGAAAGATACATAAATCACACAAATCATAATCCATTTGATGAATGAAGCCTTGAACCCAACATGTGTAAGAATAAGGCAAAGAAAGAGACAATTTACCTTATCATATTTCTTAAATAGATCAATCTTTATAACCACCCATTTTTCCTTTAGAATTTTCAGACTATGTAGACATTCATGTGCCACACCTATAGCTTCATGAATCTTCCTACCCTCAAGGGACCCAAATTGTTCTTGGGAAATGAACTTTGAGAGAATAGGCTTAATTCTTCAAGCGATAACGTTTTAAATAACCTTGTATATGCAATTGCATAATGAAATAGGTCGAAACTCCTCAAAGGAAGTAAGGTTTTTGACTTTGGAATTAATGTGATAAATGTTGAGTTGAAGGCATGATAAATCCTTCCTTCACTTCTAGATTCCTTAATCAAATTTAAAAGGTCTAATCCCATGGTGTCATAAAAAGCAATGAAAAATTTAATATTCCAACCATCTGACCTTGGGCTTTTATCCTTTTGGAAACTCGAAAGAACAACTTTTATTTCTTCAGCTGAGGCTTCCTCCATTAAATTCCTTTTATCATCAACCGAGGCTTCCTCCTTTAAATCCCTATTATCATCAGTGTCCACCTACCTAGTGAAGTATTGTGCCACATGAATCGATTTTGAAATAGTAGAACCCACCAGTTCTGAGAAGGTAGTTTGGAAATGTTCCATACCCAGAAAAGCTAGGCCTTCGAAAGAGGTAATATTGTTTCCCTCAGGCCCCTCCACACTCAAAATTTTGCTTTCTAGCTTCCTCCCCTTTGCATATGAATGAAAAAAAATGTATTTTCATCACCACAATCAAGCCATATAACATGGCTCTTAATATGTCAGGGAGCCTCCTTAGAGTCTAGAATAGTCTAGAATCTCCCTCTCCTTCGAAATGAGGCAAAAAAAATGTCCTTGGACTCCTATGAACTAAAACCCTCACCATTTGTGTTAGAGAAACCCACAATCTGTTGTTCAATGTCCACTAGATCCTCTTCCTCCTCTTTTATAATATTTTCCAACCATTACTTTGACAAATATTTAATATGTTTCATATTAGACATAAAATGTGAGGCTATCGAATGGCCAATCCGTCCACATATGGACACCAATTGTACATGAACAATTCATAAAAACTTCACACATATATCCAAGAAGAATTCATCCTAAATGGACAATCTCGATTTTGTGTATGCCCCTTAATTTCAAATAAAATAGGGGCATTATCAGATATGCCCCACCCATGGACGAAAGAGATGGAATCTATGGATCAAAGTATCATACATAAGAAATTGGTCTAACATTTTATCAATATAATTCTCTTCCCCCACATATTCCTCTAGGTGGGTGAAATACAACCAGGAGAAATATCAGAAAGGTTCATAGAATCAATACTGCGTGAGAAAACATGTTTCAGTGAGTCAATTCTAACATGTTTTCCCCATAATTCCACCTATCCCATGGAAAAGTTCACATCACTCCTACGATCAAGTTACCCCACCTGGTCCTCATATTGCCATATTATATTTACTAAGGTGAAGGAAAAATCCAAATCAATGGAGACTCCCATCGTGCCTAATCCAGAATGAACACTCCATAATATTCGACCTAGAACTTCCTTGTATCACATCCCAAAGCCATACCCTCAGATTGTCCATGGACTTATGATGTGCATAATTTCTAGGATGGAAGAATGGATTCCCGAAGCTTTGAGATTGTCATCGCATCCCTAAGACTTCCTTGCAGGAAAATGATATCAAGATATTCAATCTATAATAATGATGCAAAGAAATGTTTTTGGGTTCACTTCTGAGTAACCCTTACATTTAAATTAGAAAACCTTCATTTGGGAACCCCGCGAAGGGGAATCAATGCTCTAAGTGCCCAATCAATTGAAGATTTCCTTCCCACAACCATTTCTTCATATGGCTTGGATTTGGCCTCTAAGATATGATAATTTTTACCCTACGCTTCGATTCAATGACAGAACCCAAAATGTGTCCAAACACTCGCGAGAAACCATCAGGCATAGAGAGAATAATCCTTGACATGAGGTTGTGAAAAATGTCACTACCATACAAAATGCCAAAATACCCTGAAGAAACTTATGCCCTAGGAGAAGTGTATCCCAAGGACCTAGGAATGATGGAGCCAACAACATTTACAAGGGAAAAAGGAGTGAAAAACTTTGGGAAGAATAACCACACTCGTACCCATAGAAGAAAAAACCCGATCCTTGCCAAGTTCTAAAAAGAACTAACAAGTAAAGAGACCATAGGAAAATGTTCAAAGGTACCCGAAGATGGGGAGTGTGCCACTCACACGTATTTAGTGGAGATTAGAGCCACCATGGACATAGACAAGAAAGAGATCAACAAATCAATGAGCTATGAATTTGGAATTGTAGCGCCCAACGATGTGAGAAAATCCTCCTCCAACCCCTCACCAAAACAACCACCATCAAAATCCACCACCACAGCCTTAGTCCTTTGTTTTTTGGTGGCATGTTCACAAAATGATCCATTCTTGAAGGGAAGCCCACAACTTTGGGCTAAATTTCCATATTTATGACACCGTCGATAGCAGAAGGGAAGCCCTTCATAATCAAGAATTTGCAGCCTAACCCCATCAATCAAAATGTTCATTGCATCATGAAGTTTATTTCTGAGATCTAAACTAATAAGAATCCTAACCATAGATAAATCCCTCGACTCATGAAAGGAGTAGTTATCCTTTGAGAAACTTTCTAGGTTATTCCCCATATTTGTAAGAAATTGGGGGTTCCACATGTGAGTCCGCAACCCTAGAAACCCCATGGAAACTAGAACCACATCAAGTCATTCCCTAGTGGCATCAAAAGTAGGCGACCTCAATTTCAAGATAATGGGAGTAGAATCAATGGAGCAAAGATATTTTGCCACAATTTGAACCACCTCATGTAATTTGAAAATGAGCTGAGTCCATCCTCTTGTCAGCATAAAGATCTTCGGAACCTCTAACACACAAACCATCTAGTCCCACCATTCGATAATGGTCTCTTGGCCAAATTTGAGGCCATGAGCATGACGTACCAAGGATTTCTTTGTAAGATATACAACATGGTACATCTCCACATCATTCCAAAGGCATAAATTGTGGGGGATGAGAAAGGATCCCCTCTTTAAAACCCTCAACTTCTTTTTCTTATCGATATTGACCTCTTTATCACCTGAATCTAGTGTATAAGGATTCTCTATATCCACTTCCAAAGTCATTGGGCACAATCCATCCTCTACATGAGCTTGACTCTCTTGAGACCTAGGGCACTGAGGAGAAACAACCCCCGCCGGTTGTAAAGGCACTGCATTGATAAGTGTGTTTGAAAAAGCCTCCGTCACGACTGCGATACCACCACTAGTGGAGCAAACCATAAAAGACGATAAAACTCCAGTGAAAATCAGAAAAGGCAGACCCGTTTCTAGAGAGCTGGTAGAAAACGACCCAGAAAGCTCCAACATACGAGATTAAGGAGAGGGTGGGACCAACAAAGGAAAAGTGCCCTCAAAAAATGGTTTACATGAGTAACCATCGATGCGGATACTGGTTGACTAGAAGATGGGGATTGAGAAGAGAAATCCGAGTATGTAAACAGTGCTCCAGACATGCAATACCACTGGAAACTTGAAACCTTTTTTCTACATTTCTAATGTAGGACTTGTACCCTTGACCGGAAGTCTAAAAAACACTAGGTGGGCAAAAAATAAAATCCCGTTAAGTAGTCAGCAAATCATAGTCCACATGGCTGAGTTCAACCATGTTCTCCACACGAATCTTGCGAACTTAACAGTCCGCCAAAAAAACCTAAGGAGGAAAATATGGCAAGTGTGGTAGAAATTTGTAACATAGTTATGTGGATGTAGTCCAATGTTTAGATGGGGAGGTTTCTTAGAGTCTAGTTGTCCCATCCAAACTACTCCCAACAATATTTAAGTAAAAAAGTTTCCTACAAATTTTATCGTCCAATCTAAACTGCTACAGACACTATTTAACTTGTATATATTATATTACTCTTTGAGGAACTATAATAACAGTTAGGAGCCTGAGAACAAATTGAGATAATATGTTAGTTGATCAACATTTTTTTAAGTAATAAATCTATCAAATTTTTGAATATTTCTAAAATCTTAAATAAAATTATGTTAAGCCAAACAAATATAAAAAACACATCATATAATAGCTGAAATTAAAGCTAGGAATAGCGCGCTGAAATTGAAAGTTCTGAGAGCACACACTTATTTTGGATCTTTGTTAATTTCAATTTTCTCTGATCTCTGTTACAGTGTCACTTTACATTTTCATCTTCTCTGCCTGACAAAACTTTATAATTGCTATGGAGACAGATAGTGTTAGTTGGACACAGCTTGGGAGGCGTTAGCGTAGCTCGTGGATCTGAAGATTTCCCGCATCTTATTGCGGTAGCAGTATATCTCCGCGCTCTTATGTTTCGAGGTGGAGAATCCATGCAGCGGGAAATGGAGATTGTAAAGGAAATTGTAAGGATTTTAGCTCTTATAAAGATATAATTAACAAAATAAAAATACAGATATCACTGAGATAAGATTGATTGCCGCTGCAGATGAAGCCGACCGGAGTTGTTGAGCATATTGAATATAGCTTTGGTAATGGCATCGAAGAACCTCCGACATCTGCACTAGTGCCTAGAAAGATTCAGAAGGATTTGTTCTACGGTACAACCTCGACATTGGTAAGTGCATTAATTATCATAATAATGATGATATTATTTATTTATTAATTAATCTCTTAAAAGGAGTAGCACTAAATATAATTTGATGTTGACAGGATGCCACTTTGGCTTCTCTGTTGCTCCGACCATGTCCAATCAGAGCAGTGACAAACCTGAGCCTGGAGACCACAGATGAGCGGTATGGGGTTGTTCCAAGAGTTTATATCAAAACTACAAAAGATAACGCGCTCTCTCTTGCCAAGCGAGAAGTTCTTATTGCCAATTCGCCACCAGAGAAGGTTTACAGCCTGGAGTCGGACCATAGCCCATTCTTCTCTGCACCGGAGAAGCTGCATAGCCTGCTATTGGAGATCGCCAACACATACTGCTTATGATTGTTGCAGTTAGTTCTTTTACATCGAACGAAAACACTTCGGGGCTTGCATTTATTAGAAGTTTAGGGAATTGTCTGTAATGCGATTTTTTGGAGATTTTGGTGATGGAATCCCGCGGAAAAAATTGAGGTTAAATGTTGATTTGTTGCAGTTAAAATGGGTTTTTAACTGTATATTTGGATTCAGCATCCTGAAAAACCCAGGGACTCTTTCATTGTGCAGAAACTAGCTATCAAACTTGCGATTCCAATAAATTCCTGCCCAATTTCCTGCCCAATTTCGACCGGAAAAACCGACGAAAAAACTTTCAAAAAGTCGCTTATAAACAACTGCGTTATCAGAAATTTGGTATTTATTTAAATATAAGTATTTATTTGGGAGAAAAGTTTGGCTTGCTTCTCAGGTCTAAACTTTTTTATTTTCATTTTTAAAAATGCCAATCAGAGATAGAAACGGTACTTTTTAATCCAGGTGAAAACAGATTCTTAATCCAGGTAAAGCTTCTTGTTATTCTTTCATTAGTTGGGTTAATGTCTTCTTTTTGGACACATTCTAAGAGATTCGTAAATTGTTATGGTTGTTTTTCCATGGGTTGGGTTGGTTGAAAGTTTTTATTATTATTTTATTTAAAATTAACTAAATAAATGTAATAGAAATATATTTTTTTGGTTTTCTTGTATTATTTGTTAATTTTAATTGTTTTAGATTTATTTTAATTTTGAATTTATTAAGTGGACAGATATCAATTATTATTTCACTCAAAAAATTTTGAGCCTTAAGAGATTTGATCTTTTTAGACATAGGATAGATCTAGAATTAAATTAAATCTAAAATAGTTTAATTATTAATTATAATTATAATTGTAAATAAAAATATTTATTTATTTATTTATTTATTTTTTTAATTTTTAATTTTTAATTTTTATTATATTTATGTAATTCGAGCAAATTAAAATGTTTTATTAATGATTATAATTATTTGTCTCTATTTTATTTTATTTATATTTTTATGTAATTTTACAAGTCAAAATGTTTAAGGAAAAAGATAAAAAAGACATTATATCTTTTTCATATTAAACTAGAGAGTGTATATGAGGCTCAATAACTTTTTATGTTTAATTGTTTAAGAGGAAAAGAGAAAACAAGACATTATATCTTTTTCATACTAAGTTAAATAGTGTTATAGTGTTTGTGAGGCTCAATAATTCTTTTATGTTGGTATGATATTCTTATTAATTGGTTTATTGGGAGCAAGATTTCTATTAAAAAGTTAATTTTAAGAGGCAAAGTATGTTTTAATAGATTTTAAAGGTTGAATTGTAATATTGAGGAGTCATTTATATTATTATTATTATTTTCATGTTATCATTCATTTGTGTCCTATTATTAATGATTTTTTTAGAAACACTAATGCATTCATTAAATTGATATTTTGTTAAGAATCTTCTTTAGGTACATGAAATATATATTTTTCTTTCCTCATTTACTTGATTATTTTATTGGGTTGTGCTATTATTTTGTTAAGTATTCACCTCATTAGCTTAGTAATGAGAATTGATGCATTGGTTACCTTATTATTTTATTGTGTTGTTTTATTATTTTAAAGTATCTTTTCATTAGATTAGCTAAGTAACTAGGATTAATTTATTTGTTGGTTTGATGTTTTATTTTTATCAATATATTTTGTTTATTTGTATGTTGTCTAAGTTGTCTAGAGATTACATTATGTTTGACATGTGGCTTTAGAAATCCCGACGGAGTTTCATCTAAGCTATCAATCTTGGCCACACAAGCCCTTAATATGGTTGAAATTTTTCCCATGAAGTTTCGAATCAGTGATCTTTACATCACATAGTGAATTAACAACATACCCCATATGCCATTGGGAATTTTTATAAAAAAATTAATTAGGGATATTTCAAGGTATAAAATAAACCTCCCAAAAGATATAATTAAAAATTATGAATTAGTCATTTTTTGAGGAAGGTATATTTACAACTTAGATTTTACATTACAAATTATAAAATCTAATAAAATTAAATTAAATAGATATTTAGAAATAAAATGAATAGAAAATGTGATTAGAAATAAAATTACTTACAAAAATATAAAATAATTTTAATAAAAAACATTGTACTCACGATACACTTTTCTATAGATGAATTATTCAGAAAAAATTGTAGTATTCATAAACTAACATTCATATAAGTGATAATATAATATTTTTAATATGTATTTAAAAACATGTTAACTAGCAATTACACCAGATGTTCCAAAGGAAAAGCTGTAAGGCATAAATTTCAGAAGAACCTTGACATATAGAAGATCTTTAATACAAAAATTGGTAAACAAAATGTCATTCAAACATAGAAGATAAAGAGAAATCGCTTACATTATGCCAAATTTACATACTATATAACCTTTCCAACATAGATTGCCTCTAAATCTTCGAAGATACTCTTTCAAGTTGCAATAGCAAATATATGAATCAGAAAAAACAGTTTAGTTTTTTTCCAAAGGAAAAGCTGTAAGGCATAAATTTCAGAAGAACCTTGACATATAGAAGATCTTTAATACAAAAATTGGTAAACAAAATGTCATTCAAACATAGAAGATAAAGAGAAATCGCTTACATTATGCCAAATTTACATACTATATAACCTTTCCAACATAGATTGCCTCTAAATCTTCGAAGATACTCTTTCAAGTTGCAATAGCAAATATATGAATCAGAAAAAACAATTTAGTTGTTTTTAGCAATGCCGTGAAATTAGAATTGTTTAGAAAACTCCCAAGAAAAGTGATTACATGCAACATGATGAATATGTCAATTTTGATGGATTAAAAAATTTCAAGCTATATGTTTTCACCACACCATATTTAAATACAAAACTCTACTTATTATTTTAAAAATATAAAGATAAATGATTATAATGTTTACAATATAATTATTTGAATTTAGATATTTAGATTTTTGCCCCTCTCAATTAATTAACTAATTAATTGTCAAAAATATATATGTTAAAGAATGTATTTTTACTTCCAAAAATATAATATATCTTAACTATATTAGCTAAAAATGTGTTTATAACTTAAAAAATGTGTATCTACTTTTTTATATGTAACATTATAGTTTCAAATGCTAAGGGTAGAGTAACTCACTATATGGCTTCACATTGAGCTTCACATTAACTTCTTATTATAAGTTAAATTATTAAAAAAAATATTTATCTTAATCTTTTTTTATACAATGATATGTGACTTTTAATATTATGATAATAACACCTTTGTATTAATTTATGTCTTCGATAAATAGTTTTTACAACATTTGAAAGTTTTATATGGATTCATGTTTATATGGTTGGACTCAGCGCATCTTTATGCCGTAAGGCATTCCCCTCTGAAATCAACTCCCGCAGTTGTCTTTCTGTCCTAATCCTGACTGCCAGATCCATTATTAGATGATTGAACAATGACCTTCCATCCAATTTAATTAAAAAATAAATAAAAGCCCTCTAATGTAAAATTAGTTAATTAAATAGTTATTTAATTTTAATTTTGGTTAGTTAGTTGGTTGTGCACACGAATAGCCAGCCGTGTTTGATAAAGAAAAGTGTAGGGCCTATACCTTCTTTGATTCGGGTAACCACCCACCCCACTACAATGACAAACCCTCAGTGTTCCTGGTGCTTCATGGTGCTTTTGGATGGAAGGGTTTCAAGGTCCAAACAATTCGGAAAACACAGGTATGCCTGTCTCGGTAGTAAAATTAGTTAATTAAAAATTTATTTAATCTTTATTTTGGTTAGCCGGTCGGTTATGCATGCGAATAGCCAGCCACATTTCGTTGGAGAGAAGTGTAGGGAAAATACCTTCTTTGATTCGAGTAACCACCCACCCCACCGTAGCCCCAAACCTTCAATGTTCTTGGTGCTTCCTCATGCTTCCAGATTCAAGGGTTCTGAGATCCAAACAATTCGGAAAACACAAGATATGCCTATCTTGATATGCTCGAATGTCGATACCCCTCGTCAGATCTCTCTAGATAAGTCTTGTGGACATGGCTTCTACTAGCAGACTCTACCTATCGATGTTTTCTCACAGGTGCATACTTCCTCCTTATCATTGTTACGGTGGTAAAAACACTTAGTTATTTCCTCACTCACCTTACTCTTCCATTCGTATTTCTACAACAATGGTAAATGTCTATTTGACAAGGGTATTGAAATTACAATCAACTTGATTTTGGAAGTTGGGGTTTTAATACTTTCATGGGGTTGCCTTACCTCTGAGATCCGGTAATGGGTTTCTCTCTGTGAGGGCTTAGGCAACTTTCCTATTTTAACCGGTTTGGAGTCTTGTAGCTTGTGATATAGAAGCTCTATAAGTCTATCACTCGAAACATCATATCGGGAATAATTTGCAAGACATGCGTTGCAAGATTTAATTTATGTAGCCTATTTTAAGCTCAGTGCTTGTTCTTAAAGCTCAATTGTTTTGCAAGTTGTGAGTTATAGTAAGCTTCGCAGTGTTGGATTAGTTGGGCCTCTAACTCTAAATGTTGCAGCTGAGGTACATGCCCCATTATTGATTTTTACTCGTACTAGCAATAGAAATGTGTTCTGTCACTGCAACATACACGTCTGTTTTACTTTGTTGGTTGATGCTATCTTTTTTCAGTTTGCAAGGCATCAATGACTATGGTTCAACCTAGTGGCTCGCTATTACATGACATGAGTGTTGTTAAATTTCAAATAGAGATAATAATGGCCTAGCTATGCACAATCCATAACTCCAAAATTGCCTATTTTAAGTGTATTGAACATTCTCATTTATCTCATGCTAACAGGGATGGTCTAGGCACAAGGCCTTGTCATTCTACTGTATTATGTACAAGAATTTAGTGTTTGACTAAATTAGTTTTCTGTTCTTAGATCTGAACCATTACACCTCAGAACCTTCTACAATATTTAGACTTGCCCAATTCTGCTAGATTGATATTGCATAACAATAGTTTCATGAATATAGGTAAGGTTTCTCTTAAAATTTGCGGCGCGAGATTCAAGAATATATATCGTAGGAAACAGATTCCACACAACAATGAGAACCCATGACATAGAGTATAAGTAGTTGATGCAGATAAAATTTTTGTTTGCCAATGATGAAAATACTTCTAGAAGGGCTTAGATAAATGATTCAAACAGTTACAACAAGGATATAAATGTTGCTTTACATGGGGTTAATTTTTCCTTCATTTTATTCAACCTGCAACCTCCATAGGTACTTCCAGCAAGTTCAATCCTTATTTTCCTCCACACTGATGAAGAATGTTGCCTTATTTCATATCATAATGTAGGCCAAAAATTTATCTAGGAACAGAGCCAAATATTTGCAAGGAAATGAGGTCACAATTGTATATTTCAATCAAAGTGTCAAAAATTAGGTCCACTAATAAGAGTTTTTGACATTGTACTAGACAAGATAGTCCTCAATTCCTGCCTTTCTTTCAAAACTTAAAATAAGCAACAATTATGGCTCAATTTATATATCAATATTGAGCGCCAGTAAGCTTGGCAGTGTTGGTTCAGTTGGGCCTCCAACTCCTAATGTTGCAGCTGAGGTACATGCCTCGTTGTTGACTTTTACTGGTACAAGTAAAAGAAACGTGTTATGTTACTGGAAAAACCACGTGTATTTTACTTTGTTGGCTGCTACTATCTTTTTTGCGTTTTCAAGGCATCAACGAATTTAGTTCAAAATTGCCTATTTTAAGTGTATTGAACATTTTCATTTATCTCATGCTAATAGGGGTGGTCTAAGCACAAGGCCTTGTCATTCTACTACATTACGTACAAGAATTCAGTTGTTTGACTAAATTGGTCTTCTATGCTTAGATCTGAACCATTGCACTTTAGAACCTTCTACAATCTTTAGACGTGCCCAATTCTACTAGATATATATTCCATAACAATTGTTTCATGAATCAAGGTAAGCTTGCTCTTAAAATTTATGCTGCAGGATTTAAGAATATATATCTTAGGACACAGATTCATCATTACACAAAACAAAGAGAACCCATGACAAAAAGTCTGATATGTTAATGCAGATAACATCTTTGTTTGCCAATGATGAAAATACTTCTAGAGGTCTTAGATAAATGATTCAAGCAGTTACAATAAGGATACAAATGTTTCTTTACATAGGGTTAATTTTTACTTCATTTTGTTCAACTTGCAACCTCCATAGATACTTCGAGTGAGTTCAGTCCTTATTTTCCTCCACAGGGATGAAAAATGTTGCCTTATTTCATATCATAATGTAGGCCAAAAATTCGACTAGGAGGAGAGCCAAATATTTGCAAGGAATTGAGGTCACAACTGTATATTTCAATCAAAGCATCACAAATTAGGTCCAGTAATAAGAATTTTTGAGATTGTACTAGACGAGATAGTCCTCAATTCCTGCCTTTGTTTCAAAACCGAAAATAAACAACAATTAGGGCTCAATTTATATATCAATATTGAGCGCCAATAACCTTGGTAGTATTGGCTCAGTTGGGCCTCTAACTTCGTACGGTGCAGCTGAGGTACAAGCCTCATTATTGATTTCTATTGGTACTAACAATAGAAATGTGTTCTCTTACTAGAACAACCATGTGTGTTTTACTATGTTGGTTGATGCTATGCTTTTTTGGTTTGCAAGGCGTCAACAACTCTGGTTTAAAATTGCCTATTTTAAGTGTATTGAACATTGTCATCCATCTCATGATAACAGGGTTGGTCTAAGCACAAGGCCTTATCATTCTACTGCATTATGTACAAGAATTTAGTTGTTTGACTAAATTAGTCTCCTATGCTTAGATCTGAACCATTACAATTCAGAACCTTCTACAATCTTTAGACATGCCCAATTCTGCTAGATGGATATTCCATAACAACTCTTTCATGAATCAAGTAAGCTTGCTCTTAAAATTTGCGGTGCAGGATTCAAGAATATATATCTTAGGACACAAATTCCACACAAAAAAGACAACCCATGACACAGTTATGAGATGTTGATGCACATACAATTTTTGTTGCCAACGATTAAAATACTTCTAGAAGGGCTTAGAAAAATGAGTCAAGCAGTCACATCAAGGATACAAATGTTGCTTTACATAGGGTTAGTTTTTCATTCATTTTGTTCAACCTGCAACCTCCATATATACTTTCAGCGAGTTTAGTCCTTATTTTCCTCTAGAGGGAAGAAAAATGTTGCCTTATTTCATATCATATTGTCGACCAAAAATTCGACTAGGAGTAGAGCCAAATATTTGCAAGTTAATGAGGTCACAACTATATATTTCAATCAAAGCGTCACAAATTAGGTTCAATAATAGGAATTTTTGAGATTGTACTAGAAGAGATAGTCCTCAATTCCTGCCTTTGTTTCAAAATCGAAAATAAACAACAATTAGGGCTCAACTTATATATCAATATTCTCCATAACCATTAGCTCCTTTGTGCTGCAGAAGGATATGGCTATATGAGAGGCCCAAAATCACTGTCAGGCATAGTATATAGAAGAGATTTTAACCAAAACGGATCTGAGACACCATAGAGGACACCTGAGATCTTTAGGGAAGGTAACGATCTACACACAAGTTTATCCTAGTAAGATTTAACTTCGTTCTTCAAAAGGCACAGTGAGTCCCATCCTCAGTTTATTGCTTGGCCCCAAATGGTCAAGTTGGTTCATATAATAATCACCCTTGGTAATGTGTAGAATATGTCTCATGGAAAACTGGAATGACATCTGTTGCCTTGTTTAAAACAACATAATAAGATCTTCAGGACCTATCCATGATTACTTGAGATTTGCAATCAAAATAAAATAACGAATCCCATGCCCAAACTATTTAAGGAAGGCCAAGAGTTTGAGAAAAATATTGTGAAGTACATGGAGAGGGATATGAATGGAGCTATGGAGTACTTACAATGTAACCACACAGGTACTTGGAATCTATTTGATTCCAGTTGCACATGTAACCACCATATCTAATTGCAACATCTGTTGATGTTTCTAACAGGTCTAATTGGATCACAAGCACTCATAGTCAGTGGATTGTTGTGAAATCTTCCAGAGGTAACTCTCCAACTTCAAGGAAACCTCTATCAAAATCAAAATTCTTTAATGGCTCCTCTATTGAAGAGCTTCCATTTATAAAAGAAATGTATAATGCCAACTTAGAAGTTGTCAATTGGGAAAAATCTCGGCCTAGTTGTGAACTAGATGAATGCATGGATGTTGAGATTTCTACAGCCCAGCCTGAGCATCAATCATATTTCACTATTTCAGCTGAGACTCTACATCATGACTTATTTTCAGTGACAACAACATCCAATTCTATAAATGAAACTTGTGAAACGAATAGAAATCCATTTGATAGCACAACTACTGGTGATGATGGAATTCATTACATATCAATGGTAGGAGAAGCTTTTTATATCTTTAGTAATAAGTGGGCCTCTCACACTCAGGCAGGAGTAGTTTTCTTCCCCTGTGATATTATGTGCACCACACAATTTTTTCATATAAGTATGATAATGGGGCAACTGTACATGAGCTACAGAGCAAATACTTATTCTTGTATTTTTTATTCAAAATTAATTTCAATTGAATTTATTTGGCTACATACCTGTGTGAATGATTCCATCATGGGTATTTAACTTTGCAATCCAATTTGTGTGAGTGAACCCTTTTTGGGAAAATTTCCTTTTTAAATTTTGCACTTGCACAAATCACCATCTGTCAACCAGAATTATCACCTTAACATGGGGATTTAACTTAGCATTCTGATTGTGCCAATCATTTCTGGGAAAAATTCCTTTTAACTTTGCACTTGCATAAATCACCATTTGTCAACCAGAATTATCACCTATCATCCTGTGAAAATTCCTTTTTAGCTTTTGCTGCAAATTGTTACTATATTTGACAGAACATAAAATTTCTATTTAGTAGAAAATTACAAATTGTCACTATATATAACTCAAACTAATAATGTAATTGTTAGTAGAAAATTTATATGTAAATAAATAAAGAAATAAGATAATAAAGAAACCAGAAAGGAGTGTTTAAGATACTTTACATATCACGATGAAATAAGTTGATCAATGGTCTCCCAATGTAATTCCTACATTTTTGAGGATGAACATTGTGGCTTCTACTACTAGGCTCTTGACAACATTTAGGGTTTTCACAAAGAAGGAAAGAAAATAATATTTTGGTGATCGATAAGAAAACAAGGTATTGTGTTGTTTTAAGTTCTTTTGATTTTGTAACTTATTGTTCTTTACATTACATTGATGGAAGGATTTTCTAAATTTTTTATTATATATGCAGATGGACAGAGCATCGATACTGGATGAAATAATTGAGTATGTCAAACTTCTGCAGATGCAAATAAAGGTTGTTCCCCAATCTCTTGCAAGACTAAATTTTTGTAGCCTATTATAAGCTCAGAACTTGTTCTTAGGTTTTTCAAAAAGAAAGAAAGAAAATAATATGTTGGTGATCGGTAAGAATCCAAGGTACTCTGTTGTTTTAAGTTCTTTTGATTTTGTAAATTATTGTTCTTACATTACATTTATGGAACGATTGCTAAATTTGTTGTTATATATGCAGACGGAAAGAGCATCGATGCTAGATGAAATAATTGAGTATGTCAAAAACTTCCGCAGATGCAAATAAAGGTTGTTCCCCAATCTCTTGCAACATTGAATTTCTGCAGACTATTATAAGCTGAGTGCTTGTTCTCAAAGCTTAGTTGTTCTTTAGGTTGTGAGCACTAGTAAGCTTGGCAGTGTTAGTTTAGTTGGGTCTCTAACTCCAAATGTTGTAGTTGAGGTACACGCCTCATTGTTGATTTTTAATGGTACTAGCAAAAAAATGTGTTTTGTTACTGGAATAGCCATGTGTGTTTTACTTTGTTGGATGATGCTATATTTTTTCAGTTTGCAAGGTATCAATGGCTCTGGTTCAACCTAGTGGCTCGTTATTACATGACATGAGTGTTGTTCAAGTTTTAGATAGAGATAATAATGGCCTAGTTATGCACAATACATAACTCCAAAATTTCCTATTTTAAGTGTATTGAGCATTGTCATTTATCTCATTCTAACACGGGTGGTCTAAGCATAAGGCCTTGTCATTCTACTGCATTATGTACAAGAATTTAGTTGTTTGACTAAATTAGTCTTCCATGCTTAGATCTGGACCATTATACTTCAGAACCTTCTACAATATTTAGACGTGCAATTCTGATAAATAGATATTCGACAACAACCGTTTCATGAATCAAGGTAAGCTTGCTTTTAAAATTTGTCATGCAGGATTTAAGAATATATATCTTAGGACAAATATTCATCATTCCACACAACAAAGAGAGCCCATGACACAAAGTCTAAGATGTTGATGCAGATAACAATTTTGTTTGCCAACGACGAAAATACTTCTAGAGGACTTAGATAAGTGATTCAAGCAGTTAGAACAAGAATACAAATGTTTCTTTACATAGGGTTAATTTTTCCTTCATTATGGTCAACCTGCAACCTCCATAGGTACTTTTAGCAGGTTCAGTGCATATTTTCCTCCATAGGGATGAAAATTGTTGCCTTATTTCATATCATAATGTAGGCCAAAAATTTGCTAGGAGCAAAGCCAAATATTTGCAAGGAAGTGAGGTCACAACTGTATATTTCAATCAAAGCATCACAAATTAGGTCCACTAATAAGAATTTTTGAGATTGTACTAGATGTGATAGTCTTGAATTCCTGCCTTTGTTTCAGAACCGAAAATAAACAACAATTATGGCTCAATTTATATATCAATATTCTCCATAACCACTAGCTCCTTTGTACTGTAGAAGGATATGACTATATGAGAGGCCCAATATCATTTCCATGCATAGTATCTAGAAGAGAGTTTAACCAAAACGGATGCTAGACACCATAGAGGACACCTGAGATATTTAGGGAAGGTAACAATCTACACACAGATTTATCGTAGTAAAAGTTAACTTCGTTCTTCAAAAGGGACAACAAATCCCATCCTTAGTTTGTTGCCTAGCCCCAAACGGTCAAGTTGGTTCATATAAGAATCACCCTTGGAAATGTGCAGAAAGTATGCCTCATGGAAAACTAGAATGACATATGTTTTCTTTTGTAAAACAACATGCTAAGATCTTCAAGACTTGTCTATGACTGCTCTAGATCTATAATCAAAATAAAACAACGAATCCCATGCCCAAACTATTTAAGGAAGGCCGAGAGTTTGAGAACAATATTGTGAAGTACATGTAGAGGGATATGAATGGAGCTATGGAGTACTTACAAGTAACCACACAGGTATCTACAATCTGTTTGATTCCAGTTGCACATTTAACAACCATATCTAATTGCAACATTTGATGATGTTGCTAATAGGTCTAATTAGATCACCAGCACTCATGGTTAGTGGGTTATTGTGAAGTCTTCCAGAGGTAGCTCTCCAACTTTAGGGAAACCTTTGTTGAAACCAGAATTTTTTAATGGCTCCTTTGTCCAAGAGCTTCCATTTACAAAAGAAATGTATATTGCCAACTTAGAAGCTATTAATTGGGAAAAATCTCAGCCTAGATGTGAACTAGATGAATGCTTGGACGTTGATATTTCTACAGCCCAACCTGAGAATCAATCATCTTTCAGTATTTCAGCTGAGACTCATGACTTGTTTTTAGTGACAACAACATCCAATTCTATAAATGAAACTTGGGAAATGAATGGAAATCCATTGGAGAGCACAACTTCCTGTGATGCTGGAATTCATTACATATCAATGGTAGGAGAAATTTTTTATATCTTTAGTAATAAGTGGACCTCTAGCACTCAGGCAAGAGTAGTTTGTTTCTGCTACGGTATTATGTGCACCACACAATTTTCTCATATAAGTATGATGATGGGGAAATTGTACATGAATTACAGAGAAAATACTTATTCATATATTTTTTATTCAAAATTAATTTCAATTGAATTTATTGGGCTACATAACTATGAGAATTATTCTAGCATGGGTATTTAACTTTTTAATCCAATTTGTGTGTGTGAATCCTTTTTGGGAAAATTTCCTTTTTAATTTTGCACTTGCACAAATCACAATCTACAACCATAATTATCAACTTACCATGGGGATTTAACTTTGCATTCTGATTTATGCGAATCATTTTTGGAAAAAAATCCTTTTAACTTTTCACTTGCATAAATCACCATTTGTCAACCAGAATTATCACTTGTCATCCTGTGAGAATTCCTTTTTAGCTTTTGCTGCAAATTGTTACTATATGTGACCAAACATAAAATGTATATTAAGTAGAAAATTGAAAATTGTCACTATATTGTGACTATATGTAAATAAATAAAGAAATAAGATAATAAAGAAGCCAGAAAGGAGTGTTTAAAAGACTTCACTTATCACTATGAAATGAGTTAATTGATGGTCTCCAAATGTAATTCCTACCCTTTTTGTGGATGAAGATTGTGGCTTCTACTACTAGGCTCTTGACAACCTTTATGGTTTTCACAAAGAAGGAAAGAAAATAATATGTTGGTGATCGATAAGAATTTAAAGTATTGTGTTGTTTTAAGTTCTTTTGATTTTGTAAATTATTGTTCTTTGCATTAAGTTGATGGAACGATTGCTAAATTTGTTTTTATATATGCATACAGATACAACATCGATGCTGGATCAAATAATTGAGTATGTCAAACTTCTGCATATGAAAATAAAGGTTTTTCCCCAATCTCTTGCAAGACTGAATTTCTGCAGCCTATTATAAGCTCAGTGCTTGTTCATACAGTTTTCACAAAGAAAGAAAGAAGATAATATGTTGGTGATCGATAAGAATCCAAGGCACTGTGTTATTTTAAGCTCTTTTGATTTTGTAAATTATTGTTCTTTACATTACATTGATGGAACGATTGCTAAATTTTCTGTTATATATGAAGATAGATAGAACATTGATGATGGATGAAATAATTGAGTATGTCAAACTTCTGCAGGCAAATAAAGTTTGTTCCCCAATCTCTTTCAAGATTTAATTTATGCAGCCTATTATTAGCTCAACGCTTGTTCTCAAAGCTCAGATGTTCTACAAGTTGTGAGCGCCAGTGAGCTTGGCAGTGTTGGTTCAGTTGGGCCTCTAACTCCAAATTTTGCAGCTGAGGTACATGCCTCATTGTTGATTTTTAATGGTACTAGCAATAAAAATGTGTTATGTTGCTGGAACAACCATGTGTGTTTTACTTTGTTGGTTGATGCTATGTTTTTTTTGTTTGCAAGGCATTAGCGGCTGTCGTTCAACCTGGTGGCTCGTTATTACATGACATGTGTGTTGTTAAAGTTCTAGATAGAGATAATAATGGCCTATATATGCACAATCCATAACTCCCAAATTGCTTATTTTATGTGTATTGAACATTGCCATTTATCTCATGCTAATAGGAGTGGTCTAAGCACATGGCATTTTCATTCTACTGCATTATGTACAAGAATTTAGTTGTTTGACTAAATTAGTCTTCTATGCTTAGATCTGAACCATTACACTTCAGAACCTTCTACAATCTTTAGACGTGCCCAATTCTGCTAGATAGATATTCCACAACAACTGTTTCATGAATCAAGTTAAGATTGCTCTTAAAATTTGCGATGCAGGATTCAAGAATATATATCTTAGGACACAGATTCCACACAACAAAGAGAACCCATGACACAGAGTCTGAGATGTTGATGTAGATAACAATTTTGTTTGCCAACGATGAAAATACTTCTAGAAGGGCTTAGATAAATGATTCAAGTAGTTACAACAAGGATACAAATGTTGCTTTACATAGGGTTAATTTTTCCTTCATTATGTTCAACCTCCAACCTCCATAGATACTTTTAATGAGTTGAGTCATTATTTTCCTCCATAGGAATGAAAAATGTTTCCTTATTTCATATCCTAATATAGGCCGAAAATTCGGCTAGGAGAAGAGCCAAATATTTGCAAGGAAATGAGGTCACAGCTATATATTTCAATCAAAGCATCACAAATTAGGTCCACTAATATTATTTTTTTAGATTGTACTAGATGATATAGTCCTCAATTCCTGCCTTTGTTTTAGAATTGAAAATAAACAACAATTAGGGCTGAATTTATATATCAATATTCTCCATAACCACTAGCTTCTTTGTGATGGACAAGGATATGGCTATATGAGAGGCCTGAAATCACTGCCAGACATAGTATCTAGAAGAGATTTTAACCAAAATGGATCCCAGACAACATTGAGGAAACCTAAGATATTTAGGGAAGGTAACGATCTACAAACAGATTTGTCCTAGAAAAAGTTAACTTTGTTATTCAAAAGGGACAACGAATCACATCCTCAGTTTGTTGCCTGGTCCCAAAGGGTAAAGTTGGTTTATATAAAAATCACCCTTCGTAATGTGCAAAGCATATGTCCCATGGAAAACTGAAATGACATTTGTTGTCTTGTGTAAAAAAACATACTAAGATCTTCAAGACCTATCCATGACTGCTCCAGATCTGCAATCAAAATAAAACAATGAATCCCACGCCCAAACTATTTAAGGAAGGCCAAGAGTTTGAAAACAATATTGTGAAGTACATGGAGAGGGATATGAATGGAGCTATGGGGTACTTACAAAGTAACCACACAGGTAACTGGAATATGTTTGATTCCAGTTGCACAGGTAACCACCATATCTAATTGAAGCATTTGATGATGTTGCTAACAGGTCTAATTGGATCACAAGCACTCATGGTAAGTGGTGTTAGGTTCCTATACTAATAGGAGTCATAATTGTTGAATGGCTGAGATTAAACCTGTAATATGTACATACCTTTGCTTTTTGCAAATGTTTTCCATATTCAAAAAATTAAAAAATGTAAAGAGGGTATGTCCTAAAAGAAAAATCAAAGGACAAAAAAGAATAAAAAAGGTCTAAAAAGCTGAAAAATATGAACCCCAAAAAAATAAAAAAGACCATGAAGCCATAATGCCACTCCTAGTTTACTTTTTGTGCAAAATAAAAGATTGCATGTAGTTTTTAACCTATGCCACAATCCATGAGAGTCAGAATGCTTAAACTTGGCTATTTCATGTTTCAATTTCATGTTTATAGATAGAGAAATAAAATATGACCAAACAGTGTAATCTTGGTAGATAAGTAGATTAGGTAGAGTAAATAAAAAGGAGCTCAACTGTTTAATCTAAGCCCTGGGATGTAATAAGGTTAGATTTAGTTAGATTACTGTTGTAAAATAAAAGAAACATGTTTTGATAAGGGTTTGCCAACTTAAGTGCACCCTAATAAAGAGAAGTAAAAGTTGTAGGATGAGTAGATGGGTAAGTAGTAAAAAGGTTGCAGAATTTTGATGATCGTTAAACAAAAGCATATTTATCATCCTCATCATGAAAATTCCAAGTATCTATGAGAAATTGGACATGCATCAAGTCCACAAAGTGAATTGATTAATTTCCCTCACTCATTACACCTTTCACTTAACTAATTTCCAATGAAAAGTCTTAAGTACCCAAAATCATAAGTCAAAGGGACTCAGAGCATTTCTATGATTTCTAGAGGGACCGGACCCTCAGCCCGATGACTTGTAGGTCCTAATTTCTAAAATCCCCCTCACAAACATTAACCCCCTTCACTCTCCCTCCTTTTCCCAAAAAAATCCCTTTTCCTAAGGTAAAACACAATTTTTCCCAAGGAAAAACCATTACCCCCAAGTAAACCCCTTTTCCCAAGAAAAGCCACAAAAATAACACTAAGCCTAAGTTATAATGTCTTCATACAAAGCCAATGAATTACAAATGTACATTGTACTTAGCGCTAAATCCATTTATCGCTTTTTTTCATATTAATTTTTAATTTTATTTATATATTAAATCCCAAAAAAAACCCTTTCCCCCATGTATTTAATAAATCCCTTTAATGATAATATCCCATCCTCGAAGTTTGCAATATAAACTTTATAAATAAAACCCCGACAAACGACGTAAATTAATCGATTTGCAATTAATTAAAAAGTTGAACATTTCACCAAAAAAATTGCTCCCGATCCCTTAACGCCTGCCTTAACCCTGAATTAAATTAAAACCACCACATTTAATTGCTCACCGGGACCTCCCACTACTGTTCGTGCATTTCCATTAACCGATCTCCGCTTGATCTTTCCCCTTCAAATCCAACGATCCATGTTTATTCGCACGGGCCCAAAACCTGAACCTTACCCGCCCGAAATGGATTGTTTTCCTTTGGGCCCTCGAGGCTACGTGTCACCTAATGAGTGAAATCGAGCGGCCTCCCCCAAAAACCACCCAACGCTCTTAAGCAGTGCGAAAAGACTTGCTTACCACCACCTACTAAATGCCAAACTATCACATCACCCTGCTAACTGCCAAAAGTACCACTATTCCCCAAACACCCGCCAAATGTTGACTTTGTTAATAAAGCCAAAAAATGGAAATTATGTGTTTTATTGTGAAAAAAGACACCAGATGTCCATGCATGCAACTGCACGACATCCAACCGCCAACCTACATCTAGTCGCCAACCTAAAGAAGCCATTGAATGCACAGTCCACCCTCCAGTTCACACAGACCTTCTACAACCATGCACAGGTACCTGTCGACCTGTTCAGAGTCAATATTCCCAAAATTCCAGGTATTTATCGAAATTCAGTAGAAACCTTGTCTCAGTTTTGAACCAGTTACTTGGATTGCTTGGAATTAATAGGAAATTATGTGAAATAATTGCACAACAACCCAAGACTACTTTATATTGGAACCCAGTTTCCCTAATTGACTGAAAAAACCTTTTCCCCATTCTTAAATCCACAAGAACTAAGAATGGATGCTCCAATTGCCATGGATTTCCGACCAATTTCAAATCCCCATCTGGACTTAGACCATCTCCCTTTGGCAGACAAAGATTTCCAAATCAAGGACATTGTTGTCCTTGAATCCCCTTTGAAGCCACACTACAAATACAAAGACTTATTTCTTAATCATGCCGACCAAATTGGGCTTTGGGAATCCAATTTTCCCAAGTGCCAGTTCCCAGAGGTGCATATCTTCCATGAAATTGTCCATTATTGCCATACCAATTACATACCCAGTCAAAAAGCAGTGATGTCTCCAAACCAGGATGTACTCTTTACCATCACTGCTGAATCCATCAATGAAATGCTTCAATTACAACGTGGAAAAAACCTCACCCCTCTATCAATTGGTAATTTACTGAACCAATTCCCCAATCTTACTACTGGAAAAATAGCGGAAATGTTTCAAAATTTCATCAAGAAAGAGGAATATATCCCAAAAGCCCCCCCTCCCTATGTGGCCACCATATTTTCCCCATTTGGCCAAGATATTGTAACCATGATTTCCAGAGTGCTAGGATAAATTACAAGTGAATATATTGATGAAATCATTTGAGCCTTCATGTCTATCTTCACTCTGGGACGACCCCCTGCTATCATTTATGACTATGCCAAATTCATAGCAGACATAATGCATGATCAATTCTTGAGAATGAATAATGAACGAATCTTTAAATATTCTTCAGTTTTGTACCACCTTTTCTTATACTATCAAGCTGACAAGTTCTCATTCACTCTCCAAAAGCTTGACACTAAAGGTCATCCTAGGTTAGTAATTTTTTGGACTCCTTTGATACATAAGCATGATTCCTCATATCCATACACAGATTTCATTGATTTTTTTTTACATCCAGTAGTGACTATGCTGCTTGGAAGTCCTCCTCCAAGAATCAATTTAGATATTAGGGGGATCTTGCAGTTGTCAAAACAACACAAAGTGGTAGATTGGTACTTGTACCAAAATCACACAGAAATCATGATCTATGGCTGTGAGTTGGCACCATATAAACTACCCAGATACCTCCCAATGAGGTTATTTTCTCTGGAGTACTACTTGCAGATGATCAATTCAGATGAGGAACATTTTATTGAATCCAAAAAGAAGGCCCAACTCAGAATAAAAAATCAACTAGGTCCCTTTGTATGTAATATCCGAGAAGCTGGAAGAGAAGTAGAAGAAATCCTTCAGAGACTCAAACTAAAATGAAGCTTCATGTGGATATATGAGCCTTGTGACTTCATATGCAATAGAAGACAGGAAAAACAAGTTGGCTCCCTACATTCACCACCGAATCCCTGAGATAGAGAAATATGCAAATTAATTGAAATGGTTGGAGAATACCTTAGTTGACAGGGATAGCACAGAAGTAGCAGTTGAAAATTCTCTAATTGATTTAGAGAAAAGACTTGATGAAGGTTCTTTCCTTAAGGTGCTAGGAGAATCTCAGACTGCAAGTGAATCACATATAAAAGGAGAGTCTCAGGTGCAAGAAGAGTTAGAACAACCTGACTGATCAGAAGTGCTAACTCAAACAGGTACACAACACTCCAATATGAGTACTCCCCCTAACTTGCAAACTCCTCTAAATGAGGAGAAGAACCTCAAAAGGAATAGGGAGGAGGCCACTACATGAGGGAGAGCAACCATACAAACATATGCATAAACAAACCTAGTCAAAAGGCAGAGGTTAAATCCTGTCTTAGAGCAAGAGTTCACAGAAGAAACAGTGGGAGCTACCAGTACAGAGAAAGAATGAAGCAGGCCTGCTACTCCTTCTGGGGGTACACCAGAACCTTCCACATCTCATACTCAGGTGTTTGAAGGGCAACACAATGTTGAAGTTTTCTCATTTAGGATACCAACAGACAAACATCAAGATATCTGAGAAAGGTACAAGGACATCAAAGCCAGGAATGAGAGGAAAAAGGCTGAAAAATACTCACAATACTTCAATATTGCACCTACCAATCAAACAAGGATGATGTCAGCCTATGATGAGAAAGAAGGAAAAATGCAAGTGACATTCATGAAACCTACCAAACAACAACCAAGATCAGTCGCTGACTTCTAGAAGATAGATTTTGAAATGCTGGGAAAGGAAATACATCCTATTGACCAGATTGAGTTGCACAAACAGATAGGGGAGATGATTTACTACACCTTGACATGGAAAGTCATCACAGCTCACCAATTGCAGAATTCCCTAGATAATATATCAGTTCAGTTCCAATTGGAGAAGGCCTCTTCACAGGAAAAGGAAAGCACAATCAAATCCTTAGAGGATTTAATCATCGAGTTGGGACATGATCCTAAAGATGTAAAGGCCACTGAATGAATGATCAAGAAGAAAAATGATGGCATTGCTACTTTGAAGAAGAAAATCAAGATTCCACCATTGCATCATCCACAAATATCAAAAGTCCTAGAAACACAAAAAGGACAAGAAGAGCTTATGGACTTGGTCCTAAAGTTAAATGACCAATTCAAAGAAATGGAGAAAGAATTGGACACATTGATTTAGTCCAAACAGAGTGAAATGGTCACTACTTCCACAACTGCCATTCCCACAGCAACAATTGCAGTCCCTTGAACATTGGTAGCCTCATTAGCACCAACAGCTCCACGTGCTACAGCACTGCCAGTCACAACTGCAGGTACCTCAACAGAAAAGACATCAGAGTTAGTGAAAGCCATGGAGGAAATGTCCATCCAGGCAACAGAGCTTAAGAGACTTAAGGAGAAAGTGGCAAACCTAGAAACTTATTGCAATCTTGCCCAAATACAACATAAAGAAGAAGCACAGAAAGCCCTAAGGATGGGTGAGAAGATAAAGGTCCTTGAAAAAAATTTAACTTTGCAAAAGCCACTGGGATAGACTAAGGAGATGCTTTGGGCCAATATCAGTGACATAGTCAATGATATTTGGCCATCAATTCAAGTAATATTCAAGCAAACAAAATTGGTGAAAGTGGCCACAGAAGAAATGCAAAAGGTAAAGGAAGACCTAGGAGACTAGCCTAAGGATGCTAATCGACTCAACAAATTCTTGAACAACAAGAACAAGCATGAAATAAATGAGCTTGGTGTGGAGGACAGAACTAAAGCCATCATTAAGATCAAAAAGGTTCTTTCTAAAAGAAACCTTATGCTTAACCTGGAGGAAAAATGGCATGACATGCAAGTTGGCATTGACAGATTCATGACAAAATTTCGAATTTTGAGGAAGAAAGGCCTACGAAGTCCCATGGTCATCCATGACAAACTTATGACCCAATTGGACTATGTTGATATATTAAAGAAACTATCCAAGGAACAGGCAAGCACTTCAGGAGTCAAAGCATAGCCAACAAGGAAAGTATTATATGGTACTTTAGAAAATCTAATTTTCCTAGAGAATGAGGTTAAACATCTATTTGTCACCAAACCAAAATTTGCCAAATACACTGAGGCAGATGATATATGTATAAAAGAATGTGTTGGTTCTTGATATTGCCATTCACTTCCATTACACTTTCACTATCATGTCCATTATATCACCTCCATTTCACCTTAATTTCACTACCATGTCACTACATTCATCTCACTTTCATCATTATTGGGTCACATTTATGTTTTTCCAAACTTTATTAACTCCTAGAATTTTTAAGTGAATTTGTGGTTAAAAATTAGAAAATAATGTGCATATGCTTATACCTAACAAGTGGGATGAGATTTTTGACATGTGTAGGTCAAAAGGAAGCTTCTAAAAGACCTTTATGTGGCATCCTAAGGCCAAATTCGAAATTGAGTGGAGAATATCATGGGATCATGAGGATATGTGTCACATTTCCTATTTGTATTGAAACTCTAAGAAGACATGTGTCTTATCATTTCCTATTTTGATTATAACTCTAGAGATATAGGGAGAGATTCATGGACTCTCATTAATGAGATAACTTCTCATCTTTTTGTATAAATAGGAGATCTCTCTCCTTTATTTGGAAGCTTTGTTAACTTTGTTAGCTCAACTTGTCATTACTTTGTACTTTGTAATTTTGAAGAATTTGAATAAAGCTTTGAGGTTCCCAACATGGAAGGAGATGTGAAGTAGGAGATGTCATGGAGCATATTAGAATGTAAGGTAGAGTAGATTTTATTTTGTAATTTTGCTTTGATTTCATTCAAGTATGTCATTTTATTTTTATGATTGTTTTCAAGTTTAATAGTTTAGATTTTCCATTCATGCAAGTTTAATTCATGCAAGTGTGTTCAACTGGTTGATTGTAGATTTATCTAACTGTGTAATCTATGCTTAACAAAATAGTCCAAGAAAGTAGTCCTCCTATTTTCCAATTGGTGCTTGGAGCATTAGAGCACATAGTAGATTAGTTTTCCTTTACATGTTTTGTATTTTCTTTCCATTTCAAATTAGCATAACTGACTGTGTTTCCTATGCTCGGTAAATCGTCTCAAGAAGGTGGCTCTACCATTTTCCAATTGGATTGAATTTGGGTGTTTGATCATGCAGTAGTGATCGATTCATTTCCCATGCTTTCTTAATATCACACATATTGTATACTCAATTGCTTAAGTCATTTCAAGAAGATGATTTCGACATCTTCCTATATTGAATGTTCCAAATGGTATTTGAGCCTGCAGTAGATCATAGTTGTTTTTGTATTGTTTTAAACTAGCATTATCATTTTTTCTTTCATTTCATAGACATTTTGCTAGCCTAGATTAATCTAACTATTCAAGGTTTTGATATGTTTTTATCTAATGTTCATTTCCTTTTCTCCCTTCTTCAGAAATTAGGTTTTAACATTAAAAGTCATTAGATTCAGTTGTCCATTAACATTTAGATATTTCATCTAGAAGCATAACTTTTTAGATTAATTTCCTTAAGCATAAGAAACAAAACCCTTAAAATCAACATAAGCTATAAAACAATGAAGCAAGAAAAAAGGTTAACTAAGCACATATATTGCACTACACTTCATCAGTTTACGATACCCAGATTGATAATTTATGTAGAACAAGTTAAGACGTTAAATTGACTCAACATTTTGGCGTCATTGCTGGGGAAGTGTAATTAGGATACCTTATTTCTTACATCTAAAAAATTAACAATTTTTTGAGTATGCTCTCCTCCTGCACTTTGTGTGATCTGGAGGATCAGAAAAACAATTTTTATGTTTAAAAAAAAATATTTTCATCATTTCATTTGATTTAATGAAAAACTTTAATTTCAATAAATTGTTTTGTTCAATAAAATATATAGGTATATTTTTAAATCTTTGAAAATATATATATAATTTTAATAACAATCATCCTAAAAAAAAAATAAAAAAAAATTAATCAACGTTTCACATAATAAAACAAATAAAAATACATCATTTGCTAAAGGTCGAAATGCACTCCTGATGAAAACGCAAATTTAGATACTTCCATGCCAATTTCAATTTCAAAATTTGATAGCAAGCCTAAAACGTTATTCAGTTTGCAGTTGTAGCATTTGTTTCAAACTCTCAATCTACTTCAGGCAGCAATCATTCATCAATTTCTCAGTCAAAATTCAGCCACGTGATCCATTCTTCTAGGTTGAGATTATTGAATTGGAGAAAGAAGATCTGGAAATTTTACCACAACATACATCCTCCCTCTTCTCTCATTCCTTCTTTTGAGACAGTAAATAGTTGGAGCATGGTGAAGAACGGATTTCCCAGGAGAACCTTCGTTTCAATTTTTTTTTTAGACAGTCAGATCTTCAATCAGTGAACTCTTTGAACCCAAACCAATTGGTCCCAACTTTCTTTCCGTTTACTACATGAGTTATTGGACAAACACCTCTGCCCGTATTACTGTCAGTCACACAAATGTATCTATTTCAACATTGCTCGACCCTGCAACAACAATCAAATTCCATTAAAACACAATTCAAAGGGGAATTCAATGAAGGGCGATAGAATAATTGAAATAAAATAAAAAAAATTCAATGGCATGACAGATAGCAATCAAATTCGAAATTGATTTTTTTTTACAGAAGACGTAATTGACAGAAAATGCAGCATTTTAAACATTTGATTTTAAAACAAATTTCCTGAGAAAACTGAGGCAAATTAGGAAAAATAAAAACATGGGTTTTTTCGGGAACGGGGTCATCTGGATAACCCGTAGATGTTTTTGAAGAATTTCGCAATGGTTTGAGAGATTTTTCCAGTTCTTTGTAGCCCCATTTGGCATGCTGCGTGAGAAAAAATGATGTTCATTAAATCAACCGAGCACTGTTTGAACA
This sequence comes from Pinus tabuliformis, assembly GCA_031772625.1. Taxonomy (NCBI): domain Eukaryota; kingdom Viridiplantae; phylum Streptophyta; class Pinopsida; order Pinales; family Pinaceae; genus Pinus; species Pinus tabuliformis. The sequence continues at coordinate 1,361,342,010 of CM062816.1, forward strand.
CGACACGCTCCAGGAAGAAAAATTCAATTTAAAAACTAATCATTCTATGGCATTCAATCCATATGACATGATATTTTGTTAAATCTAACAATCAAATTCGAGACTCATGAATGGTTGGTCCAAGTGCACCAGCTGCCAGAAACATAAGTGGGCAAAGCCTTTCTGTCGGTAGTTCAAAATACTTGCCTTAGAATGGGGTTCAAGAATCCAACATTCCAGCTAGCCCGAAATGTATAACATCAGTCGCTAGTTGACAATATTCTATGCAGGGCAAGCTCATGTTTTTAATGATATCCATCTTGCGAAGGTAGATGCCATACTAGCTTTAGCTAGATCAAATGGGCGGTCTTGGACTTTCTTCCTTGTACTTGGCTGCATAAAATTTCCTTTCCAATAACATAATCAGAAAGCTGATGTATTGGCTGCCTTTACCGTTGAGGTACCCCAGTGTACTATCTTTGGTAATGTAAACAAGCATAGCAACAACTGGTTTCCCACTGTGCAGCAAATATTATTACAATCAAGGAATTTTGGTACTCTTGTGAAAATTCTGAAAACTGTTTTTTCTTCAAGATTTCATAGAGTATTGATTTGTTGTGTGTCTAACCTATAGCTCCTTACATTATCATAGTTTTTCTTCCAGTATTGATAGATTTGGTTCATTGTCTCAAAATGAAGAAGCCATCACTGTTTTCAGTTGGGTACACGAACTTATTTTCACGTAGAAATAAGGCTTTCGTGTTTGATGCATATTATAGTGACAACATAATCATAGATTTATGTGTTTTGATCTAGAACAGAGGTATGTGTTATCACTATGTCACCACATGTTCTTCCTGACTTCAGGGAGAAAAATGAAAAACAAAACAAAAGGTTCACAGGTAAAAAAAATAAAAATAAATAAATAAAATAAAAAATAAAAAAATTGGATCAATGAAATAAGTAGATTATTTGCTCACTTTCGTGGAAGGCATTGTTTAATTTTGGACTGATGATGAAAAATGCATAGCTAACTTTCTATTCAAAATTTTTAGTTACAAAAATTGTGCACGTTCTGTAGCTAGAAAGCCATTCCATAGCTAAACATCAATTTTGCTGCTGAGAAACCTCACTGTTCAAATCAGTCTAACTTTCTCATATGAAATCAGATTTCAATGATTCAAGTGTCATTGGAAAGATATCGACAATATCTCCACAATGAGAAATCCATCATCAGAGTTTGAAACAGTCAAAAATGAAGAAATTACTCAAAATATATAATAGTTAAATTGAGGCACTAATTCCGAAGCAAGTATAAATTATTTTGGTTTTCCTTCGTGAACTTGTTTCATTAGTAAGAATTCTTAGTTTTGTGTGTGAATTTCATAACTAGAGAGATTTATCACCTCTCTCTTTTGATAGTCTTACATTCCATTGTAGAAGAGGTATTGGTTTTTTTGCAGGTTCCAGGAGGAAGGACAGATGACTACAAGTGAATAATGTCTCTCTTAGAGACCAATTTGTTTCATAAGAGGATGATCAACATCAAATAATAAACATCAATGCATGAGCACATGCTAATGAAAAATCTGATCCAAGCACTTGCAAAACTTTTAGATACTATTGTCTCCATTACATCCATACTTCATAATAAACCATTCACCTCATTTCCCTTCATATTTTCCATTTACATTCACATACACGTTCCATTACTTTTTGTCCACTCCTAACCCACAAATAAAAGTGAGAGGCTCACTTACATGCTTATTGCCCATTGCCATTATTATTTTCCATTGCCATATTCCATTTCCATTTTCCCTTTCCTATCATTTTCATTTCGCAAATAAACCCTACTTCAATGCAAATTATTGATTCCATAGTCCTTTGAGTCTAAATTCCTTGCAAAAACACCTTGAGGCTTGCATTCCTTAATGGAAAGTCCTCATGCCGACGAAAAATGGGAATACATTGATGTCCCTTGTTCGTCGGATCTTCTAGGTGACTTGACATCAGCAAATTTATTCGTACCTAGCAAGATGTGTTTGGGCATATTGACTCTCATTGTCATCAATGGTGAGAGTTCTCGTGTTGACTGGTGGCATCCATTAATGGCTACTAAGTCAACAATTTCCTGCTATGTTCGACATCAGAACATCTATTCACATAGCAGGAATTGTGCGAATGAGTTTTGAAGACATGAAGACTATTATTTTCAGCATTTTGGAGCAGATATAAAAGATATGTAGCTACAACAAATCAATACCATTCAAGAGTAGATTCAGGAAGTTTTAGTAGAAGCAATAAAAAGTCGTCTTGACTCCTTTATCCATGACTCTTTTTGTCTAGCCACTTGAAGAATATTATGATCAAAATTTTGTAGCCACCACACATACAACTCATCCATTTCCAAAGGGTTAGTTAAGATATGTCATCTAACTTTTTACCATATAATTCCATAAAAAGCTAGAATGATAATTGCTGGAAAAACATTTCTCTTCCTCATTTCATGAAATTGCCAATATCATCAGTTGGGGGAAAGACATTCATATTCATATCTTGCCACATTCATATCATTTTCAGAAGCCCACATACTTCCAAAATATACTAACTATTACATTATTATTATGAGCATACAATGGCTTTTCAAAAGTGCTTAAAGGATAATTAGATACAAACACAATCATGGTTGTCACACAAGAACCAACCATGATGTAATCCAATAAACATATACTTTGCAACAATAATCAAATTATCATTATGAAAAGTTCAAAGATCAAAATTGAATGTAACAACAAAATATGTTTGTAACACAAGAACCAACCATGTTGCAATTCAAGTAAAACACTTTGCAAAATTATGCAGTTATCAAATGATATCATGCAAATTTAAGCCAAAGCTCAAGGATCAAAAGAATTAATGTAATATATATTGCATGAGGACATGCAATAGCTTCAGTTGGGGGGTATGTTGGGTCTTGAAATTGTCATTCACTTCCATTACACTTTCACTATCATGTCCATTATATCACTTCCATTTCACCTTCATTTCACTACCATGTCATGACATTCATCTCACTTTCATCATTATTGGGTCACATTTATGTTTTTCCAAACTTTATTAATTCTTAGCTTTTTTAAGTGAATTTGTGGTTAAAAATCAGAAACTAATGTACATATGCTTATACCTAACAAGTGGGATGAGATTGTTGACATGTGTAGGTCAAAAGGAAGCTTCTAAAAGACCTTTATGTGGCATCCTAAGGCCAAATTCGAATTTGAGTGGAGAAAATCATGGAATCATGAGGATATGTGTGACATTTCCTATTTGTATTGAAACTCTAAGAAGACGTGTCTTATCATTTCCTATTTTGATTATAACTCTAGAGATATAGGGAGAGATTCATTCACTCCCATTAATGAGATAACTTCTCATCTTGTTGTATAAATAGGAGATCTCTCTCCTTTATTTGGAAGCTTTGTTAACTTTGTTAGCTCAACCTATCATTACTTTGTACTTTGTAATTTTGAAGAATTTGAATAAAGCTTTGATGTTCCCAACATGGAAGGAGATGTGAAGTAGGAGATGTCATGGAGCATATTAGAATGTAAGGTAGAGTAGATTTTATTTTGTAATTTTGCTTTGATTTCATTCAAGTATGTCATTTTATTTTTATGTTTGTTTTCAAGTTTAATAGTTTAGATTTCCATTCATGAAAATTTAATTCATGAAAGTGTGTTCAACCTGTTGATTGTATATTTTCCCAACTGTGTAATCTATGCTTAACAAAATAGTCCAAGAAAGTAGTCCTCCTATTTTCGAATTGGTGCTTGGAGCACACAATAGATTAGTTTTCCTTTACATGTTTTGTATTTTCTTTCCATTTCAAATTGACATAACTAACTGTGTTTCCTATGCTCGGTAAATTGTCCCAAGAAGGTGGCTCTACCATTTTTCGAATTGGTGCTTGGAGCACACAATAGATTAGTTTTCCTTTACATGTTTTGTATTTTCTTTCCATTTCAAATTGACATAACTAACTGTGTTTCCTATGCTCGGTAAATTGTCTCAAGAAGGTGGCTCTACCATTTTCCAATTGGACTGAATTTGGGTGTTTGTTCACACAGCAGTGATAGATTCATTTCCCATGCTTTCTTAAGATCACATCTATTGTATACTCAATTGCTTAAGTCATTTCAAGAAGATTATTTCGACATCTTCCTATATTTAATGTTCCCAATGGTATTTTACCCTGCCATAGATCATAGTTGTTTTTGTATTGTTTTAAACTAGCATTATCATTTTTTCTTTCACTTCATAGATATTTTTCTGGCCTAGATTAATCTAATTATTCAAAGTTTTGATTCATTTTTATCTAATGTTCATTTCCTTTTCTCCCTTCTTTAGAAATTAGATTTTAACATTAAAAGTCATTAGATCCAGTTGTCCATTAACATTTAGAGATTTCATCTAGAAGCATAAATTTTTAGATTAATTTCCTTAAGCATAAGAAACAAAACCCCCAAAAACAACATAAACTATAAAACAATGAAGTAGGAAAAAGGTTAACTAAGCACATATAGTGCACTACACTTCATCAGTTCACGATACCCGGATTGATAATTTATGTAGAACAATTTAAGATGTTAAATTGACTCACTAGATTGCTTAAGGTAAAGTTACATGAAGATGAATGGTGGGAAAAAATGACAGATTTACTATAAGTTACGACAGTAAATTTGAATGGCAGCCAGATGAAATAGGTAAACAGGGTCAAAGAGTAACAGGTTAAAGCGTATCAGTTAAAAACCAAAGACAAAGGCGATTCTAGCGTACACATATCAGCCATCCTAAAATGGCTCAAGTTCAACTGCAATAGACAACACTACCACAATAAGAGGGACAACATGATGCAATTTTCCATCTGTCTCTATCTCCATGCTTGAAGATATTTTGATTTCCTAGATTAATTCTCAAACTGTTATGAGATATTTTGTAATTTTTTTTGTATAAATACTTCACATTTTGAAGTATTTAGTGTGGAATCAAAGACATTTATGTAGACTTGTATCTAAAATCATAGTGCTATTGTATCAAGACTGGATTGGTTTGCTGGAGCATGGAATAAAGTTCAAACATTCTACAGGATTCTTGTGTAAAGCGAAAATAAGATAAGTGTTCTCTCATGTGTATTATTGTTTTTCCTTATTTTTATTAATAATCATATGTGTTTCTATGAAATCTGAATGGTAGACTAGGAATGATATTTTAGAACTTGCTTTAATGCACTCTATCTTGACTGTTTACCTCCTTAGTGTTTTCTTCTAAACTATCTTAGTTAGGGAATTCTTAAATGCTCCCTTACTTCCGTAGATTCTCCTTGTGGCCTATGTAGCAAAGAATTCTTAATTTCTCTTTGTTGATGATCACACTCTTTTCCTCATTCTGATCTTGGTCTAAGGATTCTTTATTTCGCTTTTACCGTGGTTAGAATCATTCTATCCATCAACCCTTTGAAAATCTGCCTTTTGCTTTTCTAGTCTGTCGTGTAAACACTCTCTTTGGTGATCTGGTCTAGTTAAGCCATCCTTTGATTGACTCCATAGCCCAATGGCTCTAAAAACCTAGCTCTATCCACCTGTTCCAAGAATTCCACCACCCAGCTTTCAATCAAAATCAAAATCCTTATGAACACTAAGAACTAGCCTAAAATCCCACCCAAAACAAAGCTAAATTATAAAGAGAGAGCCCTCTCTGGACTTAGGTTGGCTAGAACCTGAGTCTAAAAGATTAGGTTTGTGGTTACCTCATATTATTCCTTCTTTTGATAACTTCTAGGGAAGACTTCTGAGTGATAACATAGTGGCGACCATACTGGGGACTCAAATCCTCAGTCTTAATAAACCTTTGAGAAATTTGAAATCTTTATTTCAAGCCTCTTGAAGGATTTATTGGAAGTTATTTATAAAATTTCACAAAAAAAGAAATAATTAGAAAAGCTTGAAATCTGGCTTCAAGGAGAACTCACTATACTAGGGCCAATCCTGATTGAAACCCTCCCCAAGTATTTGACAATCCTAATCTAAATTTAAGAATATCCAAAAGACAAGAAAGTTCAGTTAGTCCTACGCCTTCAATTAAAGTAGATTCCTGCCCAGAGGAGTGGTTGTTTTTAGAATACCTCCCCTTTCATGAGTCTTTTGACCTTTCCCTATTTAGAACCATGTCTAAGAGTGCACGTGATGACATAATTCTAGATCCAGAATTTGCAGTAGAACTTGAAGTCCAAAGGGAAAACTTGTCAATTGACCAATACATTCCAAATTCCCCTCAGTCATCCCTTACTACTGTTAAGATCCCTGAGCTTTCTGAAACAATTTCAACTTCCTTTAGTTCTCCATTATTGCCTTCCATCTCTAAAGTTCATTCCTCACCTCCATTTATACCTTCACTTCCCCACCAACCTACCATTACACATCAGTCACCCATTACTCCCACTTCTCCATTACCCACTGTATCATCTTCTCGTATCCAAACTCCACTTCTTAGTCCTGCCCAACTTAGAGCTATGGCAAACAGATATGCCCCTCTTGTGTTGCCTGCTCCATGAGGTGCCATGCCACAGGATTACCAGAACAAAATTATCCAATTTGATGGCATAGGACCCAATACAGAACAACAACATACAAGAAATATGGCAAACGTTTTTGAATTACATGAAATTGATATTGGAGATGTTCAAATGAGACTGTTTTCTCAAACTCTAGCTTGTGATGTAAGAACATGGTTTATATATTTACCTGCTAATAGCATAGACACTTCAGAATTATTTTATTAGCGATTTTTAAATAGATGGGAAAAGAAAAAGAACCCTTTGCAGATTCTTTTAGAATATGAAAACATCAAGAGAGGGCCAAATGAAACAGTCCATGATGACTATACTATATTTAACAATATATACAATGCAATACCAGTCGACCTTAGACCCCCACCTGGCTTAACTCTAGTAATGTTTCCAGATGGGTTCGACACTAATATGGAATTTCAACTTAGAGAGAGAAACCCTCCAACTGTAGTAGATATGCAGAGTGTGGCAGTTAGTGTAAAAGCTAATTTGCTAGCAAAAGGAGCTAGAGTTAGGAATGAAAGGAGAGCACCCTTGAAAGATGAAGCCATGCCCTTTGACCTTAAAATGGATGTCCTAGACAAAGGAATGGAAAAACTGATGGATAAGATAGAGGATATTGAAAGGAAGCCTCACTGGGATAATCAACAAGCACCTCCACTAAGAAATCCAAACTTTAGAAAGAATCAAAATCAAAACACTGGAAAAAATGGACCTGATTAGAATATTAGACCTCGTTTTCCAGAAAACTATGTTGAAACTTCCCATTCAGAAGACCCTGAACAAGACACCGAAATTAACTTAATGGGATTAGATGAGGAGGAAACTGTCTTTTTGACTCAATATGATCAGGAATTACATATGCTTCAGCAGTTACAAACTCAATTTGGAGAATCATTCGATTACAAGCAAGAGTATGATTTTTCTATATTCGAAGTGCACAAACAGTACAATATGAGGAGTAAAAAGAACACTGATACTCCTGACCAAAACAAGAAATAAGTACCAAATCCACCTAAGAAAATTAAAGCAGTTCCAGTTACAAAAAAATCCAAATCCTCTCTAGACAAAATCAGAATCCTTCTAGTACCACCATTGTAGATATAACCAATGACCAACCCCTTGATAATCAACCATCCACCTCAATCCTTTCCAATGAGATAGTGGAAAAAAATCCAAACATTATATTAGAAAATCCACTAAGAAAGACTTCAAATACAGAAAAAGAAGAGCAATTTGCTCCAAACCCTGCTACTAAAATTCCAAACACTCAAAAAGAGAAACTCCCTTTGCCTTTCAATTTGGGGGCAGAGGTGGCCAAATGGAAAATCTCGGTTCCTTTAATAGAGTTAATTAAACATGAAACTTACAAATCTCAAATAAGTAAATCTTTAAACTTCATTGAGAATGAAGACTCTGTTAACTTATTTGATGATCAACTTGAGCTTATTTTTGGTCCTGATGTTAATGGAAAACTAGTGCAAGGAGGGATAGCACCCTTTTACATTAGCATTAACATTCACGATAAAATCCTACACAATGCTATGCTAGATTCTGGGGCTTCACACAATCTAATGCCTAAATCTGTTATGGAGAAATTGAACTTAGATATCACTAGGTCGTACAAGGACCTATTTTCATTTGATTCAAGTCAAGTAAAGTGCCTAGGGCTGATCAAAGACGTGTTTTTCCCTAGTACAATACCCTGCTAAGACTATTCTTATGGACATAGTTGCTGCTAATATACCACCTAAATATGGCATGCGATTGTCTAGATCATCAGGGGCTAAACTCCAAGGATATTTGTAACTTGACATTTCATATGCCACAATTTTAGTCTTTGGACATCCTAAAAAATTGTACATAGAGACCCTGACGAAGTATGTAGTGAGTAGACAGGAAAGGCCTCAAAACTTTCCTATATATTCCATGCATTCTGGCATCGACTCTTTCATTTTGTATAATGTTGAATCAAACTAAGAAAATTCTTCAAACAACATTGCTTCAGAACCAAAAGAAATTACAATGGCAGTAGAAAATAAAGTTGTCCAAATTCAAGAGCTTTTGGCTAAAAAAGATGATCAAGATACCTTAATCAAAGAAGATTGTTTTCCCCAGACATTAAGAATTATGAACATGAAATACTATGGCATCTTGAATTTAATGGGTCAGTGAACAAACTAGGTCGAGGAGCAGGAGTGTGGATTTACAATTTAGAGAATTATTTCTCAGAGGGCCATGCCTACAGATTAAATTTCAAATGCACCAACAACATGGCTGAGTATGAAGCCCTTATTTTAGGTCTCAAATTGGTTAAAAGGTTAGGAGCTATAAGATTTTCTATTATGGGAGATTCTGAGTTAGTTATTAAACAAATCAACACTATATATATGACTAGAGATCCTAGGTTAGATTTTTACAAAGGAACAGTTGTAAAAATATTGAATACCTTTTTACAAACTAAGCTTGCAGTCATCCCAAGAAAACACAATATGCACGCTCATAATTTAGCAATGTTTGCTAGCACTTGTAAGTTACCATTTCAACCTAACCATCAGTGCACTGCTGAGGTTAGACACAGACCTACTATCCCTGACAACTTGAAAAACTGGCAAGTGTTTGCTATGTTGGCATTATGATACACGTGTTTTCCTTGATGGCAACTCACTCAAATGACAAATCACAGTGTAGCAGGTCAATACCAAATAATTAATTATCAGACTACAAAGAATGATGGAAGAGAGGTATACGCAGGTTCACCTTGACAAATGAGCGTATACACGCGGGTTAATAGAACAAAAGAAGCGTATAACATACACACACACTTTCACAAAATGAAAAGCATGTATATCTTAGAAAACTAAGTTTTGGTTCGAGGTATTTGGTCCATGGTATTTTGACCCATGGTATTGGTCCAAGGTATTTGGTCTGAGGTATTGACCCTAGGTATTTGGTCCAAGGTATTGGTCCATGGTATTGAGAAAGTTCTAAAACTATATGAGGAGAAGATCATTAGGCAATGTGTGCAAGTATTGAATATCTAATGAAGTGTGAGATCCAGTATGCAGGTTATGGGTTTGTGATGCTTTGCTTGATCTGAAGCCAGGATGCACCTACGTGGATGATGATGGATGATGGATCGGGATCTTAAGGCTTGGAATGTATTATCATTATTTGGTTTGATCATGGATAGACTAGATTTGTATACTGACGCATGGGTTATTCTGTAAATGGTATGATCTGGGTATGACTGAATTCTGAAATAGCTGTGAAGCCTTTAAGTTAGTATTAGCAAATTTTTACGTGAGTTCACTTTTGTAAAAGCACATATACACACTGGTTTGTCTCATCAGAGTAGCGTATACATATGAAATATGATATCTGAATTTGCAGTTGGTTCTAGTGGTTGTTGAAGAGTTCTGGGTTCTGCTTCGTGTTCTAGTAACTGTGTTTTGATGACAGGGCTTCAGTGATTCAGTTGTTGGATGATTCAGAGATTGATGATTGAGTATTCAATGATTGGTTAATGCAATGGTTGTATTACAGTGGTGATTGATTTTGTGCTTCAATGTCATTGATGGGTCCATTATAAAAATTGGATGAAACGCAACCTTTAGATTATGGTGTTGTGATCCAGGAGTATCCAGTCTGAAAATTTATGAAACATGGTCCTTGGAGGAAGAGAGAAGGTCATAGCCTTCTATAGGCTGGCACCTACATACTGGTAAACATATCAGCCAATACAAGAGCCAGAGGGTTGGAGCTCCCTTCCAATAGTAGCTGGAAAACGAATGAAGGTTGGAGCCTTTAGTAGGCTGGCACCTATGTACTAGTAAATAGATCAGCTAGTACAGGAGCTAGGGGGTTGTTGCTCGGTTCCTATAGAAGATGTAAAACAAGAGAAGGTTGTAGCCTATTATAGGTGGGTGCCTGCGTACTAGTATGAGTCTGTACGAGTGCAAGATTGTAAACAGGTTTTCCTTATATTAAAAGGAAGACAACAACAGGTGGTTTTTGTCCAGCATTAGGTTTCCACCTTATATCTTGGTGTTCATGAGTGTTTCTTATGTGTGATGGTATGTTCTGTTTTTACTACACTTGGGTACTATTTATATGGTTAATGAAGTACTGATGCACTGATTAAAGATCAACATATGATGAATTAACTGAATCATAAGTTTGTTGGATATACGCTAGTTTCCTTAAACACAGTTGTGTGTACACGCGAGTTCCCTTAACTGAAGTAGCGTATATGAATATGAATATGGAAATGAAAAAGTTATTGATTTGATAATACTGATTCACACCCCCCCAGTATTATTTCCAACAATTGGGATCAGAGCAGGTCCTTCGGTAGAAGCTTGATCGCTTGAAGGAGATCCGTAGAGACAATGGGAAAGAAGCTAAAGTAGAAAGCACCTCAGAAGAAGAACACAACTCAAAAGAATGATGACAGCAGGAGAGACAATTGCCATTATATGGAAGCAAGGATTTAGATTCCAAATCACCTCAAGATGAACAAGCAAATGAAGCATCAGATAAAATCATAGATCAACAAGATCTACTTAATAGAAGGGAGTGTGCCCTCAAAGAAGAAGTTACCAGATTAAAATATCAGCTGGAGTGTGCCTTCAAAGTACATAAAATGCTACAGGATGAAGTGATATCATTACAAAATAAGCAGAGTGAAGAACTACCTCAAGCAGATAAAGCACAAGAAAATTAGATTCTCAAATTAAGGCAACAAGTGGAAGAGGGGAGAAAGGCTGAAGAAATCTTGAAGAAGAAACATCTGGAAATGGAAGAAAAACATTAGGTTGAGGTAAATATGTTAAAAAGTAAATTAGAATAAAAAGATAAACTGTTATGATTTCAAGACAGTACTAAGATTTTGGATGATATTCTTAGTAGTCAAAGATCTCCTGCTATGAAAATTGGTCTTGGTTTTTATGAATCTGCTGAAGATGAATCTGGCTCATAGGGTGAGGCAAGGAACTCTAATGAAAAGCCTAAAATTCTCAATAAGGAGATAAGAGGTCTGCCCCATCAACAACCAAGGAAAGAAATCCTTCAAAGAAAATCTTTCACTCCAAACTATGGAAGTGATAGTCAGTTATTTTCTCAGATGAATAATGTTGAGTGTTATGTGTGTCATAATCTTGGCCATGTTGTAGTAAGATGAAGAAGTAGAATGGTTCAAGACCGTCGCACAAAAATATCATCACGTTCCAGGTACTTTAAGGGTATTGTTTTGCTTGCAATATGTTTGGTCACAAAGCCATTGATTGCTATAGAAGGAATAGGAAACATATGAGATGGTATGCTTGTAACAAGGTTGGCTATATAGCAAAGGAATGCATGAGAAAAATTCGGTCACCATACCAAAAGGAGAAAACATCATCAAAGATATGGAAGAAAAATGAAATATAGTCAGAAAGATGGGGCATAACAGAACATACAGACATGACAGACTCAGAGGGAGCTAAAAGTGTGAAACTTCAGTGTTCTAAATCTCATACGCAAGTTTCATGAAGACAAGTCATGTATATACACGAGTTAGAAGCTACATAGTCACGTATATGTTGGTTTGAGGAAAAGCAGTGGGACATGTTAGCACTTTAAATTTCACCTCAGGCTGAGAAAGGTAAACCTCAAGGCAACATCAAACCACTTAGCCTCGTAGCTAGCCCTACGGGGCAGGAGAGGGCTCTCTCCAGTATATCTCGGTAAAGATCTTCAAATGGGTGAGATAACCAATAAGGAAACACAAATTTTAGGCTAGTAAACTGATAAAAAGGTTTGTTTTGCGATTTTTAGGGTTTCGATGGAAAGTTGGGGAAAGGCAATTTTGGGTGCGGGGATTGGACAGTTTTTGTAGGGGGTTCTTTGGGGCAAGGTAGGAGACAGTATTGATGCCTTTGATTGAGGTGGATGATTAAGAATGACAGATGAGGAGCTACGGAGAGCAAGCAATAACTTTGAATTCTCCTTAAACAGTAGAAAACATTGAAATTAAACAAACTTAAAAGCAGAGCATGACAGTCATGAGTTCTACTTTAACACTTCATTTGCTTAATGTGCAGAAGGAAAAGAAAGGAAATGATTCACATAACACACTTACAAGTACATAGAGAAACACACCATCAATACATGTAACCACAAGAATCCCAAAAAGGACTGCAAAACCCTGGTCTTCCTTAGCAAAAAATTGCTGAGATACAGTGAATAATACAATGATAGCTTCTCCCTCAAGAGTCCAACCTTCCAACCTCTGAAAATGATTAAGAAACTACATAATATAGGCAAGCCAACCTCTTCCCTTGCCTCTAGGGGTCGAGCTCATCCTTCTAGGAGCTGTTTCAACCAATTCTAAACTGAGCACTAAAATCTAGGCAGTCAAAACAATTTGCCTCTATAAACTAGGAAACCAATTCATTCATTTAATTTTCACCTATTTCATGAATGAATCTTCTAGAAGAGATACATGAGTGTAAAAGTGACATAAAAGTACATTAATTACATCAAAGAGGATAATAATCCACCCCAAAAAGTCAAACAGGGTCAAACTGCGTTTTTCTGAGCTGTACACTGAAATTTGGAGAAATTTGCCTGACGGGTCGCGCGCCTCTGCCTCACGGGTCGTGCGCCTTTGGGACCACTTTTGGGGCACTTCTAGGTGTCCAAATTGAGCAAGAGTAGGCTTGTTGGAAAGGTCTATGAGTCTACTTTCGAACCCAACTAGAATTTCTGAATTTGGTGGTCATTTGCCCCTCCAAAATTGCAATCTCCCAAGACTGCTTTCTGTGTCTCAAAAATGTGGCAGAAAATCATTTTTTGCTTGTTTTTTGACTTTCTGGAGGCCCAAAACTTCATAAAATCTCTTGTCCATGGATGAGCATATGCAACTTCTCATGAAAAAGTTGGAAATGCTGAGTTTTTGCAAAATGGAGTTGCCAGGATGAAGGGTCGCGCGGGGGGTGAGACCCGTTAATGGAGAAAACCTGTAAATTGCCTGAAAAAACCAAAATTGACCCAAAATGCTCAAAATTTCTTGGGATTTGTGCTGTGGCTGAGCTATTTAGTGCCTTACTCCTTCAAGGAAGCCTTGGCCAAAATATGGAGGGGATCGGGCCTCTTTCTCCTTTTTTTGTGCCTTGGCCAACCGCCTTTGGAACATCTTCATCTTTGCGTTGCACACATGCATTCGGGCCCAATAGTGGTTTTCCATGTTCCGGAGCAGGCTCAACTTCTGGTGTTGACTCACGGTCATCACTTTGCTCATAGTCGGTGTCGGTTTCTGACATGGTTTCAAGAGCAAAGTGGCTGAAATGTACTGTTGTTTCTGCTTTGAAAACTGCTGATTAAAATGTTGTTTTAAGGGGACAAGGAGCACGAGGGAAATGTTAGGGGAGGGACACTTTTAAAGGGAAAATGGGAATAAATATATAAAACAGGGATTTTGGGAAAAATAATTTCAAAATCATTGCATATACACCATTATACAAACTTATTTACATGGATATTATGAGAGGTAGGGTTAGGGTTTGATTTTTATTTCTTAGGGAAAAGGGGTAGGGTTTATTTTCTTTACAAATTTAAAAGGGAAATTTATATGGACATACAGGGAAAATGAAATGGGAATGAGGAAAAATGATTACAACGGAAAAAACCATTGAAACAGCAACAAACCCTAGCAAATTTTTACAAATTTAATATACAGCCATATGGAGCGTTCTCTCTTGCACAATTTGATCATTAAAAACACATTCATGATGTCCTTTAAACATAACCACCAATCATTTCCAAGTTTGGAGAACCTACCTCAAGCAATTTGATGATTTGGAGGGTGCTTGAACAAATTTGGAATGAGTTTGGAAGGGAGGTCGCTGACGGGTCGCGCGCCTCACCCAACGGGTCGCGCCTGTTATGAAAATACACTGCAGGTTGAGCTCTGACGGGTCGCGCGCCTGGCCTGACGGGTCGCGCGCCTGTCCTGCACCTAATTTCGACCAGTCTTCACTCAAAATCGCTTGGATGCTCGCCCAATCTCTCTTGCAAGTGTCTTGGATGCACAATGAGAGTAAAAGGAGGGAGATTGGGTCTTTATAAGTTTCATTTGAATAAATTTCATGCTCAAACCCATTTTCTAATGTTTCTCTTTGACACTTTATAAAACTAACTTTTTGGTTTCCTTTGTCCTGAAATTGAATCATTTAGTGCTTTGACTTGATTCTTTTTGCAGGAAGATCATCTGAGGGATATTGGCAAGGGGACCAGGGTTGCATACTGTCCGCTGAAGTCTTTTGAAATTTCATCACTTTTTACAAAAATTTGAAAAATGACCTTGGCTTTAAAAACAGAGTTTTTAAATCCAAGGTGAAAATTAACTGTACAAGATAAAAACTTCGAAGAAACATCTTTACAATCATCCCTCTGGCTTGCTGAACACTTATTGACCTTCAGACACATGACCTTGTAAACATACTTGACCAAAACCCTAGACCTAGGAAAATGACCTCAAGACAAGACAAGACAAGCTTGAAAGAGCTTAATGACTGAAATGACCTGATCCAGCAATGCCAAGAGGGGTATAAACACACCAGCTCCTCCATCAGGGTTATGGCATGCCTAATGGGATGCAAAAATTGACACTGATGAGACACCTACTTATGCAAATGCAATGAGTTTTGATCGCTGATTGAGGGCTCAAGACCGACTCTAACAGGACAGACTCAGGAGAAAGGGTTTGATAAGTTTTAGTCAATTATTTGCTTTATTTGATGATGGTTACAATCTGCTGATGATGTGTGGAAATGTGTTGGTAATCATAAGAATTTATTTAGAAGTGATTTTGATCCTCACAAGTTAACTTGATGTATATCTGATTGATGATGATGCCTTGATACTTATTGCTAATATATGCATGATCAGATCTGACAGTGAACAGATGGAACAGGTTCAGGGGAAGCATATTCTTTGAATAATGCATTGTTGGCATTATGGTTAAAAGTCTTTGGTGATGATGCTTATGTGGCTAAATGATACATCTTGCTATGATACTTGGGGTCACATTGTTGGTATTCAGATCAGATTCATGGATGATCACTTAAGTGGCATATTATTGTTAGTTGGCCAAGAGAATGGTATTGTAGGTTATAGGTCTAGATGCTGTTGACAGATGCTTATGGTGCAAATCATATATGGTGTATGATAGTTGCTAATGACTATCATGGTCTTGTTTAGGTCTTTAATCTAAATGTCATGTATATATTTTAAAGACCCATGAGTCATATGATGTAATTGGTACCCCCACTTTCCATGGGAAGGATGATGTAATAATTTCTATTTCAGTCATGTATAAACATTTGGTATATCCCCACTTGGTTGGGTGGATGAGTAAAAAATGGTGTATCCCCACTTGGTTGGGAGATTGATGTATGTATTAGTCATTGGTGATAGGAAGGTCATACTCACATAGTTGAGTTATAAAGTCACGTTATTCTCAAGAAAATATTTTTACAGACTCGGCTCGTGCTCAGGGGGAGCATGGACGGATTGGTACATCTTAGCATGTACAAAGGGGGAGCTCAATCAGAATAATTCAGCATGTACTGAGGGGGAGCATGGACAGCATAATGTATATCAAAAGGGGAGAATATGTTGGTCTGCCATTTTCCCTTGATGTCAAAGGGGGAGAGTGACTTGGTGTTGTCGTTGCCATCAAGTCCAAAGGGGGAGATTGTTGGCATTATGATACATGTATTGTCCTTGATGGCAACTCACTCAGATGATAGATCACAGTGCAACAGGTCAATAAAAAATAATTAATGATCATACTACAAAGAATGAAGAAAGAGAGCTATACACAGGTTCACCTTGATAAAGGAGCGTATACATGCGGGTTAATAGAACAAAAGGAGCGTATAACATACACACGCACCTTCACAGAATGAAAAGCACGTATATCTTGGAAAACTAAGTTTTGGTCCGAGGTATTTGGTCCATGGTATTTTGATCCATGGTATTGGTCCAAGGTATTTGGTCCAAGGTATTGACCCTAGGTATTTGGTCCAAGGTATTGGTCCTAAGTGGTTTTGGTCCATGGTATTGAGAAAGGTCTAAAACTGTATAAGGAGGAGAAGATCATTAGGCAAGGTGTGCAAGTATTGAATATCTGATGAAGTGTGAGATCCAGTATGTAGGTTATGGGTTTGTGATGCTTTTCTTGATCTAAACCAAGGATGCACCTATGTGGATGATGATGGATGATGGATCGAGATCTTAAGACTTGGAATGTATTATCATTATGTGGTTTGATCATGGATAGACTAGATTTGTATACTAACGCATGGGTTATTCTATAAATGGTATGATCTAGGTATGACTGAATTCTGAAATAGTTGTGAATTCTTTAAGTTAGTATTTGCAGATATATACGCGGGTTCGATTTGGTAAAAGCATGTATACACGCTAGTTTGGATCATCATAGTAGTGTATACATTATGAAATATGATATCTGAATTTGTAGTTGGTTATAGTGGTTGTTGCAGAGTTCTGGGTTCTACTCTGTGTTCTAGTGACTGTGTTTTGATGACAGGGCTTCAGTGATTTAGTTGTTGGTTTATTCAGAGATTGATGATTGAGTATTCAATGATTGGTTAATGCAATGGTTGTATTGCAGTGGTGATCGATTTTGTGCTTCAATGTTGATGATGGGTCCTGTATGAAAATTGGATGAAATGTGGCCTTCGGATTATGGTGTTGTGATCCAGGAGTATCTAGTCTTAAAATTTATAAAACGTGGTCCCTGGAGGAAGAGAGAAGGTCGTATCCTTCTGTAGGCCAGTGCCTACGTACTGGTAAACATATCAGCTAGTACAAGAGCAAGGGGGTTGGAATTCCCTTCCAGTAGTAGCTAGAAAACAAGTGAAGGTTGGAGTCTTCAGTAGGCCGACACCTACATACTAGTAACCAGATCGACTAATATAAGAGCTAGGGGGTTGTAGCTCGCTTCTAGTAGAAGCTGGAAAATGAGAGAAGGTTTTAGCCTTCTGTAGGTGGGTGCCTGCGTACTCGTATGAGTCTGCACCAGTACAAGATTGTAAACAGGTTTTTCTTATATTAAAAGGAAGACAGGAGCAAGAGGTTTTTGTCCCGCATTGGGTTTCCACCTTTTATCTTGGAGTTTATGTGTGTGTGATGGTCTATTCTGTTTTTACTGCACCTCATTACTATTTATATGGTTAATGAAGTAGTGATGCACTGATTAAAGATCAACATATGTTTAATTAACTGAATCATAAGTTTGTTGGATATACGTTAGTTTCCTTAAACACAGTTGCGTGTACACCCGAGTTCCCTTAACTGAAGTAGCGTGTATGAATTTGAATATGGAAATGAAAAAGTTATTGATTTGATAATACTGATTCACCCCCTACCCCCCTCTCAGTATTATTTCCAACATGCTAATGATCAACAAATAAAAAAATTTCTAGCTTTAGAGGAAGAATTTGTAAATAGCAACATAGATACTGACATAACATTAGATCTTGATTTTACAGATAAAATAGAGATTAAAAAATTAGAAGATGAAGAGATAGATAGATTCCATCCCACAAAAATTACAAAATAAGATATTCAAAACCTAAAGCAAGTTGAAATTGAAGAGATAATTAACGAAGATTCTGAGATCATTAATCTCAAAGACAGCTTTTTGCCCAAAGGGTTAACCCCTTTCGAAAACTTTTTTTATTCTGAAATGATGTCCCTAGAAAGCTAAATATGGAACCCTTAAAATATGATATACAGGAGTGTTACATAGGCTCTGAGGAGGATCCTAAATTGATAAAACTCTCAAAGTCTTTACCTCCTGCTGAAAAGGTAAAACACATAGAACTACTAAAGGAATTCTAGGATGTCTTTGCTTGGAGTTATGAGGACCTCAAGTCCTATGACACCAGCATAATACAACACACTATCCCCATAAAACAAAACCAAAAACCTTTTAGACAGTAGATTAGAAGTATTAATCCTATTCTATTACATTTTATTGAAAAGGAAACCAAAAGAATGTATGAAACCAAGATAATAGCACAAATTAGATTCTCTGATTGGGTTTCAAATTTGTTGCCCACAAGGAAAAAGACTGGTGAGATTAGACTATGTGTTGACCTTAGGAATCTCAATAAAGTTTCACTTAAAGACAATTACCCTCTCCCTAAAATGGATCACATATTACAAAGGGTAGTAGGTTCAACTATAATCTCATTGTTGGATGGGTTTTTTTGGTTATTATCAGATCTTAGTCCACCGAGATGACCAGGCTAAAACTACATTCACTACTCCTTAGGGCACTTTCATGTGTGTGAAGATGCCTTTTGGATTAAAGAATGCAAGGGCCACTTTTCAAAGAGCTATGGATATAGCTTTTGCAAAGGAAGTCTATGACTTCTTAGTAATATACTTAGATGATATCACTATATTCTCAAATTCTGATAAACGACATCTGGATCATCTAAGGCAGGTCTTCTTCAAGTGTAGAAAGTATGGAATTTCTTTGAATCCTAAAATACCTTTATTTGGGTTGGAAGAGGGAAAATGGTTAGGCCACATAATCTCTAAAGATGGTATCCAAATAGATCCTGCAAGAATTGAGGCCATCTTATAGATACAACATCCTAGGAGCATCGGAGAACTACAAGCCTCTTTAGGTAAAATCAACTTTCTTAGAATATTTATTTCAAACTTAGCATAACTAATTAGATTATTAAATAACATGTTGAAGAAAGATTCAACTATTAAATGGACAGTTGAGGCTAAAAGGTCTTTTGAAGATGTTTAGCTAGCCTTAACACAAACACGACTTTTGGTCAGTCCAAAGTTTGATAGGGATTCATTATATTTTCTTTTGCCTCAAAACACACAATTGTTGCAGTCCTACTATAGAAGAATGATGAGGGTTATGAACAACCTATTTCCTTTTTTAGCAAAGCCCTGAGGGTTTCCCCTTTAAAGTACAATATAATGGAAAAGCAAGCTTTTTCTTTAGTTAAAGCTATCAAAGATTTCAGAGTTTACTGTCTATATTCTCATGTAATAGCCTAAGTTCCCAATGTTGTGGTCAAAGAAATCCTAACTCAGGATGGTCCAAATGGAAAGACAGGGAAGTGGATAGCTACTATATTAGAATATGACCTAGAAATCAAACCTACAAAGTTCATCAAAGGCCAACGTTTAGCCACGCTCATGGTTGAAACGAACTGTCTGGCCTTAGACATAAATTTTATTGCAAAAATGGTTAATGGAGAGGAGATGGCAACTCCACCGATCAGCCAGGAATTTATTGAATCACCATGGTATGCTCATATCATATATGTTTTACAAAATATACAATATCCTCTTGAATTATCCAGGACTAGAAGTACGTTCTTAAAAATGAAATATTTGAAGTTTTGCATAATTGACAATGCTATGTTTTGGAGGAATCATGAAGGCATCCTTCTTAATTTTTTATTAAAAGAAGAATCTGACAAGGTGTTACAAGAGTTTCATGAAGGTGACTGTGGAGGGCATCTTTACTGGAAACCACTGCTGACAAGATTCTTAGAGCCGGTTTCTATTTTCCCACTTTTTTTTTCTGATGTAAAGAAATTTGTAACCTCATGTCATAAATGCCAAATTTTTGAAGGAAAGAAAAAGCTTTTACCCCTCCCTCTAAAACCAATATTTGCTGAAGCGCCTTTTCAACAGTGGGGTCTTGAATTCATTGGTGAAATCCATCCACCTTCCTCTGCCCAACACAAATGGATTCTCACTGCCACAGATTACTTTACCAAATGGATGGAAGCCATGCCATCAAGGCAAGCCACTGATACTACTATAATAACCTTCCTTGAATGCAACATCCTATCTAGATTTGGGTGCCAAACCGAGATCATTACTGATAATGCAACACCCTTCAAATCTAAGAGAATGATTGATTTCTATAATAAGTACCATATAACATTGGGTCATTCCATAGCTTATTACCCCCAAGGAAACGGACTAGTAGAGTCCTCAAATAAAAGTTTGGTGAACATCATCAGAAAATTGTTGGAGGATAATAAGAAAACATGGAACAAGAAGCTAGTGAACGCCTTGTGGGAAGACCTGGTAACCACAAAGAAATCAATTGGTACTAGTACTTATCAATTAGTTTATGGAATGTAAGATGTTTTCCCTTATTCTTTGGGAACACCAGTGATGAAATTACTCCAAGAGGTTCAGGTTGAGCCAAATGATATTCAAAGGAGAATCAACCAGACAATTCACTTACAACAGACCAAGGAAGAAGTGTACATCAGATCCCAAGTTATGCAGGAAAGGATCGAGAAGGCTTTTGACAAAAGGAATAAGGCAGAGGATTTTTACATAGGAGACAAAGTTTTGAAATGGGGCTCAAGAAGAGAGGATAAAGGTAAACATGGGAAATTTGATTTCCTATGGAAAGGCCCATATATCATCTATGCATTCAGAGGTGATAATACTTTCTTCCTTAGAAGTAGAAGGAGGACCAATTAATGGTCGAATGCTTAAACACTACATAGAACCTAGTTACTGATTCCACCAATTATTTGTACATATTCTGTTTTCAAAAGTCTAGAGTTGATTGGATAGTGAATTTTTGGAGTTGAAGCCTCGAGAAAAGGCCCTAAGCTTCAAAGGCTTTACTGTCATAAATAGTAATAAAGCAAAAAAGTGAAAGGGAAAAAGTTGTAGAAGAACATGACAACAATTCAGAAGGCCATTAATCTACAAGTTCTTGACATTTTGTGAGGAAACACCATCCCCAAGTGGAGCCACTATTAGGTTCCTATACCAATAGGAGTCATAATTTTTGAATGGCTGAGATTAAACCTGTAATATGTACATACCTTTGATCTCTGCAAATATTTTCCATATTCCAAAAATTAAAAAATGTAAAGAGGGTATGTCCTAAAAGAACAATCAAAGGACAAAGATGAATAAAAAAGGTCTAAAAAGAAGAAAAATATAAACCCCAAAAAAAGAAAAAAGACCATGAAAGTGAGCAAGCCAAAATGCCACTCCTAGTTTACTTTTTGTGCAAAATAAACGATTGTGTGTAGTTTGTAACCTATGCCACAATCCATGAGAGTCAAAATGTTTAAACTTGGCTATTTCATGTTTCAATTTCATGTTTATAGATAGAGAAATAAAATCTGAGCAAACAGTGTAATCTTGGCAGATAAGTAGATTAGGTAGAGTAAATAAAAAGGAGCTCAACTGCTTAATCTGAGCTCTTGGATGTAATAAGGTTAGAGTTGGTTAGATTACTATTGTAAAAGAAAAGAAAAATGTTTTCATAAGGGTTTCCGAGCTTAAGTGCATCCTAATAAAGAGAAGTAAAAATGGTAAGATGAGTAGATGGGTAAGTAGCAGAAAGGTTGGAGAATTGTGATGATCGTTAAAAAAAAGCATATTTATCTCCCTCATCATGAAAATTCCAAGTATTTATGAGAAATTGGACATGCATCAAGTCCACAAAGTCAATTGATTAATTTCCCTCACTCATTACACCTTTCACTTAACTAATTTCCAATGAAAAGTCTTAAGTAGCCAAAATATTAAGTCAAAGGGACTTAGAGCATTTCTCTAACTTTTGGAGGGATTGGACCCTCGACTCGATGACTTATAGGTCCTAATTACTAAAATTCCCTCGCACAAACATTAACCCCCTTCACTCTCCCTCATTTTCCCAAACAAATCTCTTTTCCTAAGGTAAAACACCATTTTTCCTAAGGAAAAGTCATTACCCCCAAGTAAACCCCTTTTCCTAAGAAAACCCACAAAAATAACACTAAGCCTAAGTTATAATGTGTTCATACAAAGCCAATGAATTATAAATATACATTGTACTTAGCGGTAAATCCATTTACCGCTTTCGTTCATATTAACTTTTAATTTTATTTATATATTAAATCCCAAAAATAACCCTTTCCCCTATATATTTAATAAATCCCTTTAATGATAATATCACGTCCACAAAGTTTGTAATATAAACTTTATAAATAAAACCCTAACAAATGACATAAATTATTCAATTTTCAATTAATTAAAATGTCAAACCTTTCACCAAAAGAATTACTCCCGATCCCTTAACCCCCACCTTAACCCTGAATTAAATTAAAACCACTGTGTTTAATTGCCCATCGGGCCCTCCCACTACCATCCGTGCACTTCCATTAACCGATTTCCGCCCAAGCTTCCCCCTTCAAATCCAATGATCCATGTTGATTTCGCACGGGCCCAAATCTTGAACGTTACCCGCCTGAAATGGGTTGTTTTCCTTTGGGCCCCCAAGGCTACGTGGTGCCCGATGACTGGAATCGGGTTGCCTCCCCGCAAAACCACTGAGCACTCTTAAGCGATGCGAAAAAACCCGCTTACCACCACCCGTAAATGCCAAACGATCAAATCACCTTGCTAACTTCCAAAAGTACAATTATTCCCCAAACACTCATCAAATGTTGACTTTGTTAATAAAACCAAAAGCTCGAAATTATTTGTTTTATTCTGAAAACAGACACCAGAAGTCCATGCACGCAACTGCACAACATCCAACCACCAACCTACATCTAGTCACCAACCTAAAGAAGCCATTGAACGTAGAGTCCACCCTCCAGTTCACACACACCTTCTGCAACTATGCACAGTCACCCGTCGACCTGTTTAGAGTCAATATTCCCAAAATTCCAGGTATTTTATCCAAATTCACTGGAAACTTTGTCTCAGTTCTGAACCAGTTACTTGCATTACTTGGAATTAATAAGAAATTAAGTGAAGGAACTACACAACGATCCCATACTACTCTGTATTGGAACCCAGTTGCCCTAATTGACTGAAAATCCCTCTTTCCCCATTCTTAAATCCACAAGAACTAAGAATGGCCACTCCAATTGCCATGGATGTCTAACTAGTTTCAACTCCCCATCTAGATTTAGACCATCTCCCTTTGGCGGACAAAGATTTCCAAATCAAGGACACTGTTTTCCTTGAATCCCCTTTGAAACTACACCACAAATATAGAGATTTATTTCTTAATCATGTCGACCAAATTGGGCTTTGGGAATCCAATTTGCCTAAGTACCAGTTCCCTGAGGTGCATATCTTCCTTGAAATTGTCCATTATTGCCACACCAATACAACCCCAGTCAAGGAGAAGTGATGTATCCAAGCCACTTGGTATGAAAAGGCATAGTCTAACTTATAGACGAATGACCACTTTTCACAAGCATTTTTCTGGTTAATTTTAATCAAAATATGATAGCTCGATTTTTAAAAACTTGAGTTTAAATTATTTAATCTACATAATTCGAGTGCATCAGGGGTTTACAGGGTGCTGAATACATTTATGCATTCAAAACTATATTTTAACCAACAAAAAATCTTGAAATTGTATTGCCAGATTTTGGTGAATTTCGATGAAAAAGATTATTTCGTCTATAAGTTAGACTACGCTATATAAAAATCAATGATGGTAAATCATGGTCAACCATGTTTATTTTAGGGTTTTTATAACTTGGGTTTATAATATTTATCCCTTGACTTTAATATTATTCCCTTGCAATGAGAAACTATAGATATTGCAGATAGAGAGAGGTAGGGTCTGACATTTACAGCTATATCAAGAGTGAAATCAACAGATGGTTTGCAGATTTCACCGTCTTTTTCTTTTCAACGTTATACAAAAATGCAAGACATTGCGAGAAGGGATTGGTTGGAAAGTGTGAATGGTCGTAATCATTATCCTATTGATTTGAATTGGTGCAACTTTTTTCATTGGTCTCAATGTGTTTTGGAAAAGGCTAGCGTTTAATAACTGTGTTCTAGTGGAGTGTTTAAAGTTGAATTTCATATCAACCACATTTAAATTGTTGTTTGATTTTTATTAAATGTTTATTTCATAATTACTTCATTATTATTTATTAAATGATTATTAATATAATTATTGTTATTATATTTATATATTATTATTATTTAATATAATATTAATTATTATTAATATGGTTCTTATATTTATATTAATATTATTGATAATAACATTAATAACATTAATTCTTAATTAATATATGTGCTTGATATGGGCCTATCGACGTTTATCAACCACATTTATTAATGTGGTTGTGCTAGTTTTTACTACTATTAAACACAACATTATATAGATAGTTTTCTAGAAAAAAGTTATATAGGTAGTTGCACTAGAAAACTTTGATGAGAGAAAAAAAATTGGGATTATGTAAAAAGAAAGAAAACAAATAATAATTTTAAATGTATTATATTTTTATCAAAAAATATGGTGAGTATTCATTGTGTAATTTTATTTAAAAGTTGTTAAGTGAGAAGATGTTTAAAATGAAAAGAAAAAATAAAAACAAAAATAGTAACATTTAAATTTTACATATGTCATCAAACAAACTTATTTTATATTAATATATTTGTAATATTTATATAAAAATAAAATATTGCGCTGAGAGATGATCTACATCCCAGTATATGAGGGAGATGTTGTCACGTAACATTACATTAAACAAACTTAAAAAACTTATGTCAGCTAGATAGTTAATGAAAATTAAATAATAATATCGAATACATAAGCTCAATTAAACATTTTAACAAAATACACATATACAAAATATTATCCATCATAAAAGGAAATAAAGTGTAGACAAAATTCAAAAATACAAAAAAATTATGCTTTTGTATGGGGTAAAATTCATACAATTAAAAATTAATATGTTAAATATATAAATTATGTAAATTGATATTACATTTAAAATCTTTTTGTGTATGGTAAATTTTATCCAAAGGAAAATTAATAAGTATCTCAAATATATAAATTGTGTAAATTGATATCATAGTTAAAATGTTTTTATGTAAGGTAACTTTATCGAAATAAAAAGCAATAAGTATTTTTATTGATCCATAAACTGTCGTGAATATTCCATTGGACAGTTTGTCACAATGGATATAATTATATTAAAATTCTAAGATTTTACACTATTACAGTTTTATTAAACTTTAAGATCTGTAGATTTAATTGTAATTAGAGCATGCATGCAAATGGAAATTATGCAGAAAAACAGAGAACAAAAAAGTAAGTTCACACACACACAAGACACAAAATATGTTCTGGAAAACCCTTTAAGGAGAAAACCCAACTAGAAGGTGAGGTCACTTTGTTCTCTTTCTATGTCTGGAAATATGGCTGCAGGTACAAAGAAGTAAGGTCTATGGCCTTTGGGCTGCTACAGTGCACAAATCATCCATGTGTGCTCTACCTCATATCCCTCTTGCTATCTTTGCTCAGCAGCTCGATTATAACACAACTTGATAGCCTACTAGTGGTTAAGTTTGACTACATCAACTCTTAACTAGAGTTACAATATAGAAACTTCGATAGTCTTTTACATCACAATCACATGGCTATCCCCTTTTCCATGAATAATGGGGGCTGATGCGACATCCTCCCAAATTATAGGTGTGAAAAGAGGAAGGCCAACTTCTAAGTGGCATAACCTCTGCATACGGACTCCGATTGGTGCACATTAGAGAGGAAAATTTTTACCACCAAAAAATGTCGTTTGATGCCTCAAAACGTTCCCAAAAGGTTTCAGACCTCATTTTGCCAAACTTGGTCCCGCTAGAAAAAAAAAATCGTCCCATGAGATGATTCCTCCACTTTTTCCACTCCGAATGCATTGAGATGGATGAAAAACAATATAATTATCCAATCTAGATCACACCTCCCCATTTTGAGATGCTTTTGGTCCCCAAAATCTTCTATTGAATGAGGTGAGGAAATTTTTCCTCCACCTTCTCTCTGGTGTACCATTTAGCTTTGCTTGGAAGTTGTCCCTTCAACCCAATCTGCCAAAGGTCATGTTGCCCTTGTCTTGTAGTTCTAAACCTTCTCTGTAAAATTGTATCTTTTGTCAAATCTGCTTGAGCATCTGGTGCAAAATCCTCCACAGAAGGCAAGCCTTGCTCCTCTTCCTGGTCTAGCATGGAAGGCTCATAGAGTTTCAAATTATCTACATTCAAAACTAAGTAAATGTGTATATATGGTGGTAAACTGATTCGATAAGCATTATCACCCACCTTTTCCAATATCTCAAAGGGACCATACCTTAGAGCCTTTATTTTCTTACTAGGCCCCTGCAACCTCTCCTTGTTCAATTGTAGCCATACTTTGTCTCCCACCTTGAACGATTTCTCTATTCTATGTTGATCATGCTTGGTCTTATACCTCTCCTGTTACTTTTGCAGTGTTTCCTGTACCTATAGATGGATCTGTCTGATTTTCTCTATAAATTTTTTAACCCTCAAAGCATCTCTTGTAAGATCTTCCCTCTAATGGTGAAGGAAAAAAATATCCAAAAAAAGATTTAAATGGGGACTTTCATGTAGAAGTGTGGATTACTCTGTTGTAAGAATGTTGTATATATACCATATTTTCATCCCAGATCTTCAGATGATTCTGGTTGTATCCCCTTAGAAGTTTCACCAAAGTCTTGTTGACGATTTCTATTTTCCCATCTGTCTATGGATGGAATGTTGTAGATCTCTTCAACTTCATGTCCATCTTCTACTACAATGTAGTCCAGAATGCACTGAGAAATCTTGTATCCTTGTCTGAAATTATGCTCCTTGGTATCCCAAAGTGCACCCAGACCTGTCCAAAGAACAAGTTTGTCACTTCTTTCCCATTGATTGTCTTTTTGCAGGGCATCAGAACACACATCTTGTTGAACCTGTCAACTATCACGAATGGGTAGTCATATCCCTTCCTTGTTGTCGGTAAACCTCCCACAAAGTCCATGGAAATGCTTTCTCAAGGATGAGTAGGTACAGGTAAGGGATGATATAGACCATGTTTCTTGTTACTAGGCTTGTTGGTACAATAAAACATGCATTCTCTTATGAACCTAGCTACCTGCTCTTGCATCTTGGGCCAATACACACACACCTGCAAGTTAGCCATGGTCTTCCCTATAAAAAATTATCTTGCAACCATGGAGGTGGGAGCCTCTCTAATGAGCTACAATCACTCACCTTTAAGAACACATAGCTTATCCAGCCTGTAGAGTAACCCATCCTAGATATGGTAGTCAACGGTGTTATCGTCATCGTGCACATGACTCTGACTCTACAACTGTTGATACACCTCCTTGAAGTCCTCATCCTCTGAATATGCCTCTTTGTATGCATCATGGGTGAATGCCTCCATGTGCATAAGAGTCCCCAAAGTTATAATCTTTGATGTTGGTGGCCTTGAAATCATGTCAGCCAACTTGTTTGTGTTTCCCTTCTTATGCTTGATCAACAAATGAAATTGTTGTAAGAAACCCATCCACTTGTAATGTTTGGTCTGTTGTAGCTTACTCTAGGCCTACAAGTACTGTAAGGGCTGGTGATCTGTGTAGATTGTTGTCTCATTTCCCATTAGATAGTGCTTCCACTTCTTCACAGCTTGCACGATGGCATAAAGCTCCTTATCATAGGTAGGGTAGTTAAGGAATACCCCATGAAATACTTCATAATGGTAGCATACAAGCCTCCCCGCCTGCATCAAAACAAATCCCATAGTATACGCACTCGCATCTGTCTCCACTTCAAAGGGCCACTGGGAGTTTGGTAATGTCAGAACTGGTGCTTGACTGATATTCTTCTTTAACTCCTCGAAAGCCTTGTGTTGACCTTTTCCCCATTGGAAAGTCTTACCACTTACTATTATGGAACGGAGCGGTGTTTCTACCACTGAAAATGATGCTATGAATTTCTTTAGGTACTGTGCTGCCCCAACAAAACTCCTGCCTGCAAAAACATTAGTAGGCATTGAAAATTTCATGATGGCTTCCATCTTGGAAGGATCTATCTTCAGTTCTCCTCCATTGATCACATACCCTAGATACACCAAAGATCATTGCGCAAACTCGCACTTCTTGAGATTTGCTAGCAGTTGGTGCTTCTTCAATGTTTCCAACACCTACGTCAAATGTGAAATATGCTCCTCCTAGGTGGCACTATATACCAATATATCATCCAAATAGACAATAACACATGAATATATAAAAGGGCACAATACATCAATCATTAATCTCATAAATGTAGCTGGTGCATTACATAGGCCAAATAGCATGACTAACCACTCATACAAACCTTTCCTGGTTTTGAAGGCGATCTACTAGATATCTTCTTCTTTGACTCGAACCTGATGATATCTAGACTTCAAGGTGAACTTGGTGAAGTATTTTGCTTGTTGCAACTAATCCAAAAAATCATCTATCCTGGGCAGGGGGTATCCGTTCTTGAGTAAGATTTTGTTCAATGCCTTCTAATCTATACACATCCTCCAAGTCCCATCCTTCTTTAGCATAATGATGATGGGTGACCCACATAGTGATGTACTTGGTCAAATGAAACCCTATTCCAGTAGCTGTTGCAACTGTTTCTTCACCTCACTTGCTTCTATAGCAGACTACCTTTACAACCCAATATTTAACAACGGGAGTCCAGCAATAACTGGATCACGTGCTCCACTTTTATCTTAGGTGGTAACCCTGTAGGCTCTCAGAACACATCCCTATATGCCTATAAAAAGTCCTCAAATTATGTTTATTTTTCTTAGTACACCCCTCCAGGGATGCATTGCCTCTTATTGACTCCTCTTTGGACTGAATTTCTCTAAAAAATAATAAAACATACTTCTTGTTGGAACTGATCAATTTCTTGGCTTGGTTGGCACTTACCAGTGAGATTTTCGACTTGCCATTGTGCGCGTTGATGATGAACGATTTTCCATCCTTGATGAGTCGATACTGGTTGGCTCTCCTCATGAATATTCCATCATGTATCTACATGTATGGACTCTGAAACATGACTACACATGCATTCGTTTGCAATCCTGAGTCAAACAGAGCATCAATATTTGTCTTCTTGACCTATATCTTTACATGGAAAAGTTTGGTCATTTCTTTCTCTTCCTACTCCTGAAGGCTACTCAAATTCACCTCCTTTTGCACTGATGTATAGAAGATCTTCTCATACATGTCCGAGCTACTTTCAGCTTGGTTGCTTGAATTAGTGGCCATGGGATTCTTATTCTTATTATCTTTATTCTTGTCATTTGGATTTAACTCTAGGTGCAACTTCCAACACTTCTCCTATGTATGGCTATAAATGTTGCAGTGGTCTCTAGGATCTTTGCACTGGTGTGTTGTTTTGAAAAATGTAACCAGGTTTAGTCTTCATAATGACATGTAATTATGATTTTATGTAATGAGATGTAAATAAGAAAAATAGAATTATTATATTGACTTGCTTCATGCTTTTAACGAGCAAGGGAATTTGTTTTTGAGTCAAGACTCCCATTGAGAGTCTTTAGGATTTATTTGTCATCTAGTCATAAAATACTAGAGTCATTTTCATGTAAATGAAGTCATGTTACACTTTATAGAAGATCGATCTTGTCTACGTAAAGTATCATTCAAGAACTTATCATATATCCTCTTCAATTCGGCCTACAAAGATGGAAGAACTCTCTAGATGAAGTCAGCCTAGCTCCAGCAATCATGTTAGCCTAAAGGTCATATGAAGAAGTGTATAAATAACCCAACTCAGCCTCATTTAAAGACACACCTTAGACAAGTAACTCGAGTTGCAAGAAGTGCAAAGAAAGGGAAGAAGTAGAAGTGCAAAGGAGGAGGAAAATAAAAGTGCGAAGAAGAGAAAGAAGATTCTTCTAGGTAATGCAAAGTTAGGGTTTCTTCTGGATCAATGAAAAAGAATTTCTTCTCGGACAAAGGATTTTGCCTGGGCAATGTGAAGTTAGGGCAACAAAGCTTCTCTTGGGACAACGAAGTTTATTTTGGGCAAGCAAAGGAGAGCTCTCTTCTCGGGTAGCAAGAGAAGGATTCTTCTGGGAAGTTGAAGCATATACCTATATACCAATATTCTCTAGGGGAAGACGTGGAGGAGTAGTAAGAAGGATAGAGATCGAGTTTCTTTAGTAGAAGTTGAGGTGAGCAGTTCAGGATCAAGAAGAAAGGCGAGGAAAGGAAGAGGCAAGAGCATCAAGGTTAGTGACAAGGTTCTTGATAGGACACTAGAGTCAAGGGTCCATGTCATGGTCTTGGTACTTATCAATTGAAGATCTAGAAGAATAATTTTGATTAGGTTTTCCTCTCAAGAGGTGAGAGGTTTTGGCCTTGAATGAGAAGCCTATATACTATGTAACTCATCTTTACTATGCATACTGGTAATTGTATTGATGAAGATAACACATTAATAAGCTAACGAAGAAAAGATCATAAGCTAAGAAGTAAAAGTATATCACAAGAAATTATCAAGTAGAGAAAATGTTAACTTTGAATGCCCTAGATTTCTCAACATGGTATAGAGGCTTAGGTGTTGAAGACAAGAAAGGGAAGTCAAAGAAAGTAGACACACAAGAGTCAAACTTTAAAGAATTATAAAAGCAATTCAAAGAATACTAAGAAGGATCTTCATCAATCTGAAACCCTAGATCGAAGAATACTCGAAGAAAAATTCTTGAAATTATCTTAAAGAAGGAAGTAGGAAAGAAAGATTGAAACCCTAGAAGCACTTCATATCATCACGTCATCAAAGGAATGGAATCTCTTCAAGAAAGAAAGAAGACTAGAACATTCAAGAAGGATCTTGAATCAAGCTCTTTCTCATCAATCACTCAAGAAGAAGATCCTCTGTTAACATCGAGATTAAGGAGGAAGAAAGCAACAATCACTCAAGTAAGTCTACGACTATATCAGATAATATCAAAATGTCTTTTTGCAAGGAAAACAATAAATTGGTTGCGGATGTAAATTACCTTGGATGGAAGAAAAGGACAGATCTAAATCTTATTGAGAATGAGGTCATGGATCATATCAAGGGATCAGTAACCCAGCCTCCAAAGGAAGATACTCAAGCACATGCTAGATACATGAAAGGACAAGTGAGATCCCAAAGGATTCTTATAGAATCTATAAAAGACTCTCTAATCCCATATGTATCAAAGTTAGAGACTGCAAACGATATATATGACAAATTGGTAGAGTTTTTTTCCGTAAGTACTACAGGAGAGGTAATCTGATTAAGGCAAGAACTCTACAAACTTAATATATCCAAGGAAGATGGAATAGCCTCATACTTCATGAGGATATCAGAAATTCGAGATCAACTACAAGAACTAGGAGAAGTTATGTCTGATAGAGAGATGACCATAGTGGTACTAAACGCACTGCTAGAAGAATGGGGTAATTTCACTTCAAGTTGATATGGGAAGAAAGATATTACTCCATATCAAGATCTATGGTCACCCTGTAAGATCGAAGAAACCAGACTGAAGGCAAAGATTGATGTTGGACCAAATGAGGAGAATCAAGCATATGCTGCTATGACAATAAGAAAAGGAAAATTTGGAAATTTCGGTCCTCGAAAGAAAAAGAGGAACATGGATAAAGTAAGATGCTATGGATGTCAAGAACTTGGGCACTATAGAAGAGATTGTCCTAAACGTAGTAAGGACAAGAGGAATAGGGAAGAAGCCCACATTAATGAAGAAGTGAAAGAGCATGAGCCAAAGAAACTTAAGAATGAAGAAGTAAAATATCTCTATTATGACTGAGTGTTGAAGAAAGTGTAACTAGGTTTAGTATTCATAATGACATGATCTTTGTAAATGATGTAATAAAGATAATAAATTATTTTTGTATATCTTGCTACATGGGTTTCATGAGCAAGAAGTTTCATAGGTCAAAACACTTCTTCTTGATGTCTTTAGGATTTTATTACTATATCAAAGGGTCATGTCATGTGTAAATAAGCTCTTTAAAAACCTATGTAAAACGTATTTAAGTCCAATCATCCCTCCAAAACCAAGAACAATCCTCCATTGGCATGCTCAAGAAGTCTACAAGCAAATCGATACAACACTCATCAATCCCGCTTCAAAATCGAATTAAATTTATAAATGGAAATCATGTCGGCTTGGTTAAAATGACGTGTCAGTTCATGAATTCACGTCGGCTCTAATATGTGGCACAAACCACTATAAATACCTGTCTAGGGTCAGTGCAAAAAGGAAAAGAATATTTCACTTTTCCTCTGAAATATCGCATATATGGAGGAGCAGATCTGCAGGCATTTTCGGTGAAGGGTTTGACTGCACCTCGGTTGGGTATTAGGTGCGGGAAGAAAAAGTTTCAGATGGATAGTAAGCCACGGTCTTGATGAGAGTGAAGCCCTCTCTGTGGTCTCGATGATAGTTAATGATCTCAATGTCACAATCTCGGTGACCTATCTCAGATCAGTCCATATATATGTATCTTAGTTTTACTACAAACTTGGCATACCTATGAAAGAAGAGATGCAGTCTCTATGTGTCTATATGTACCATCTCAATCCTGTCTCAACCTGACCTTGTTGAAGAAAATTCCGGTGATGGCAATAACTATCACAGTCTCGAAATATTAAGACATAGAAGTAACCTCGACATAATTATTATGATCTCAATTTCAGTACAAAGGATCACGATGATCCCACAATAAGATAATATATCCTCTCAACATAATCGCAGTCACAGTTGTGATGATATTAACATTCCAGCTAGACGCAACAGTGTAATTAATTCGTGAGAAGGAAGGATCTATGTGATATGTTCGTTATCCTAGCGTGAATATGATAGCTATAGGATCATGAGTTTGATCTTGATATAACCCTCATATCTCAGTTGTATTGGTAGTAAAGTAAATGATCTCGGTGGATCTTATGTAAAGGTCTCAGTGCTACAGAAATGGTGATCTTAATAAAGGTACAACAATGATGATCTCAAGTGAGTGAAGGAGCAACAAGTCAAGGTGCAGCAGTAACCTAAGTATAGCTATAGCAATCATGATGATCTCATCAATGTTTGAGGAGGACTGAGGAGGAGGATTGATGTCTTGGTCTTGGAGTGGCAGAATGTGTCAAGGGTCATGGTCTTTGTATTCGTCAATTGAAATTTGTATAGGAAGAATTTTGTGCGGGTTTTCCTCTTCAAGAGGGAGAGGTTTTGCCTTGGAAGAAAGCCAAATATTTTTTGTTCTTGTCTGCTTTTTTTATTGCAGTTTGATGAAGCAAACACACACTAATAATAAAATGAAGATCAAGCTAATATAAAATGGCAAAATAAATTCACAAATTGTTATCATGTTAAGAAGAATCTCCCTAATTTATGTTTGACCTAGATTCTTCAACATGATATTAGAGGGAAGGTTCAGAAGTCAAAGGAAGAGCAGAAAAGAGATAGTCAGAAGTCAAGTTTTCTACAAGGCATCAAACTAGCTGAAGGAATCAGAATCTACACTCAAAGAACAAGACCAAGATCTAAGAGGCAACCTACATTATCTCAACATACCAGTGATTGGATCCTTTCAATAAAGAGAACAGTTTTGACAACTCAGATTCCAACTCAAAGAAGCAGATCATCTACAACGTAATGTTCAAGAATGGGCCTCACTACACTTCAATCATAATTTGTATAAACTATACTCAAGTCAATGTTGCATGCTACAAGGTTCCTTATGTATCCCAATTACATAAATCAAGATAGCTCAAAGGCAAAGGAGGCAATCTACATATCAAAGATCTGAGTCAAAGGAAGCACCAATATGTCTACTCGAACTGCCAACTTGATCAAGGTGAATATTTCGTCTTCTCAATCAAGTAAGTACCTTTTTCATTTTATAATCAAGTTTGGTTTTATGACTTCATGATTGCAAGAAGACATATATATTGGATGGGTCATCAAGGGTCTTGCAAGGAATAAGAAGGATTGCCATAATCCTTAGAGAAGTCAGTACATCAAGGTCTCCTTTGAATTCATGAGAACTGTTAAGGTTCTCTCTTTCCTATAAAGTAAGAAAGGAGACATAAGAAGGATACATGAAATGCTAGAGGATATACTATCTGAAATGCAGTAAAGAAGGTATCAAAGAATGAAGAAATATATTCATGGGATCTCAATTACAAGATCTGGGAAAAATGATGAGAAAATAAGCATCATTGATATTGATATTGATAAGCAAGGTAACAAATGTCCATGAACAAGACTTACTCAAAAACGAGAGTAGATTAGCAATGCTAACTCTCGTGTGCTAGAGGGGCACTAGAAGCCCAGTAATCAGACTCCCAACATTCATTATTTTACAGAGAGGGTTCGTAATGAAAATACAAAGATTCACAATCTAGTGCAGAGCCCAAAACGACATCAGTATTAGAGCTAATCTATGTAGGAGATACTCTATACACTCTATGTTGCTGTTTCCAAATGTTGTTCTTCCGAATCCCGTTGACCTATTTCGGTTATCCGTGGACATTAAAAAAAAATAAAAAATTCTGTGAAGAATACAGGGATTCAAATATCATACCTTGGGAAAATATGGTAAGAGCGGAGAAGCGACCTCGGAACCAGGAGGAAGAAGGTGTTTCAGAAAGGCCAACATGTGGGGGGCCTTAATCTTCCTCCTCAGAGTCATAATGTGACGGATAGCACGGATCATCAGACACACCTCCTTTGTAACCACCCCCTTCTCGATCAATGCCGCCACATTCTTTAGATCTGCAACACCCACAAATATGCCTCAATTTCAACACAAACATGGGCAAAACAGGCACTACCTGCAATGGCAAAATCTCATAGAACTTACGTGTGAAAACCGGAGGAGGCGATGGTGTAGAAGAATTGGAGACCGCGGCTGTTGAGTCCTTCATCTCGACATCTTGAGTAGCCATCCTGGGCTTGCTTGTTAAACCTGAAATGGACCATTTTCGACTGTAAATATGTCGGGATTAATGGAGGCTACGAGGAATCAGAGTATCTTCCATGAATTCAAGAAACGGTGTTAACCCCACACCCACCCTTACCTGAACGATTCTTTCCTTCACAGCGAGGGAAACACAGAGCATCACAAGGACCAGAGCTTCACCTACAACAGATGAGAAAATAACTAAGAGAAAAGGGCATTCCCCTGAAATTTCCTTTAATTTGATCCCCTGACATTTCCTTTAATTTGAGTAACATTTAGGAACTTTTCGAGTGGAGAAAACACTAGACAACACGGGCTTGGAGGTGGCTACATTACTTCTCCTATCTTTTGGTTTTGATTTTCAGATTCCCTCGGCCTGGGCCTCTTCAAGTTAAATAGGGAATTACAAGATTTAGAAGGCGCTCGACCAAAATTGCTGAACGCACTCGCAGATTTGATGGAAGATGTTTCTTACCATCAAATTTCCTATATTCTGGTTTTGATTTT
The DNA here is from genome assembly GCA_031772625.1 of Pinus tabuliformis. Lineage (NCBI taxonomy): Eukaryota > Viridiplantae > Streptophyta > Pinopsida > Pinales > Pinaceae > Pinus > Pinus tabuliformis. The sequence continues at coordinate 1,361,377,983 of CM062816.1, forward strand.
GAGATTCCCTCGGCCTCGGTGTCTTCAAGTTAAATAACGAATTACAAGATTCGGAAGGCGTTGGGCTCTGCATCCTCCGATCTAATGCGCAGAAAATGAATCTGCCAGAGCGGCCTAGAGGGATCCAAGGGAGGGGTTGCCACCAAGTTAGCTACATATTTTTTCACAAAATCCAGACTGCAATTGTCCGCTTCCGTAACCAATTTGTAATTTGTAACTATTTCCAATGAATTTGTAACTGTTTTGATCGAAGGTTCAAGTTTTTGTAATCGTCTATCTAATTGTACGGTGTCCAATAATAACAAGTAGGCAAAAAGGGGGATGGATTTCACAGAAAAATGCCTTGGCATAATTATTAACCTAAAATTATTATTTACTATTAACTCAAAGCTTACTATTACTTAATTGTCTAACATTAAATTTAAAAATGCAAATTAATACAAAATAACATCTAAAATAATCCTTCTAAAAAACAACACTTTACAAAATAATTATTACAATTATTAAAAGATTCTATTTCTAAATTTTTGTCTGCATTGGATCTATTTATTTGTTTAATATAAAATGATATAAATAAGTTGTGACTCTATATTCCAGCATCTCCTCAAACCGTTTTTACTATAGAAACATTTTTTATTAGTTTTAATTTTACGAGTTGCTTTGTAATCCTTTTGCGGTTACCCCATAAAAACCTAACCTTTCTTCTTAGTTTCAATTTTACGAGTTTGTATTCCGGGTCCGTTTACCCAGGTGATTAAACCATTCAATTTTTCTCTTTAAATAAGCTACATTTCACAAGAATACTATACCATGGGCCAATTTTTATTTATTTTTTGACACGTGGTTGGTAACTGCCAGGCCTAATCTAAGACCCAGGATCAATCCTTGTAGCTGCCACTATAACACCAAGAGTACATCCAACAACCTGCAACCTAGATATACTAAATTTCTTATGATTTTAGCAAGAGCCGAGACTCACGTAGCTGCCACTATGACACCAAGAGTACATCCAACAACCTGCAAGCCATATATACTAGTCATTATAGTCATGTACATACGTTGGTTTATTGAATGACACTAGCATACAGAAATCTGAATAAGAAATGAAAAGTCGAACTTTGTTTAAAATATTGATTCACCCACTTGCTTTCATTATTTTTCCCACTAATTGGTATCAAAGTCGGTCACTTAATTTGAAGCTTAACCGCTTGGAGTGGATCAAGGATGATGGGAAAGAATATGATAGCTCAAAGGAAGGAGCCATAAAACTATGGTAGCGATAGTGATATATTAGATGCAGTGACAGTCATAGACGTCAGAAAATATTCAGCTTTGGGAGCACCTCGCTTTATATTGATCAAGAATGAAGAAGATAGTAACAAAGAATTATCAGGTATGGGTTTTTGTTCTAATTGTCCTCCATTTCCTTGTCTATGTAATGATAGTGAAGATGACAGTAAATCAATTGAACTTGTTCTCATGGGTAAAAGTGAAAGTAATCATTCTAAATAGGTAACATATTAAAAAAGGATGACCCTAGAAGCGTAAGAACAAGGCAAGTGAGAAACAATGGACAATAAAGGTACGTTTATGCTAAGTGATGATAACTATCATCAATGGAAAGAAAAAATGAATTCTAAGTTAATGAATCTAGGATCTAATGTTTGGAATTTAGTATGTAATGGTTGCACTAAAATTCATCCATCAAGTGAAGAATTACAAAAGAATAATGCAACTTTAAATGAAACCTTTGGGAACCTACCTGATTCAGCATTATAAAAACTTATGCACTATGAAACTGTAAAAGAAATATGGGATAAATTGTAGGTCATTCATGAAGGAAAAACAAAGGAAGATTGTTCACCAGAACCAATATATAATAATGTTTTTAAAGAAAATGAGTATGTTATGTCAGGTGGAGTCACTGATTCAGAAGAATACAAGCTAGAGGAAGTCTTTAATCTTATAAGAAAACTTACTTTTTCTTTAAAAGGTTTAACAATCTTAAGGATAAGTTACAGGCATGTGATAACAAGGATCATATCAAATTAGTAAATGTTGTAGTAGAATCTAAACAATATTGTGAAGGTCTTAAAGTTGAGATTGTCTCTTTAAGAGAAAATTTTGAAAATTCAAACAAGCAGAATGAAGAGTTACTTCAATAATTTGAAGAACAAGAGAATGGGTTGAAGGAAGAGATTATCAAATTGAAGGGGAAAATGGAAAAGGGAAGAAAACTTGAAGAAGGAATGAGAAAGATGCATCTTGAAAAGTTTGAGAAATACCACAGAATGGAAGTTGAGGTAAACATACTAAAAGGTAAACTAGAAGAAAAATATAAACACTTAAGCTTTCAAGATAGTACTATGATTTTAGATAACATTCTTAGTAGTCAAAGGTCTCCTTCCATTAAATTTGGTCTTGGTTTTTATGAAATTGTAAAAGGAGAATCTAGTTCACAAGCTTGTTCAAGGATCTTGAAGGATACAAAATCTGAAACATGTTTAAGAGATAAGAAGTAAACTAGATCTGTATCCAAGAAAGATAAATCCTAAAAAAAATCATTTTCTCTAAATAATATAAACATTAATCGATTCTCTGCTCTGATCAATAATGTTGAATGCTTTATATGTCATAATTATGGACATGTTGCAGCCAATTGTAGAAGCAGATTGTCTCAATCTCAAGAAAGTAATCACTTCACAAGAAGATCAATAGTTCAGAGATACTCAGGCTTCTTCAAGGGATATTGTTTTACTTGCAACATATTTGGTCACAAAGCTATTGATTGTAATAAAAGGAATATGAAACATAAATATTATGATTCCTCTGCTCCCTTTTCTGGTCATATAAGATGTTATGCCTGTAACAAATTTGGGCATATAGCAAAAGAATGCAAGAACAAATCAATGGATCGCCATATACATCATGGCAAGCAATCAGATAAGAATATTGATGTCAAAAGCCAGAGAAAGATGGATCCACCAACATTTCTCATAATAAGTAGAAAGAAGAATAACAAATAAGGTGTGGTCTTACTCTCTGCTCGTTTGAAGCTGAAGATGAATGGTACATAGACATCGGATTCTTTCATCACATGACAGGAGATAAGAACAAGTTTGAGTCTCTCAGGAAAAAAAAGTATGGTAAGGTTATTCTTGGAAATAATGCCCCAACAAAAGTTTTTGGAAAAGGTAGAGTCGAAATTAGTAAATATAGAAGAGTCGTTGACACATTATTAGTTCAAGGGCTTAAGAAAAATATTCTAATTGTAGGTCAAATGGTGGAGAAAGGAAATACAATGTGTTTAAATCAAACCATTGCAAAGTTATAGATGAAGAAGTTAGAAAGCTCGTAGCAAGAGGATATAGAAATCCATACAAATTATATGTGTTTGTAGAGAATAATTCAAGTAGAAATGAGAGGGATAGTTCTTCTTCTTCAGATTCAAAATAAAAAAAAGATGGTCTTTACTGCAGTACATTGTTCTTTAAAACAATACTTGTCAGAGTGACTGCAGAAATGATGTGAGGTACATGACCTCATGAAGAGCAGGAGATGATTATCAGGTCCTCAGGATCAGTGATGTATGATCTCATGGGGGGATATAACTATGTATATCTTTATGATGATTCCCATGTTGTTTTGATATTCATGTTTCTTATATTACTGACAATGCATCTAATGCAGTAACAGTGAACATGAACATATAGTACAGGATCAGGGGTAGCTATGGTTATGAAAGTTCAGCATTTTACTTTCTGTATGAGGATATTATGAAGGATAGTCGCGTATATACACAAGTTTTGAACTAGACGGTCGCATATGTTTCTTTGAGATGAAGAAACAGTGGGACAAACTCAGAGAGAGTTTCTAACATGCTTCAATCAGTTATTATTTTGATTTTTGGTTATGATATTGATTGGTTACAGTCTGTTGATGCTCAAATGATATATAGAAATTATATTGGTTTATGATGGTTTATGAGTTGCTACAATATTTCATTTTTTATTTGGTTCTTTTAATGGATTTGTTGATTGATGAAGTTGGATATTATCAGACCTAACAGTGACTAGTTGGCACATGTTCATGGGGAGCACTTTCTATGCTTCTAATAGTACATTGTTGGCATTATGATTTTTTGAGCATTCCTTGTTGCATAATGATGTTCATGATAAGTAAATATATCATTGATGAATTATTTTTGTTGTTGTTGAAGACACATATGATGTTGTCATTAGTAATGATGAAGTCTTGGATCATGACTATATATTGCTTAAGTTGCATACTAAGTTGTTGTCATAATTCACAAGTTACATATGGTGAAGTTACGAATGATGCTTATGTTTGCATATAACATTGGTCAATGATGTTATTGATCAGATTTAGAAAATTCTCTTTGTTTGCACACTTGGTGATGATGCATGTATATGTTATTCTACATATGATATGTTGCTTGAGGATTGTGGCTCTTCATATATATATCATGTTGATCTTGATGATATAATATCAAGGAGATGGGTTACTAACAAAGCTTGATTGATGATGGTGAGTTCATGGTTTACTATTGTTGGCATCTCTCATTGATGAGAAGCTATATACATACTACATGTCTATGTCATGGGATATCATTTATGGGTGAATTACAGACATGGATCTTATGGATGATTACTTGAAGTTGCATATTGGTGAAGTTTCTTATTACATGAAGATAATGGTCCAAGAGAATTACATTGCTGCATATTAATTCTAACACTTCATGTTGTGAATATAAATCCCCTCTATGGATAGAGGCGATATCTCTAGCCTAATGAGTGGGTCTAGCAAAAAACTGAACAAACTAATGCAGACTTTCCTAGCTTATGTTTAAAAATGCATAGAGAGAGAGAAACCTACCTCGCTCTGATGCTAATTTCTCAGTTCTTTGGTGTTGGCTCCGATCTTGTAGCTTTCAAGCTCGCTCCTTGCTTGTTGCTTGCATTTGAGTACCTGCAAAAGAGATCAGAAGACAATAAAAGATACAAGAGCATACATAGTGTATATAAAACATAAACTGCTTGATAGATCAAGGAGTATCAAGCTAAATGCATAAATATTTAGACATTTATGGAAATTGAACATTAGATGTATATATTAATGAATAAAAAAGGGAGGCATACAACCATTTCCTTGATGTTGGAGACCTCCTTTTGGTGGATGTCCAAGCCCAAGCCAAGACTCTTCAAGCACTCCTCCAAGTTATATGGGCATCATTTAGGCATAATCTTAGCATAGGAAGGTAGGCAATCAACGACCAACCATTTGGGAATGGAGGGGATTTGATTTATAGGAATGGGGAGGGAGTTAAGGATCCACAAAAGAGGGAGGAAGGTCCACAACTCAAGGGGAAGGCCCTTAAAGGTAGGATTAAGAGCTCCAAATGAGAGAGCTTGACCATATCTCTACCCAACAACATCCAGCTTGTTTTTTCTTGAATTTTATAGCATACAAAGTTTCTCCTCCATTTTCAGAAAACTTTCCAAAAGAGGTTCAGTGCAGGTTTCCTTATCAAAACCCTTGTTGGCTGCACTAGGTCAAAGAATTTCAACCTGCCATCAGCATGGGCAAGAAGTGGAGCAAAGAGCGTTGGTCTTGAAATTTAGGGTTTTAGTCAAACTTCTCCAAAATTGACTCAAGGCAATTTTTCTTCCATTCTCCGGGAATGTTTCAGTATGTGTTTCATGGTGATTACACTTCACAATTGTCAATATTTTGGCACTTCGGGATGTGGAACAGGAAGTGAATAGGAGGTGTTAAAAAATACTGTGTAATAGATGCCCCCTAAAGCATGAAGGAAAATTGGGAGTGATGGGTGAAATGCTTTATGTAGAAATTCTCACTGTATATCACCTGATAAGGAAATGTAACTAAATCAAAATACTTGATCTACTTCTACTATCAAACTTGCGGAAGCTTAATCGATTTGAGCAAGATCAAATGGAACACATATAATAGAGAAGAAGAATCAATCACACATGAAACACAGAAGAATACTCTGGGGAAAGCCTCAGCTGAAAACCCCACTATCTATATTATCATGAAAGGTGGAAATACATCATAATTATACAAAGCCTTAGCTCCTACAGCTAGCCAGCTCTTAGTACAATCCTCCTGGATGCTCACAGGAAAACAATGCTTATCACAAGCCTTCTCCTCTGCCCTCCAAGCTCCTATTTCTTTGCGCTATTTCTCCTAGGTGATCCTTCTGTTACCAAGTGTAACACTGATCTCAAACCCTGTAAAACTGCGCAATCCTCAAGGAACCTTATTCCTTCTGCATGGATGAGTTTCCTTTATAGAAAAATTCCTCCAATTGATAGTACAATGTCCCTGTCTTTAATCTCAAATGGGTCTTGTATGAACTGACATGCATGAGTTATTTATGAGAGAATCCTTAGTTATCTGGATTACACTAGTTTCATGCATGCATGCATTAACTCATTGAACTCACAATTAGTTCCTCAAACTGTTTGGAACTAATTTAACTAGAATTAACTCAAAATTTCCCCCTACTGGAAGTCTTTGCATGAGTGGATGCCTCCATTCAGTATCCTCTCAACTTCTCCAGTTGTGGCTCCTCCACAATTGTCTGAGACTTCTTCTGGGGCTACATGTTGAGAGGTAATTTACTCTCCCTCTCAACCACCAAGTCTCTAACATTGGCCTTGCTCCTTAATGCTTTGCATGTGTCTTGAACCTCAAGAGAATACAGGTTCTATACCTGTGAACCAATCTATTTCACCTATCCCGTGGTGATGTGTCTAAGGAAAACCTTTCCCTTGCTAAAGACAACATTGTAGCCTTTGTCCTCCAAAATCTCAATCGATACCAAGTTCTTCTTCAGTCCAAGCACATACTTCACATCTGTCAAGATGATAGAAGCTCCATGCTCCCTATTAAAAGCAACCGTTCCCACTCCTGAAACACTATACCTTTCATCATCACCTATCTCTATGAGTATCTTGAGGTCTTTATCCTCTAAGGTACTGAATAAACTTTTATCGTTGGTCATGTGGAATGAGGCTCCACTATCAAGAAACCAACCACAACCCATCATCGAAGACACCATGCATGCAATGAGAGTGAAGTCCATTTCGAACTGAGAGGCTAATGCCTCACCTTCAAATCCATCCGAGGATCCCTTCTTGGACTTCCTCGATGGGAAATTAGTCGCATAATGACCCATATCGTGACAATTAAAGCATCTCACTTTAGATTTGTCACCCTTCTTCCCTTCATGAGAATAACTCGATTTGGGATGAGAATCCTTCTCCTTCCCTTTCCTTGCCTTACTGGCTAAGGCTAGATTTTCTGTATCATCATGCTTAGATGAAGAACCATCTCTAGTGCTCCTCCTGATCTCCTCCTACATCAGATCCAACCACAGTCATTCCCAATCTGACAGTTTCTCTCTTCCATTCACTGAGTCCTAGTAGCTATTCCAACTCTTAGGAAGACTAAGGAGAGAAAGACTCACCATGTCATCATCAGCTATCGTGATTCCTACACTTCCAAGCTCATCTCTACAGGTGGTGAGCTTGTTCAGATATGTAGAAATCGTTTCGCCCTTTTCACACTTGATTTTCTGAAACTTGTCCTTCAGTGCCAGCTTCCTCTAGTCATTGTTGTTCTGATACAGGTCCTTCAATGTCTTCCACATTGAAAATGGAGTCTTCTTCCCATGGAGACTCAAGACAATATGGTCTCGAACTCCCTCCAGAAGAATCCTCCTCACTCTCGCCACACATTTCTTCCATTCTGCTAATTCTTGGGCATTAGCTGCTGCTAGCTTGGGGATTTCATGATCAATGAAGTCAGTCAAACCATTGTCTTCTAATACAGCTTCCATGCGATCCTTCCATGCTATGTAATTTGAGCTACCATCCAGGGCATACTCGAATCTCAAGCCATTGAATGCCATTGGTGAAATTTGAGATGTGATAAGAAATTGATTTTGTACCTGCAATCAAGAACTTCAAACTTCAAACTTATCCCTTCTTTGTATACTATTCTTCACTTTGATCACCTTTGCTCTAATACCATGTAGAAATTCTCACTGTATATCACCTGATAATTCAATGTAACTAAAGAAAAATACTTGATCTACTTCTACTATCAAACTTGTGGAAGCTTAATCGATTTGAGCAAGATCAAATAGAACACAGATAACAGAGAAGAATAATCAATCACACATGAAACATAGAAGAATACTCTGGGGAAAGCCTCAGCTAAGAACCTCGCTATCTGTATTATCATACAAGGTGGAAAAACATCAGAATTATGCAAAGCCTTAGCTCCCACAACTAGCCAGCTCTCAGTACAATCCTCCTAGATGCTCACAAGCAATCAAAGCTTATCACAAGCCTTCTCCTCTTCCCTCCAAGCTCCTATTTCCTTCCGTTGTTTCTCCTGGGTGATCCTACTATTACCAGGTGTAACACTAATCACTCACACAGATCTCACACACTGTAAAACTATGCAATCCTCAAGGAACCTTATTCCTTCTGCATGGATGAGTTTCCTTTATAGGAAAATTCCTTCAACTGATAGTACAATGTCCCTGTCTTTAATCTCAACTAGGTCTTTTTCTGAACTAACATGCATGAGTTATTTATGAGAGAATCCTCAATTATCTAGAGTACAGTAGTTTCATGCATGCATGCATTAACTCGCTGAACTCACAATTAGTTCCTCAAATTGTTTGGAACTAATTTAATTGGACTTAACTCAGTTAATTGAGCTAACTAATTACAACTCAAATACAACTCATCCTTATCTCCTTAATTAAGGGATAACTTCCTCAATCAAAGGGATAAATGTTGCATGACGTCACAAAGACTTCATGTTTGAATTTCTCCAACTAATTAACTCATGATGAATTAATTAACTATTTTTCAAACAATTGGTGAGACTAAATTCAAATTTTAATTCTCAATTCTCATTCAAGGACAAATGAAAATTGGAATATTCTGAATGCTATTTTTAGCATTTCTTGTTTCTCTTTTCAACACTTTACAAGTCAAGGAAAGGACCGGACAAACACCACCAGGAGACCTGCAAATCAAAAATATACATTTACATATCTGATATCTCTCATATAAACATGCCTAATGATACATGAATAGGCATCTAATAATACATGAATCCGCATTATGGGCATGACCATCAGAATAGAAGGGATCATGTGCATGAATCCATGGTATCGATACATCCATCCGAATAGAAAGTATCATATATGTGGACCCAAGGTATGGTTGCAACCATTCGTATAATCATGTTTACAATTATGAATTACTCACGACTCCACGCAACCTAGGTTTTATCAAATGGAACAGAGGGTCTTGAGCTCTATCCCAATCCGATCAATTTACGAATTCTAGCATGCAAATAGATATGTCAAAGTCGAACATGATAGAAAACCACTTGATTACTGGTCAATTGATGTAAATTGTTAACAGGCACGAGAGAAACCACTGATAATGACAATGGCTCTCAATATACAATCAGTACAATCCATGAGTGTGAACAATGAAGCTGAAGTTGAACATTCATAGAATCATTCGATTGAAGTCCAATGATGTAAACCTGTTGTCGAATAGGAAGAACTTTCCATTGAGGCATGCAAGCTCCAAGCTACTGGAAGGGAATTTTTAGATCATCTTCTTGGATAATGAGTTGAAGTCGATAGGAAGCGATCCATCGAAGGAGGGCCATAATGTATCCCACATCATTGACATGAAACGAAGGATATAATAGAATAGGTAAGTTTGATTCAGGAATGTGGTAGAAAGGTCAGATAGTGTATAAGCAGTAAAAACTGTAGATAAGACTTCTCTTAAACATATGAGTGACATGACTCTAGAGTTTGGAAGCATTTGACTCAACATGGGATTGGAGGTCATGAAGATGAAGAAGTATAATCATATGAGAGGAAAAATGGATTTCCCAAACCCAGTAAGGCAAGTGATGAAGTGAGTATATCCCAAACCTGACACGACCAACACACAAGTGTCATGTTCATGAGCAACATGTTGCCTTTACACACAATACAAAAAATGATCGCTTTCATTTTTTCACCACTATTTCTAGTGAGTACCCCATTATTTTTTATTGCAATATTTAAGGGGATAGCATATGCTTGCCATATAAGTTCATGCTTTGGATGACCAATCCTATTAAGTTTAACAAGTCATAGAAAGGAGGAACTCGATCTCATCATGATGACAAGTCCTATGTCGTTTATGTTTTACGACTCTGATGGAGGTGAAAATCGATATCTTTTTCATGTTTAGAGAGTTTGAAAAAGAGGCAAAAAAGAAAACTCCAAAGATTCATTTTCGTAAATCGTCTCTTGAATCCGAAAAGGTAGAAAATGATATCTAAGAGGACCTCTTAGCCATGTTCGACTAAGGTATTCCTTTTTTGTACAATAGTCTATCTCAATCCAAAAAGGGTTAAACTTATCCTTAGTAGACGTCATTTCATGTAATTTAACAAGTTCGAAACAACAAGTACTCGATGATCTTTTCATTTCTCTAGAGTTAGAAAAGAGCTTAAAGATGACTTCAGGGAGTCGCTTTTTCATTTATTTTTGACGAGTCTGAAAAAGTGATAAAATAAAACTCATTGAATTAGTCATAATTAATCACTGTCACCATGTTCCATGACCTATCACTGCACAAGTGAAACACACATTACCAATTTCAAGGAAAAATATTAAAATATAAGTGAAATATACCCTAATTTGGTAAAAATGTCATTTAAATACTTATAAAATATCAAAAAGGTAAATCATTTTCACCATTTCACCATTTGTCAAATCATAGAGAATTTTTACCCTATTTTATCTCGATCTTCAAGTGAAGAGTACGATCAATCCCGAACACCATTCGTCGAGCCATTCACTGCAGGTAAGAGATTTGTCTTCTCCATTCAATTTGGTTGTATTTTTATGCATTTTCATCCATAGACTAGGCTGCAAGGAGGGCTTAGCAAAAATTCATGTTGAGGGTGACCAGCATGGGTTTTACCCATCGAACCCACATTGTTCACCCTATGACCAACTGTGGCAGCACACTGGAAGCATGGAAAAATATATAGGCAGTCACGCTGGTGCAAAGTTGCGAATTGTTTTGAAAATCCTCCACATTTAATGATTAATTTCTAGATTTTCTTCCATAAAAACTCATGAAATGTTGTTTGATGGACGTTTTACAGGTTAATCAACCAAAAATGGCGTTTGAATGGAAAGAAAGAGGACACGAAGCCGAAGACTGTCAAGCAGCCCAGGACACAAATTGCATTGTTGCCCTTTGAGACTGTGGGTTATTGTAATTCTTTTGGATTCTTGGAATTATGAGCCAAGTAGAGTTACTACAACATTTGATTAGTTGGTGGGATGTGGATCGCCAACTATTCATGATTAGGGAAAAATAACTAGAAATAGATTTCATAGACATTACTAGTTTGTCTAGAAAGGGACAACAGATTCAATTGTCTAGTTCTCACACCGGAAGGGGGAGCACGAATACGTTGATTGCGAGACATTGTCCAGGCAATCGAAAAACTCAGAGTGGGAAGATAGATATAAAGACCATCACAAATCTCCCACTACAAACAATCCTTTAGACTATGGCCCAAATAGGTGGGGCTCAAGCATTGCATGAAGCAACAAAGTCTCATTCTAGTATGCTATTGATTCTTTAAGTCCCACGGTTTTCAATTGGTGTGAGGGTCTGTTGGTCAATATGAAGAGCCAACTTATGAAGTGCAAGTCAGGAAGGCTAAAACAACTCGGCTTTGGATTCATCCTGGTGACTTTCTTATAGGAACATGTGCCATTGTTTCGATATCAGTGGATAGAAGTGGATACACTAGCACCCAAAGATCCGCGATTGATGAGGTGGGGTGAGTTGATGCCTCGGCATGGAGGTGGTCAGCAGATGTATTTTCCCCTAGAATTTTTTGGATGGTTACGATAACAACTAATCATGATAGATGATTGTGCATATGTTGGAACATATTTCCAAGGAGATCTTGATCTTCCACTTCTACCGGGAGCATAGTGGATTGATGCAGGTAAAAATGAGTTTTTAAAGTTTTTGAAGTTTTTAATTTTTTTTAAATGTGTATTGAGATTTTATACTTGTGATTTTTGTAGATGTTGGACTGGAGAGACCTCTAGGGGTTTCTCTGATAGCCAGGCAAGTGGCATGCCAGATAGAGGATGCTCCCTATGAGGAGGGATGAAACCTAATCGTCGAGGTGTAACGCAATCTGGAAGTCCTAACAAGGGGCATTCCATAATATGCATCAATTGATGAGGTTCCACTTTGATATCGAATGCATACTATAGGGGTACCTACCAGAATGCGTCAGTTACTAAACTGAGTCATTAAAATTGTGTCATGCTATCATGAGCACCATGTGGGCGAATAACTATCTCTAGTATTTATTTTCTGCACTTATGTAGGATTGAGAAGCCATGTGTCTCAGAACACAGTTTTTGACATTTTGATGCAATAAACGTTTTTGCAAACACTCTATATATATACATGTTTTCCTATTATGTTCACTATGTGATGGCTTTTGTTTCACATATGTCGCAGATCTATATCTAACACATAATTAGCCAGTGTATATGTTAATGTGTTCAAATGTCTCGAAATATGTTGATAAGTAATATAGTCAAAGTCTCATTCCAAAAGATGAACTCGAATTTGAGAGTTTCTAACTAAATATTGTATGTTAAGTTGTAGTACAATGAGATGTGAATCAAGATTAATGACTAACTCTCTAATGCCAAGAGAAATGGCTTCTGAATTTTTTTTGATAAACGCACTATATTCAGACCATACACCAACTGAAATGGTGTAAATCTAGTTGTTGTCTTAGCTGTGGTTTGGTATGCCCATAGAGCTGAAAAATAACGTAAGGTGCCAATTTTGTTTAGGCATCCCAATAGTACATTGAAACATTGTAACCAAGACTTTGTTGACTGCCTCAACTTGGTCATTGGCCTGTGGATAGTAAGGAGTTGAGCTTTTGTGATGCAGCCACAACTAAGCAGTAAGCTTTGCTATCATATAATTTCGAAAATGAGAGCCATGGTGAGTGATGATGGCTTGAGGGACACCAAATAGAGCTATGACATGATTAAAAAGAAATTGAGCTATAGTTTTACTTTCGGAATCATATGTGGGCATCACCTTAGCCCATTTAGTAAAATAATCGATGACGATGATGATATAACCATGCCCCCCGGTCGAGTGAGGGTTACAGTTTATGAAATCAATACCCTATTTGGAAAAGGGTCCGACATTAATAACTAAGTGCAAGGGTACAGGTGGGGCATGCTATTTGTGGTTATAAATCTAGCAGACATGACATTTTTGGACTTCTAAAATGAAATCATTGAAGATCGAAGGCCCGAAATAATCGGCGCGAAGATTTTTTGAGTCGTAGCATATCCTGACATGTGACCGCCACAGGCCCCAGAGTGACAGTCATTTAAGATTCTCTCTGCTTCTTCAAGCATTAAACATTGATGAAGGATTGAATCAACACCAACACGGTACAAAGTATCTCCAATAATTTGGTAAGATTGGTACTTATGTCGGATGCGTCGACGTTCAGAGTTGGGTAACTCTGGTCAAAAGGTTTGGGTCTAGAGATAAGTAATAATATCTACATACCATGGATCAAGGGTACTGATGAGGAAGAGAGTTTCACGAGGGATCAAGTCGCCAAATGTAGTAAATGTTGTTGCAAAAGGAAGGTCACAAATTAATTCAGCGAAAACCAGTGATTTCTTCAATTTAGCTTTAAAAAATTCCAAATCAAATTCTTGTAAGATAACAATCCATTTAGAATACTTTCCCCTAAGCAACTAACAGGTTAGAATATATGTCATGGGGTTGCAATCAAAAGTCACAGTGGTTTTTCTTAAGAGAATATAGTGTCGAAAGCGTTGAACGAGGTGAACCACTGCTAAAGCTAGTTTCTTGACATGGGCATATCAAGTTTAAACATCGAACATGCTTCAAATCAAGTAATAAATCACATGTTTATCTCCATCATAATTGTCCTAAACAAGTACCATGGCAATAGTACTATTAGCGACAGCCAAGTACAAAAAAAATCGCGGTGATAATTTGGGTGATGCAGTGAAGGAGCACTAATGAGGGAATTCTTAAATGCATCAAAGGATTTTTGAGTGACTTCATCCCAAATGAATGGGATCCCTTTATTTAAAAAGCGAGTAAATGGCTTAGCAAGTTCAATGTAACTTGGGATGAAACGACGAAGGAAATTTTCTTTCCCTTGTAAACTTTGCAAGTTATGTAAAGAAGATGGAGGGGGTAAATTCATGATGGCCTCCACCTTAAGGGGATCGATCTAGATGTCTTCCTTGGATACGAAAAACCCTAAGAGGCTACCAGATTCGACTCAAAAGACACACTTATGTGGATTCAAATGAATATTGTAGTGTCGAAAATAAAGAAATATCTCTTGAAGGTGATCAGGGTGGTCGTGATGCTTAGCAGAATGTGTTGGTAAGTAATTGAGATAAGGTTGAACGATATGCTTAATATCATGAAAGGCATACAACATCACTCGTTGGAAGGTAGCGGTAGCATTCTTCAAACCAAAAGGGATTTTTTTGTAACAAAAGGTTCCCCAAGGAAAAATGAAAACAATTTTATGTTGATTGACCGAAAGAATGTTAATCTAGTTGTATCCAAAAAAATCGTCCATGAGGAAAAAATCTTTCTCCCCACACATTCATCGATGATTTGATCTATAAAGGGAGTCAGATTATTATCTTTAGGACATGCCTCATTGATATCACGATAGTCAACACAACCGCGAATAATTCCTTGTTTCTTAGTTATAGGAACAATATTCGAGACCCAATATGTCAATGGAATAGGATAAATGAAACCAGATTTAAGAAGTTTTTCAACTTCTCCCTTTATGGTAGCTACCTTTTTAGGGTGCACGAGATGAAGGCACTGACGAACAGGATTCACATTCAGATAAGTCAGAATATTGTGCACTAATATACTTGGATCTCTGCTAGGAATCTCTTCGTACGACCAAGCGAAAGATCACAAAATTATTTGAAGAGGTCGATACAAATCTTGATCTCATTTGGAGAACAAGAAACTCCGATATGGATATTTTCAACAATCCCTAGTTTGACAGAGATGTTGATGGGCATTGTAGCTGAAATGTTCCCCATGTTTCCTTCGGACAACACTTCGTGAACAAAATAGGTGTCTGAAGTGGATGAGATGGTACATTGGAAACAAGGGTTTCTAGACAAGGAGAAATATCACTAAGGCTTGGGAGAAATTAAGAATGATGATGGGCATCATTCCATGGAGTTTCCTTGATAGACATAGCTTATGTGATACTACCATCAGTCAAAAATTTCTCATTCAAATGATCCAAAGAATCCAAGAACTGAGCCAAGTAGATTGCAAATATGCATCTAGACTCATACTGAAATGATCACAAATTTCAGAAGTTGTCGCAGAAGTTGAAACGACAGCTTGATATGCTTGTTCTATGGGGCTAAGTGGCATAACATCGCCAAAAATATCAATATGATTAGGACAGGGAATGACCCAAGGATCATGACAAGTTGAGATCATGTTAATTGAATTGACGTTCAGAGGTGGAAGGGAAAAATTTCCCATAAGGGAAGAGTCCTTGAAAAGACCCACCCCAACACTCTCAAAAAGAATATCGATATTCCCAATATATGGCACATTACCATTTTAGGAGTTGGAAGAGGAAAATGTGAGTTAATTGAAAGTGACTACTTTCCCTTGATGAGGAAAATAGAGCACATAGAATAAAGTGGAAACCATGCAAAACATTGCATGGGTCTAGCTATGACCAAGTAGAAGATTGTAATTCAGATTAGCATTGACAACTTCTACTTCTAGGTTAACGATTTTTCCTTCCAATGATATCGACAAGTCATTGAGAATACCATATGGGAGTGAACCTCTACCATCGAAGGATTCCAAGGTATTAGGGGACTGGTTGAGAGGTGGAGAGCCAATAACTTTCCAACATGAAAGGGACATGATGCAAGTAGAAGCACCTTCATTAATAACAGTCCTATGAATAGTCTTCCCCTTGATAATAACTTGTATCAAGAAGGCAAGTTGATGTGGGAGACAAGGAACGTGGTTCTTGAGGTCAAAAGTAATTATATTCGAATATGTAGGATCAATCCCTCCTACGGAGAATAGTAATTCTTTTCTTTGCGATGGAAAAGTCTGAAGGACTTCCAAAGATGACATTTCAGAAGGTGCTTGAGCTAAATATTCTACAATATTACAATGCTGAGCAACTCACACATTCGGATTATATGATGACCTCCGAAGAACACCTTTGGGAGGTGGTCAGATAATGGAATCATTACTAGGCCGTTCAATAGGAAGAGGACCAAAACTAGGCTGAGTGGAAGTAGAAGGTGTATTAGTGGCATCATTTTCCACAACCAGTTTGGTATGAGTCTAATAATCTTTTGATCGAGTAGCAACAGAGATAGGCGTCGTTTCACTCATAAAAACTAGAGAACCTGTAGATGTAGAGGATTGAGGTTGATCTACCAGTGAAGTCTGTTATGATGGAAAGGGTTCTTTGAACATAGCAGGTGTTGATGGCGTTCCTTTTAACATAAGAATAACCTCATCACGACGGGGACAATCCTTGGTATAATGATCTTCATCACATATAAGACAAGGGTATTTCAGATTGTGTTTGGATGCATCATTAGCATATGGTTTAGGAGGATCCTATTTTGGGGTATCAGATTTAGCCTTACCTTTACCCTTCTCTTTTCCTTTCGAGGCTTTGTCTGCTGTGGTAGATTGGACAACATTCACCTCAGAAGTTTTACCAAGATTTTTGGGAGTATTTGAAGGAGGAGAAGGTGTAGTAGCTAGAGTAGATTTGTGCTTTATAGAAGTATAAGAAGTATTACTAGAAGTTTTATCCACTGACCTAATAATACCATCAACTGGTGGTGTCTCTGCGAGCTTAAAATATGTCAGATCAGTTGAAGTTCACGGGGCATCAAGTAAGAGATCATAAAGCGTCCCAGATTGTAAATATACCAAAGCTAGATACTGAGCACGTATGATGGCTTTTTCTTCGGTCATATTACCACCCATAGCTATGTCTTTGGCAATTTCAGTAATGAATGACTTAGTAAACCATTCGATTAAAATCTCATCAGGGATTTCGAACTTAATAAGGTGACGCTGACATCTCCATTCATAGATGTGATTGGAGATGTGTAGTAGTATCTGTTTCAAAGACGTTAGGATTTGGGTACCAGTTTCATATCGAACTGGTAGCTAGAAGTGAGTAAGAAACTCCATAGCCATATTATTGAAATATTGAAAGGAACCTTGAGGTAACTCGATGTACCATTTGGCGGCAACACCCATTAGGGTTCACTGGAAAAGACACAATCGAATGAAGTCGTCGACCCAAGAGTTAGACAAACACCATAAGTGGTAGGTCATGACATCAGCTGGGGGGTCTTCTCTAGACTTCCCTTCAAATTTTGGACAATCGCCACAGATTTTGGTAGGCACCGGAGGCCAATACGGTGTATGAAGTATTGAGTCATTTGCAAGCCTCGACACATCTAGTAACTCCAAAGTCGCTAAGAATGAAAATTGAGGGTTAAAAGGCGTGAAAGGCCTTTGATAAGGTCCAGATTGAGGATTCTAACCTTGTTGGTACTGATTTTTCCCACATAGTGGCAAACTTTGATGATAGGGATTTTGATAATGCCTCCACTGGGAGGAATTTTGACCGTACAAAGGTTGATTTTGTCTCAACAGAGTTGGGTTCTAACGAGGAAAAGTTCTATATTGACCTGACACAGGTCGTTAAGAACCAGAGGGAGGATAGATAGCCTATTAGGAGTATTGGGCATAGGGTTGTTGATGCAACGGTTGACCTTGATGATACAATGGTTGACCTTACTACTGTAATGGTTGACCTTGATGCTGCAATGGTTGACCCTCTTGATACAAGGGTTGACCTTGTTGCTACAATGGTTGACCCTACTGCTGCAATGGTTTCCCTTGCTACTACAAAGGTTGCTGATAAGACCCTTGTTGCATTAAGGTCCTTGTTGTACAAAAGGTCCTTGTTGCTGATAGGTTCCTTATAGGATTTGATAAGTTCCTTAATGATATTGATAGGTTCCTTGTTGTAAAGGATTACCAACTCATAAAGGATAAGTTCCAGAAGCAGACTGAAACTAACCAGATGACCCAAATGAGGGATTAGGACCATTCTTCTTTTGGGATCTTTCTTATTGATTGAAAGGTGGATTTTGGAGGTTACTATGAACCATAAGGAGGGTATGGCTGTTGGTAAGGTATCTGAGCCAAAAGAGGATACAGATAAGTAATTTGACCAAATATAAAAGGAATACTACCAACACTTTGACTTGCTCCCATAACGTGAGCTTTGGATCCACTCACATAGGTTCCACTAGAAATAGGAGGTACATATGGAGGAGGTGGTACATATTTCCCACTCAATGGAGGATATGTAACTACTATAGAGGTGTAAAGAGGAGTTGAATAACGTATAGGGACATTAACTATCCCAACTATGACTGTAGGTTAAACAGGAACTGAAGAAACCATAATTTGAAAAGGAATTTAGGAAGTCACATTCGAAACAAATGGGCTAGAGGTAGGCATAATGCCAGATGACCATATCGGATGATGATAAAGAAAACATGCGATTGGATTACCTAAAACTAAATGACCAAGAGAGGTATAACTTGGCGAGAATAAAGGTTCACTACTTCCAGGTGGTGGAGTTGGCGTACTCCCCATATGAGGAGAAGATTCATATGGAAAGCCTTCAGGTGGAAAGTGATATTCAGATTCATCACCAAGACCCAGAGTATGAGTGGCTGAGACTTCCGGAGAAGGATCTCGAGGAGAGGTAGGAATCTCACCTTCTAATGCCATTGGTGGAAACAGTTGGTGAGGAGGAATCTGCGATGGATGAGGAGAAATTTACAAAGGTACATCGGGATTATCAAATAGACAATACGGGCATTGAAAAGATATTATCAAATGATCATAAAGCAGACTCAGAGGAAAAAACAAAAACTATTGAGGAACCTTAGGATTTTCTGGGTCAGATTCTTGAGATGATGACAACAAATCTCAAGGTGGAGGGTGAGAAGAAAGGAGTTAAATAATTGGGATAATTCCAAGTTTAAAACCTTGTCCTTCAAGTGACTCTGGAATATTAGGGTGGACTACCTATGATGCCCCTTCAATGTCAGACTATGAAGGGGATATGTAAGGTGAACTTGGCGGTTCTGCCACAATGACCTTTTTCTCAAAAAAAAAGGGAAGGAGGTGACTTATTGGTCCGGGTGGATATTAGTGGCCACCCACCAAGTCCACTTGGACCCCAAACATTATTTCTATCAGCTTTTTAGTTTCCTTAATTGTAGCATAGTTTACTATTTTTAGCAGTTTTTTGGGTCCTGAACTTCCGAAGCCATTTTGAGGTCCTAAATGATGTTTTTTGGGGAAAATTGGGAGCAACATGGGTCCATGGACTGATGTTTCTCTTCCCAAAGTTGTATTTCTCGTATATATCTTTCTAACGAGGTATTTTGCACGTAAAACTAAGATCGTATGCCAAAGTTACGACCCCGGGAAGTTGATGTACCAATTTACCCAAACGGGGCCCACAGTTTAGTGTTTCATCTTATAGGCTTAGGTTTTTTTATGTTTAGGGTCTTCCATTGTTTCTCAACATTAAATAGGCCTTTGAGCCTCATTGTAACAGAGTTCAGAGGCATGTAGCCACCACATCTCTTCTTAGAGATAAGCTACCATCGCCCTAGTTAGTTTATTTCCATTTCTATTTGTAAGCATATTTCAGTATTTTACAGTAATGAAATGAAGTATTATTTCTGCTGCATCATTATATGTGTGCTTATATCTATAATTTGTTGCATTCGTGTTTAAATCCGGATCACGTTTTTGAGCTTCAATTAAAATTTACCATTAATAAGGAATAATGATGCCAAGGAGAACTACATTGGTAAGACATGTTATCGTGGGAAATAAATTTTAGAACTTAAAAACAAAAAACAAATCAAAAAGGGTAATCTAGGCAAGATGGTTTACCAAGTATCCATGAACCACAATATACACCTTATTCGAAACCAAGGACTTAACGTACGGTGACCAATCTCCCTGAATGTTGTGTTAGGTGTATCACGTTTACAAGGCGGCTGACTTTGTTACTGTGGCTATAAGATAACAACCTAGTGGGATCTCCCAATATATACGCGATGGTATGGGGAGCACAAGTTCATGTTAGAGTTTTCTAATGCATAACCATTCGATGATAGCGTTATCATATACTTGCCATATGTGGAGTGTTAGGATATTCCGACACATAGGATATAGTTAAGTTCAACTTGGTCTAGCATAGAGTTAGGTTAGAGTTAGGTAAAGTGTGTTTCTTTACCGTTGTACATTTTGTAACTTACAATCCGACGGTCACGATATGTAGTGATCCGACGGTTCACTCTCACCTCGGTATTACCGACACTTGATCCGTGGCTTGACACCCGATTGGTCCATGAGTTCTATTTAAAGCGCATGGAGGGTCATTGTTCGGGTAATCCGTGCATGAGAGAAGCTTATGTAAATTTTCATTCTTTGATTAATAAATTGTCTGTACCCACGTTGGGACAGGCCGTGGATTGTTTCCCTCCTTGCACTCTGAGGGTTTTAACCACGTCAAAAATACTGGTGTATTGATTTGAGATCTGGTTGTGAGCGGTGTCCTTTTGGTATTCTTTCTGAGGAACTTACCCTGTAAAATCCTACATGGTATCGGAGCTATTTGAGGGCCGCGTCCGTTGGTGATCCAAATCTGAAGCCGGTAGAACTGCATGCGGCTGTCGTTTCCTAGATCTGCTGTTTCTGACTGCTTTCGGGCCGAGAGGACTGCTCTGTTGCGTTCGGAGCATCTGTTTCAGTGAGGAACCCCTTTCGTTTCACGCGAAAAGGTTTCCGGTAGCCCTAGCTGCGTCACTTTTCAGATCGGGAGGTATACAGTGTTTTTTTTGCAGTTTACTGTCATTTTCTCTCTGCTTATTTCGGTTTCGGTTTATTTAGCCTTTTTTTTCCCGGATCTATACCTTTCATTTCTGCGTATGCTCTTTGCCCTGCGACTCTGTGCGATTTGGGCAAATCAGAAACAGAAAGAAAGGATTTTTCTCATGCGTATGCTCTTTTCCCTGCACCTTAGTGTGATCTTGGAAAATCAGAAACATTGAGAAAAATATTTAGTTTTTCGGTTAAAAGCTAACTTTGAGATTTTTTTTAAAATTCTAGTTTTTTGGCTAAAGCTAACTTTGAGCCGTAAGGTTCGTTTTTCTTTGCATATTCGTGCTGGGTTTTGTGTTTTGTGTTTTGTAGGGGAAAAGAGCCTTCCCAAGGCAAGCACGCAAATCGAGGCCCCCCCCCCCCTCTCTCTCTCTCTCTCTCTCTCTCTCTCAAATATTTTGTATAGATCAATTGGTTCAAAGACTTTTTAAGAGAGTAGAGGTCTTGGGTTCAAGTCTCCATTTTGTGGGGGCGGATTTTTTCATTCCCGCACATTCGCGCACTTTGCCGGCAACGTCAACAATTTTTTTTCAAAAAGCCATAACTTCTTCATCCGGAAGCCTTTTTCAGAGCCGTTTTTTTTAAAACCGCCTATTTTTTCGAGATCTATCCATTGGACCACTTACTTTCAGCATCTTCAGCTTCAGGTTTTTTTTTCAAAAAATGGAAAGTCCATGCCAAGTCATTCTTGACAGCACTAACTACTTCCAATGGGTAGCCTACATGGGAGATTTACTTAGAAGTAAAGGTCTCTTCAGAATAGCCACAGACCAAGAGAAGAAACCCAAAGATGAAGACAAGGCCGAAAAATGGGAAAATAGACAAGATCAAGCACGTGGTTTGATAGGAATGTCTGTTTCTCCTGATCTTTGATTCCACATTGCAGAAATTGAAACTCCTCATGAAGCATTAGAAAAACTTGCTAAAGTTTTTGGGATTAAAAATGAAATTAGAGCCCATCAACTTGAGAATGAGTTGCTTACTTTGGATCCTAATAATTTTTCTTGCATTGAAGATTTCTTGTCCAAATTCAAGACCCTTAGATATCTCTTGGAAGGTGTTAAAGTTAAGAAAGAAGATGGTAACCTTATTTATTCCATCCTTACTAAGTTGGGACCAGCCTACTCTGTATTTGTTTCCACTTTCCATTCTACAAGGGAAGCTTTCATTTGTCAAGGCAAAGACTACAAACCCCCTTCCTTTGACTCCTTTTGTGATTCCTTAATAAGAGAACAAGAAAAACTCTTACACCTTGGCCTTCTTAATCTTGGAAACTCTTCCTCGAAAGCGTTAGCCGCCCAGCAGCAACCAAATTCAAAGAATCCTAAGAAGTCTTATCCTCAAAGGAATGGTCCTAAACCAACTCAGCCTCAAGATGAAAGATCATTTCAGCAAAATGACAAGACCAATAAAAACAAATGGAAGAGGACTGACAGACATTGTAACTTTTGTCATCGAGATGGCCACTTAGAATCTAAATGCTTTAAGAAGATGGAAGCCTTGGAAGCCGCAATGAAGAAACATAACATCCATCTGGAGCCTACTTCAACTTCAACTTCCGGAACGGCACTTTCTGCATGTCATCGTCAATCATCTCAGTCTGGTTATGCATTAAATGTATCTTCTTCTTCTTCTCATTCTCATGAGTGGCTCATTGATTCTGGAGCCTCTTGTCACATGGCCAAAAACCAAGCCATGTTTTCTTCTTTAAA
Source organism: Pinus tabuliformis (assembly GCA_031772625.1). Lineage (NCBI taxonomy): Eukaryota > Viridiplantae > Streptophyta > Pinopsida > Pinales > Pinaceae > Pinus > Pinus tabuliformis. The sequence goes on from CM062816.1 coordinate 1,361,400,937, forward strand.
TGATTGTAACACCAAAAATATATATGTTGGTGATGATAGATCTCTTAATGTTGTAGGGTCTGGAACTGTTCATCTAGACAATGGTCAGTTCAATGATGTATTATGTGTTCCAAACTTATCCTGCAACCTTCTATCTGTCTATCAGATAACTCATTCAGGTGAAGGTAAAATTGTTGAATTTTCACCTCATGATGTTGTAATCAAGGATCTAAAAGATCCTAAACAGATTCTAGCTACTGGTCTTGCTGATGATTCCAAAAGGTTGTATAAGTTTCACAACTTTGGGTCATCCCATCTTCCCTCAGTGTTTGTTGCTCATAATGATGAAGTGAGCAAACTTTGGCATGAGCGGTTTGGTCACTTAAACTATCGCTCCCTTCAGCATCTATGTAAAGAAAATATGGTGACAGGTCTTCCTATGGTATCTTGCAAAGATGGTGTTTGTTCCGGATGTGTACTCGGAAAACATCATCGGGACAGTTTTGACAAACGTGCCTCTTGGCACGCCTCAGCCCCTTTACAGCTTGTGCACAGTGATTTATGTGGTCCTCTTCCTGTTGCTTCATTCTCTGGCTGCAAGTACTTCTTAACTTTCATTGATGATTTCTCTAGACGCACTTGGGTATACTTCTTAAAACTCAAGAGCGAAGTATTTAGCACTTTTTTGGCCTTCAAAGCATTTGTTGAAAAACAATCTGGACATCAAATTCTTAAGCTAAGAACTGATAATGGTGGAGAATATGTTAAAAACGCATTCATCAACTTTTGCACCGAAAATGGAATTCAAATGCAACATACTGTTCCATACACTCCACAACAAAATGGTGTAGCTGAAAGGAAAAATCGCACCTTAAAGGAAATGGCTAATTGTATGTTGCAATCTAAAGGACTCAGTCTTAGTTTTTGGGCCGAAGCAATTAATTGTGCAAATTATATAATCAATCGCACTCCTACTAAGGTTCTAGAGAATATCACTCCAGAAGAAGCTTGGAGTTCCATTAAACCAGATGTAAGTCACTTTCGTGTGTTTGGAAGTGAAGCATGGGCCCATATTCCAGATGAAAAGCATAAAGCTTTAGAACCTAAGAGTGAGAAATGTACTTTTGTTGGATATTCTGAAGATGTAAAAGGTTATAGACTTATTCCATTTAAGTCCAAAAATGTTATCATTAGAAGAGATGTAAAATTTGATGAAAATAAATCGGCCTGCGAGCCTAGTCCGGCGGATGTGCCACCTCTTCCTATCTCTTCTATCTTTGAAAACATTTCTTCTTCTGATGATGAAAGCGAGGATGATAATCCTCCCCCACCTTCTCAGGATCCTCAACTTCCAAGATGGGTCCGTGCTACTCGGGATGCAGCAGGTGATCTTGCCGGTGATCCTACAGATCAGCGACGTACACGTTCTCAGTTTGAAAGAGCCTCTTCTTTACTGGCTCAAGCTCCAGTAAATCATGATCCTGACACTTTTGCAGAAGCTTCAGGCCATCCACATTGGGAAGCAGCTATGAATGAAGAATATCATTCATTGATGACAAATGATACATGGGATCTTGTTCCTCTACCAAAGGGACGCAAACTTGTTAGATGCAAATGGGTTTACAGAACCAAGTATGGACCAGATGGGAAAGTTGATAAACATAAGGCTCGTCTAGTTGCTAAGGGCTTTTCACAGGTTGAAGGCATTGACTACACTGAAACCTTCTCTCCAGTTTCCAAAATGAACTCTATCTGCCTTGTTCTTTCCCTTGCTGCCTCTTTAAAATGGGAAGTCCATCAAATGGATGTTAAATCTGCCTTCTTGCATGGGGACTTGCAGGAAGAAATCTATATGGAACAACCCATTGGCTTCATACAAACAGACTCCAGCCTCGTTTGTCGACTTAAGAAATCCCTTTATGGCCTCAAGCAAGCTCCTCGGGCTTGGTATGCCAAAATGGATAGCTTTCTTTTAGAATCTGGCTTTTCTAGGTGTCATTCTGACAATACTGTCTACACCAAGAAAGTGGGCAACTCTCTTATCATCCTTGTTCTTTATGTTGATGATCTTATTCTTACTGGTAGTGATCCCAACCTTATAAACCATGTGAAGTCCAGCCTTAAAAAGAAATTTGAAATGACAGACTTAGGACACTTACACTATTTTCTCGGTCTTCAAGTCTTGCAATCCCAAGAAGGTATTTTCCTTTCCCAGTCCAAGTATGCTTGTGATATTCTTCGTCATTTTCACATGGAAGACTGTAAGCCAGCCCCTTCTCCCTTTCAGTCTGGAGTCAAACTTTCAGTCTCTTGTACTTCTCCTGAAGTTGATGCTACCTTATACCGTCAACTTGTCGGAAAACTCTTGTATTTAACCCATACTCGTCCTGATCTTTCCTTTGCTGTTGGCCTTGTTGCTCGTTTTATGCAAAACCCCCGTGAAAGTCATTGGAAAGCAGCTAAAAGAATACTTCGTTATGTTCGAGGTACAGTACAGTTTGGGATTCATTACAGTGCCAAAGCAGCTCCTCTGTTAGTTGGTTTCACTGATTCTGATTGGGCTGGTGACCTTGATGATCGGAAGTCTACTGCCGGTTATGTCTTCACTCTTGGTTCAAGACCTATTACATGGGCTTGTAAGAAACAGTCTGCCATTTCTCTTTCGTCAGCAAAGCAGAGTATCGTGGTGCCGTGGAAGCTAGTAAGGAAGCCTTGTGGCTTCGTCAGATCCTAGCAGAATTTGGCTTTGAGCAGCAGCATCCAACCACACTTTGGTGTGATAATCAAAGTTCCATTCAGCTATGCAAAGATCCAGTCCAGCATCAGTGCAGCAAACACATTGAACTACACATGCACTTCATCAGAAAGCTCATTCATGACCATGTTCTTGAAGTGCAATATTGTCCAACGGATGATCAGGTTGCAGACATCTTCACAAAGGCTCTCACAGAGGCGAAGTTCACTAAACTTCGATATATGCTTGGAGTTCAGGAAGTTGTCACTAAGGGGGGATAGGCTCTAGTGCCTCCTTCCTTCTCCTATTGTGTCATATTTGTAAATCCTTCAATCCTATCCCAAGTTGTTCTTAAGGGGGGATGTTAGGATATTCCGACACATACGATATAGTTAAGTTCAACTTGGTCTAGCATAGAGTTAGGTTAGAGTTAGGTAAAGTGTGTTTCTTTACCGTTGTACATTTTGTAACTTACAATCCGACGGTCACGATATGTAGTGATCCGACGGTTCACTCTCACCTCGGTATTACCGACACTTGATCCGTGGCTTGACACCCGATTGGTCCATGAGTTCTATTTAAAGCGCATGGAGGGTCATTGTTCGGGTAATCCGTGCATGAGAGAAGCTTATGTAAATTTTCATTCTTTGATTAATAAATTGTCTGTACCCACGTTGGGACAGGCCGTGGACTGTTTCCCTCCTTGCACTCTGAGGGTTTTAACCACGTCAAAAATACTGGTGTATTGATTTGAGATCTGGTTGTGAGCGGTGTCCTTTTGGTATTCTTTCTGAGGAACTTACCCTGTAAAATCCTACATGGAGCACCTCTAATATACCCAATAGTACTCGAGAATGATCCTATATACTTCCATACGTGGAATGAGATTTCACCCCCAGGATATAATGATGGAAAATAACGACAACTACTAGGTTTATAGACATCAGAAAACATCTCTAGCCTAGACCTCTAAATGTTTGCGTTAAGTTCCAAATGCTCCTTAGGTTGATTGAGTAAATTTTAACGTTTATCTTGAATTATGTTTCAATTTTGGGCTCAAAACAATGTTACTTGAATCCCTAAGATGCAACTATATGAGAAAAAGACAACTTTCCACTTCGATGAAAGCTAAACTAATCAAGAGAAGAAATTTCAATCAATAATGCATCAAACAACATGCCTTCCACTAACTTTCACTTTCTCATTCCAAAATGTAATGCTCAAAAATAAAAATGATCTTCACTTTTCACTATCCTAAATGAAACTTTTTGAAAGCAAAATGATCTTCTCTTTTACAAAGACACACTAATATAAATGATGTCTTTTCTTTGATTTTTGAATGCTCTTATGCAACTAAAGCAAAATGAAAATTGGATTCAAGTTTTCTAATGCAACTAATGCATCAACCAAAGCAACACCAAATCCAATTCAAAAGCATCTAAATGAAAAAAAAAAATAGTTTTTCCTTTTGAACAAATAAACGATGCACTCCTTTCAGCTTGAAAATCAAACAATGTAATCTATGCTTGATTAAAAACAAAGATGATTTCCAAATGAAAATGACCTAATGCAACTTGAAAAACAACTTTGTGAAAGACAAGCTAAAACAAATGCAAACTGATGTTTTCAATAATTTCCATAGAAAACAAGACTCAATCAATCAACAAACCAATATATCAGCGACACAACAAGCAGTAATTGGTGACTAATTGACCTAGGAACTCTAGAACTCAATCAAATTCTCACTTCAAACACTTCAAAGTCAAAGAGACTAATTTACTAATTAAACAAGACAATCAGGCAAAAACACTAGCAAATCTAGACTCAGAGGACAGGAAAAGATCTCTAGAGGCTAGGACGCACATGATCCTAGGGTATAAATCCTATTTTTTCTCAAATTTATGAGATCAACACAGCTATCGTAGCAAAAAATGTGATGAAAATGGCTTCAACACGACTATTTCAAGTAAAAACGTGTTGGCAACGCGACTATTCAGGTCAAAAACACACTGGGCGAGAAAGTTGGGAAAAAATAAATATAATTTCAACAAAGAGTCTAGACCTAACACTCTAAAGTAGTGATTATTCAATGTGCAGACCTATACAAACCCAGACTAACTGATAATTCAATGGTCAGTCAAAGTGATCAAAAGACCAAATCAAGAAAAGAGATTGAAGAGGCTATAGCTTCCCAAGCGGAGTCACCATTTTTTTGTGAAGATAAATCCCCTCTATGCACAAAGGCAATCTCTCTAGCCCAATGAGTGGGTCTAGCAACAAATTGAGCAAACTAATGTAGACTTTCCTAGCTTCTGTTTAAAAATGCAGAGAGAGAGAGAAACCTATGTCGCTCTCATGCTAATTTCTCAATCCTTTGGCGACGGCTCTGATCCCTTAGCTTCCAAGCTCACTCCTTGCTTGTTCCTTACATCTAAGTACTTTCAAAAGATATCAAAAGATAATACAAGATATAAGAGCATACATAGTATATATCAAACATAAACTACTTGATAGATCAAGGAGTGTCAAGCTAAATGCATACATATTTAGACATGTATGGAAAGTGAACATCAAATGTATATATTAATGAATAGAAAAGGGAAGCATACAACCATTGCCTTGATGTTGGAGACCTCCTTTTGGTGGATGTCCAAGTCCAATCCAAGACTCTTCAAGCACTCCTTCTCCAAGTTATATGGGCAACATTTAGGCATAATCTCAACATAGGAATGTAGGCAATCAATGACCAACCATTTGGGAATGGAGGGGATTTGATTTATAGGAAGGGAGAGGGAGTTAGAGATCCACAAAAGAGGGAGGAAGGTCTACATCTCAAGGGGAAGGCCCTTAAAGGTAGGATCAAGAGCTCCAAATGAGAGAGCTCAACCATATCTCTACCCAACAACATCCAACACACTGTTTTTTGAAGTTTCTAGCATATGAAGCTTCTCCTCCATTTCGAGAAAATCTACCAGAAGAGGTTTAACATGGGTTTCCTTATCAAGACCCGTGCTAGAAGTGCTAGGTCAAAGAATTGCAACCTACCATCAGCACGGGAAAGCAGTGGAGCAAAGAGCGTTGGTCCTAAAATTTAGGGTTTCAGTCAACCTTCTCCAGAATTGACTCAGGGCAGTTTTTCTTCCATTCTTCAGGGATGTTTCAGTATGTGTTTCATGATGAGTACACTTCACAGTTGTCAATATTTTGGCACTTTAGGATGTGGAATAGGAAGTGAAGAGGAGGTGTGACAAAATACTTTCTAACACTTCATATATGAGAAAAAGGCATGAAGTCAAGAGGATGGTTATTGATATACTACTAATACAATAGCTCAGTGATGCTTGAAAGAATTGCAATTTTTGTGACATAAAGATTGATGCTACATTTCCCTATCTTACTTCACAATGATGATACATATGTTTGTATTGCAGTATCCTATATGGTGTATGATGGTCGCTGGTGACTATCATGGTCTTGCTACCTCACTATTGAGGTCTTTGGTTTTGGTTATAAATGTCATAGTTTTTTCTTGATGTAAAGGTCATGTAAATACCCATGTTGTAAATCATTGTAAAATTCAGACATATTGGGGCCAAGTCATTTATGTAATATTATGGGTCAAACATGTAATTCCCACGAGGTTGGGTGATGATGTAAATATGAGTCACTGGTGATAGGAAAGTTCATATTTGGTTGATTCATATAGTCACGTACTTCATTATCCTCAAGAAGATTCAGAATATTCTTGGGGGGAACATGGTTAGTCTACACTATTCATATTCAACAGATTAGATCTACAGTGCTCAGCTTTACAAAGGGAGAGAGAAGTATTCATTTAGCTTTGGTCGGCCCTTTTCCCTTGATGTCAAAGGGGGAGAGAAGATTGGTGACTTGGGAGAGAACCATGGTGTGCTTACTTCTACAAGTAATGGTGAAAAAACGCCAAAGTCGTTTCCATCAAGTCCAAAGGGGGATATTGTTGGCATTATGGATAATGTGTTGTTCGTGATGAAAACCTACTTGATAGACATGTCAACATGAAGGTTATGTATATACTATAGGTGATATGAACAAAGGAATATCAGTTTAGTAATAGATGGATGGTAAAGATAAAGTTTCAGAAAGTATATGCAGGTCCTATGAAATAGGACCGCATACATACACAGGTATGGTGAAGAGAGGTTGCGTACAAAATTAACACCATGGTATTTTGAATGCTATGTGTATTTACCATGGTATTGGACCATAGTAATGAGTGCAACAATGGTTAATTGATCCTATAAAATAATACCAATGACATTGCCAAGGGATTAGCCTAAGGTATTGGCTAAGGCTAAGGCTATATAAGGAGATGGAGATCAAAGTGTTAAGCATGCAAGTCATGGGTTATTAATGTGTAATCTGATTTGAAACAGGTATGCACCAAGGAGCATGGAGGAGGTTCAAATCTAATAGATCTGAAATTATAGTAAAGACTAATGAATATTCTTGCTTGATCTTTTATGATTATGACTAACAATGATAGATTTATGGTGGTAATGATACTCTGACATGAATGTGTGACAGTAAGGTTTGTGGAGTGTGTGTTGTGATTGCAACAAAGGAATGACTCAGTGATTATAGATATATACATTAGTTTGTCTTTGTGAAATCACGTACATACGCAGATCTTCCTCTACGTAGTTACGCATACATTTTGGGAAATTTTAGAATCTATACGCAGGTGTTAGGAATAAGAAGTGCGTACATACACATATGTTCTCTGTAGAAGTCACATATATATGTTAAGGTTTTTCAATATTGACTAGTTCTGTTACATTTGTTGTTGTTTATCGATGATGTATCTATCATGATAATCTGTGTTTGACAGTACTGACTGGGTTAAATAAGACTTGGTATATTGATCAGTGATTGAGTTAGTATTGATGTATTTGTTGTGATTCAATATTCAATGTCTGATCCAGTGATTTAGCTTGACAGAAATCTCATTAGTCAGTGTTTTGAGATCTATACGCATGTAGTCTTTAATGGAAGCGCGAACATAGGTGGGTATGATTCACAACAATAGTGTATAACTTTTGACATATTATTAATCAGAGTTTGCAGCGATAGGATCTAATTTATGTGATGAACAATATATAGTCTAGTATACCTGTGAGTGGTTGTGTAGTACTATGATCTGATATGGATTGGTTTGATCTATTTGCATTGTTTGATTTTTATTCAGTGATTAATTTGGATGATTAAGTTAGTTTAGTGATTTGGTTAGTTGATACAATGATTGGTTTTAGAATTTTTATCTGATATTAGGCTTAAATGATGGAAGTGGGTCCAGTTTGAAAAAATGATGAAAAGTGGCCTATAGGTTTGATGTTTTGAGTCAGGTGGATGCAGTATGAAAGATTATGAAATGTGGTCCATAGAGGTTTTGAGGGTTGAATCCTTCAATGAGGAAGTTGAAGCTTCCTTCCAGTAGTAGTTGGAGAATTTGTACAAGGGGTAGGAGCTCCTTTTTAGTAGGAACCGATAAATGAGATAAGGGGGTTGGAGCTTTCTTCTAGTGGGTGCTAGATAATGAGAGACGGTTGTAGCCTTCTGCAAGTGGGTTTCTGTGTACTGGTGTGAGTCTGCATCAGGCCAAGATTGTAAGATGTTTTCCTTTATAATAACAGGTGAAGGCAGAGACGACGACAATGGTGGTTTTCTCCCACATTGAGTTTCCACCTATAAATCGCAGTGTCCTCATGTGTTGTTGTGTTTCTTATGTGTGATGATTTATTCTGTTCTTACTACTTATGGTTTCTGTTTAATTAAAGGCTAATGAAGTAATGACACACCGGTTAAAGTTGAACAGATGATGAAATAAATGAAAAATTAGTTACCTAGATATACGTTATTTGTATTCATCACAGTCATGTACATACGTTGGTTTACTAACTGACAATAACATACATAAATCTAAATAAGAAATGAAAAGTTGAACTTTATATATATATATATATATATTTATTTATTTATTTAAGAATATATTCTTTTTAATTAAAAAAAAAAGAAAAAAAAAATATTAGTTTTTAAGCAAAAACCATGTGGTGGAAAAGTCCAAAAAAATAAGGGCATTAACATTGCCACCACCTAGCTCTTGTTTGTTATATAGTCCATCACATTTGTTTAACCACACTTTTAATATTTTTGAGTGCTAGCGTAAGAAGATGGCTAAATCCATTTTTAAATTAATTGGAGTTGTCTTTAAGTTGCACTTTTTGGAGTTTTTGGTGGATTTATGATCGGAATCAAACCAAAAAATATTGGTGAAATATTTATTTCTGTTATTTAAACCGGTTTTTTTACTGCATATATGGATTCAATGCCCTAAAAAAACCCCTGGGGCACCTCAATTGTGCAAATTTCACCCATCAGACTTGTAATTTCAATGAATCCCTCTCGAATTCTAGACAAATTGGATAGGAAATCAATTGTGCAGATTTCACCCATCAAACTTGTATTTTCAATGAATCTCTGTCGAATTCTAGACAAATTAGATAAGAAATCAATTGTGCATATTTCACCCATCAAACATGTAATTTCAATGAATCCCTGTCAAATTCCTGACAAATTAGATAGGAAATTAAAACTGAAATTTTTTCAAAAAGTCACACTTAAAACAACTCGAAATTGGTTTTAATAAAAAATATTTTATATTATTTATATCCAAATGTTTTAATATTACAATTTTATTCTTTTACATATTAAAAATTTAAAATAATATAACATAGATTTTAAATAATATTATAAATATTTTTACATTATTATATATCTAATAATTAAAGAAATAGGTGATAATGAAAAGAAAGTTGTATACACTAAACATAAAAGAATGACAATTAATATATTCAACACAAATTTATATAGATAAAGAATAAAAAATTTCTCTTATGTGATTTCTACTGAAAGACTTTGTTTAATATTTAATATAATTAATTTTTTGCCTGAGGAAATATTTGGGCAGATCCCCTTGAAGTGATCACTCACCCCCAACTTTTTAGTAGAGCCTAACCCTGAGGGAATCAAATAGAATTGACCCCATGACCTCCCATTAATGAGGAGCTAACTCTCAGGGCTAGTATTCAACACAATTAAAAAATAGTGAAAATAATTTCACTAGGAAAAAATTATATAAATATTTAGGTGATAGGCGTATATATATGAACTTTAGATGAAGGGAGGTTTGCTGACTTTTTTTTAATTGGGGACTTAGATTAACTCTCAATGGAATATGCTCAACATATGCTTCTTCTTAATTCTTATGTGTATTACAGAGTTTGTTAGGTTGCATTGACTTTTAATAAATTTAAAAAATTAGATTTGCCCATGGCTCCCCACCCACCAATTTCTTTGGGACTTGGGATTATTACAATTCTATTAATCTCCTCATTATTATTTATAACATTCATTTCTATATAATAAAAGTTTTTTTAGCAAAACGGTCCATTACTTTTTTTAAATTACAAAAATTAGATTTGTGCCACGTGGCTCTTCACCCACCAATTTCTTAGGGATTTGAGATTAGTCCAACTCTAATAAGTTCCTCCATGTTGAGATTATTCCAATTCTAATAAGTTCCTCATTATTATTTATAACATTCATTTATAGATAAGTAGAATTTATTTACAAAAATGGTCCATTACTTTTAATAAATTTAAAAAATTTTCTGCCATGTGGCTCCCCACCACCAATTTTCTAGGGATATAAGATTATTCTAATTTTAATAAGTTCCTCCATGTTGAGATTATTACAATTCTAATAAGTTCACGATTTCTGTATTCAAGCTTCTGTGATCCATAATGAATTAAGCAAAGTCTTTTGGTAGAAATCACATAAGAGAAATTTTTGGCCAACGCCTTTCGAACCAACAAGTTCCTGATTATTATTTATAACATTCATTTATATATAAGAAATTTTTATTTAGCAAAATGGTCCATTACTTTTAATAAATTTAAAAAATTATATTCGTGCCACGTGGCTCCCCACCCACCAATTTCCTAGGGATTTGAGATTATTCCAATTCTAATAAGTTCCTCCATGTTGAGATTATTCCAATTCTAACAAGTTCCTTGTTATTATTTATAACATTCATTTATATATAAGCAAATTTTATTTAGAAAAATGGTCCATTATTTTTAATAAATTTTAAAAAATTATATTCGTGCCACATGGTTCCCTACCCACCCCACCAATTTCCTAGGGATTTGAGAATATTCCAATTCTAATGAGTTCCTCTGTGTTGAGATTATTACAATTCTAATAAGTTCCTCATTATTATTTATAACATTTATTTATATATAAACAAATTTTATTTAGCAAAATGGTCCATTACTTTTAATAAATTTAAAAAATTAGATTCATACCACGTCGCTCCCCACCCACCAATTTCCTAGGGATTTGAGATTATTCCAATTCTAATAAGTTCCTCCATGTTGAGATTGTTCCAATTCTAACAAGTTCCTCATTATTATTTATAACATTAATTTATATAAGCAAATTTTATTTAGCAAAATGGTCCATTACTTTTCATGAATTAAAAAAAAAAAAAAATTGTGCCAAGTGGCTCCTCACCCACCAATTTCCTAGGGATTTGAGATTATTCCAATTCTAATAAGTTCCTCCATGTTGATATTATTACAATTCTAATAAGTTCCTCATTATTATTTATAACATTCATTTATATATAAACAAATTTTGTTTAGGAAAATGGTCCATTACTTTTAATAAATTTAAAAAATTATATTTGTGCCACGTGGCTCCTAGGGATTTAAGATTATTCCAATTGTAATAAATTCCTCCATGTTGAGATTATTCCAATGCTAATAAACTCCTCATTATTATTTATAACATTCATCTATATATAAACAAATTTTATTTAGCAAAATGGTCCATTACCTTTAATAATTTAAAAAATTATATTTGTAACAACCTTCGAGGTAAATGTGCATATAAAAAAACATAATAGGAACATAAATACAATAAACATATCAGCCATCAAAATCCATATATACATCAATACATTTGCACATGAAAATCAAGGGAATGAATTTTTTCATTAATAAATGTAATGAACCAGCCGGAGATGAGACTACCACATTCCACTCGACCATAGATTAGCTGAGCCGAGTCGCTCTTGAGCTAATCACCCTCATGCCATATTCCAAGCATGAATGTGGGATATCATAGAACACATCAATCAAAACTCATCCAGGGCTTCCAGAATCCACCCACCTAAACGTAGGAGGGTCAAGGGTCGAGGTCTATTTCGAGGTCTATTTCGAGGAAGAGTTCCAGGGTCGAGGTAGAGGGTCGAGGGATATTGTTCCATATCGGTGTAGGAAGAGGTCAAGTTAGAGGGTCAAGTGTCGAGATCTATGTACGGCTGCTCTAGGCTATGACTGTCTCTAGTCGAGTATCCAAGCCGAGTATCCTAGGAGCCCAGGCTAGCCCAACCGGGAAGCCCCGCCCACGAGCCCGGCAGTGCATCCCAGCCCAACCGAGTAGCCCAGCCCATGATCCAAACCAAGTATCCATAGTGATTCCACCTCACGGTCGGACATCACCAAAAGCCATCATCAGATTAGTTTCCATCCAAGCCTTCCAAGGCTTCCAGAACTAGTAACTCAACCTAAAACTTATACAGGGATTCTAGAGAATTTGTCCAACCAAGGCTTCCAGAACTAGTAACTCAACCCACAACTTATACAGAGCTTCCAGAGCATTTGTCCAACCAAGGCTTCTAGGATTAGTAACTCAACCCACCAAGGGCTTCTAGGACTAGTAACTCAACCCAAGTTGTTACAGGGCTTCCAGAGCGTTTGTTCAACCAGGGCTTCCAAGGCTAGTAACTCAACCCAAGCTGTTACAGGGCTTCTAGATCATTTTTTCAACTAGGGCTTCCAGGACTAATAACTCAACCCAAGCTAAGGAAACATAAGAACCAACAAAAACAAAGCAATGAAAGTAAACCCACAATCACTATGGCTATTTAGGAAATGGCAAGGCTAGGCAATCCACTATCAATCTATGCAATCCTCCATGCTAATGATAGATCACAACCAAGAAACCACATGCATGTTCCATGCATGCCAAAACTAGTGAATAAATCATACATGCAACTCGATATCTGCAAGAAAATATGATGTAGTTGTTGATGTCGCTTCCCTCTTGCACTTTCCTACTCTTCCTTTGCCTTCTTGCTCCAAGAATCCAAGTATGCCACGTGTGCTTCAAGAAAACTCTAAGTCTCCAAGAGTATGAGAGAGAGAGAGAATAACGAGAGAGCTCCAAAGCTAAACTAACCAAGTCTTGCCCACTGATCCTCATAAGCCTTTTTATTAATGAGGCCTCCATGTTCTTCATTTTCCATATTTTCCTTCAATTTCCTCCTCACATGCAAAATGTGACCTTTCACCTTCCTTTTCTGATAACTTCCATCATTTTCATAAATAAATGTGCCAAAATACCTTTTTGCCTCTTTAATGCCTTATCCATTTCCTTTTCCAATTCCCTTAGCCATAAACAACCAAATGAACACCCCCCAGGATGTCATGTCCACGATTCAGCTTGGAATATGTGTCCCATCGTCTGTGGTATTTATATATTTTTATATGGAATTTTTACCAGGGCTGTTATACACATATACACATTTTCTTAACCAGCAAATAAATGATACGATGTCATAGCAATCAACAATGGAATCCAGAGGCTCACACCTTCACCCTCAAAGTAATAGTAGAATTCACATCCTTCCCAGGAAGTCCAAAATCCACTGTCAAGTCAAATCTCCATCCAATGTCCAGCGGTATAATCCTGCGCCACTTGTCCTCTCAGCGAACAGTTACTGGCTCATTGTTCCAGGGCGCACTCCCAATGTGCATCTGATTCCATCTGGTAATGCTAATGACCAAAAAAAATCCATCCCCGACCTTCCCTTCTTTGCTACATAGTCCCTCGGGAAATCTGGTTAATCCCTTCCATGCAGTCACTTACCTTCGAAGTTCCACTAGCACCCCCATCTCGAGCAGTCCATCCCTTAGCAAGGCTTCCTCACATCGAGAGATACAAAAACCAAGACATATACTTGCCTCAACACATCATACTGGTCATAGCATGATCATGGAAATCAATGGACACTATTGGGTACCAGTGTCCCACAATGGCCCTGTTCGTGAAGTGCTTTACCCACATACTGCTGCATGTTCTAATTTCTTATGTTGTTGCTGCTAATTCTTGCAGTCAATTTCAATGACCCAACTGCGCAAATTCATGCTTTCCTGTACCAAGCACATAACTTCCATTAGATTTACAATAAATTGAAATAAATTCACATCATACCTCATTGGTAGCTCATCAATAAGGTACATTTGCAATCTTGTTCGCTTTTTGTCACAACAAGTCAAACTAACATATTTGATCAAATCAACATATATAAAGTTATCACATCAGGTTAGCTCAAACACAACCATCATAGATCAAAATCATAAATTGACCAAAATCATAGATTAGATATAATCATCATATACCATATTAATAAATCACATGCATAATAAAACTAAAATAAAATGTTGATACTTATCCTTTCATCAATCCGTAGCTTCTACCTTCGTCTTTATTCCATACGCACTCTGGATCAGTTGCTACACTCAACAAACACCCAGTGCCTTCTCCTCAACCATGTGCATTGACACATAGTGTGCATCACATACATACAACCACACGGCATACCACACCATGCAATAAATGCATCTACACCTAACATACGACACATACACCTACATCCAATGTATATAATATAGTGCATCCATCTATACCCTATGTGAAATACCACCCAATGCATGTACCTACAAAGAGTACTACACAACGAGTACACAAGTTGCAATACCATGACTACATGATGCATATACATAATACCACATTCCCATAACACAAGATCGACGACATGCACACAATACCACATGTACACCAGTACCATATGTACAACATGTACACAATACCACCGGTACACCACACCACCTACACAATGTGTGTACAACATCACATGTAAATGGCATCGCTTGCACAATGTGTACACAATGCCACATGTACACTTCACCACTATACAATGCGTACACAATACCACATGTACACCTCACCACACGCACGACATGTACGTGGCTACCACATGTACACAGTGCCACATGCACGACATGTACATAGCACCACATGAACACAACACCATATGTACATAGTACCAATGTACCACATGCACGCAACACCACTTGTACATAGCACTGCATATCCAACATGTACATAACATCATCTGCACATAGCACTGCATATCCAACATGCGCATAGCACCATATGTACACAACACCACATATCCATCATGACACAATACAATATGTACACAATATCGCATATACAATATGTACGTAGCACCATCTATACCCACTATTGAATATGTAACATTCATACAACACTATATGTACCATCCTATACATAACACTACATAAACAACATGTACACACACTATATATACATAACATCGCATGTGCACACATCATATATGAACCATGTACAACATATATAGTATATGCACAAAAGTAGTACCACACATCCAAAACCATACTGTCCTTACCAAGAAACCTTGCTTCCCTTGTCTTATCCATGCTTACGCTAGCATGTCGCAAACCACACTACTTTCACTTTGCTAATGTATCCTTCAACATTACCTGTCATAACATAAACAAAGGCATAATACAAGTATGCAATATCAATTCATATCCACGTGATACTTGCCTCGTATATTTGTCATGACTAATCTTCCACTTGATTCCTCGCGAGGCTAGGAACCTCTTCATGACATTCACCTGTATAAGCAATCATTCCTCAAAAAGAATGATCCTTGAGAATCCCTATCAGATAGTGAAATAGATACATAGATACATAAATATATAATAGTTACCATAAAACAATCATCACCTTGTTAGACAACGACACACATACATTAATGTATACATATATAAACATCAACATAATCATGATCATAACATAATTACCAGATAACATAAGGTTTAGGTTAAGAGAAATTTTTTTATGCATGCAACACATGCGCAACATTGAGAACAATAGTTCCCAACATAGCCAAGGCATATGATGCCTCAAATCCATTTACTTTACCATTTCATGTTACCTTTCTCATGATTATATTGCTACTGTCCATTTACCACAATGGACCCAGCCAGTCTAACTGACTGTCATAGCTTTACCTTCTGATGCGCTTACTCATGCACCGAGCTTCATCTGAATCTTACATTACCTTTCGAGTACCACACAGTTCTCCCCGAGCTCCATCAACTTTCCTCTTTCCCAACGAATTCCCAATACTCAAAACATAAACGGCAAGACAAGAAATAAACAAGAAGAAGACCATAAAAACCAATAACAACATGACTCTGCAAACAAAGTGGTATGTCCATACACTAGACATAAAAAAAGTTGCAAATCAAGCTCAAAAATTCATAAAAGTCCAAAATCACAATACTAACAACAAACACCATGACTCAATCCCCATGGTTCCCAGGGAAAGCTCAACCCAATCCATATTCAAGATTTCATGGAAAACTCTCTTGCCATGCAACTCCCTACATCATGCTCACACATGTCAACCACATGTTCCAAATATCAAGGCAATCATACTTATCAATTTGAAATCAACTTTTACAAACAATCATGTCATAATCCATAGTCAATAGACATAATTCTACAACTATCAACTACATTCAAGTACATATCAACTGTCTCAACACATACATGTTAGTACATTCATCTTAAAACAAAATCATTTGAACACATACTCATATTAAGCAATTCATCAATCATTCAACCACTTGCAAACATACCATGTTAAATAAATCAACTAGGCACCAAACACGCAAACACCAAATATAAGTCATGATTAAACAACCAAGCACCAAATATATGACATAAGCAACTGATACCTTAATGTACCTCAGGGGAGGTGATCTTGTCTGCACAATCAATCTAGTTAGCACTATGTAATTGTACAGCACATCAGCTCAAGCACTCATAAGATCATGATATCCATAACAATATCTAACATGTTCACATCGTAAACTCATATACATGTGCAAAGTCAATCTAGATTAGTATGACAACAACTCACAAATAAGTCATTTCATACCAGAATATCGCAACCATAACCATCCGCATAGGTCAAACCGAGTTAACACAATACATATAACATCAAGATCTTCAAGGCAATGAAAATAACCATCACACATATGACCAATCCAAAGTATAACATCAATATCTCAATGAAATGAGCCTAATCATCAAGGTAATAGCATAAAATGACAATAAGCTATATATCATACTCATCAATGGCATATAACATAATCATCAGGTTATCTAATATAAAACAATAATAGCAATGCATACAACTACATGTTACTATCATTATTGTCTATCTGACACATGTGCATATAACCACACTAATCATCTAACATCTATCATGAATGTAATCATAACATCAAATACATGTTCATAAGCGTAATGTATATAACCCTAACGCATATAATAACCCTTAACTTACATACCTGCATGCCAAACATACACTACCTGTATGACGATCTGCTCTTATCACAAAGTCTGATGCTGCAACCTCATTATGATGATCTTCATCCCTTGCTCTATCTCATCTAGCTCATTAGCATCATAACAACCAATAGCATCATGATGACCTAAATTTCATATAATGACTTCACAAGGCATGTTTGACCTACTATACATGCATAACAACTGCATATACACACATAACAAATGAGTACAAAACCATATACACATCATTCTAGCTAGAGTCCAATCATCAATGCATGACCATATCAAGTACGCAAACCATGACCTCATGCATGAAAACAACCATTACTCCATTGTACACATTGCCAAATGCGACCAACAATATGCATAAGCAATGCCAAATCAACTACACCTACACATAAATGCATGTAGTCGAACATAAGCGATCAATTCATGTAAACAACCTACAAGACTGATACATGTAATCAAAATATTAAAAAATGTAACCTAACATAGAAGGATGTAAGTAGGTATCATGAAATCAACATGTAAGCGACACATAATTCATACATAATCAGTCACATGTTCCAAAAGTCAAGACATTGTGTCTATTAATTTGAAATCAGCATTCACCAATACTAACAACCTATAAGCATACCCCCTTACTATCCATGGTCCACTAATGTAGAAGGAGGAAGCTACTGTAATGGCCTGATCTCCAATGTCCAATTATGGAAATGGGATCTCCAAAGATCTACTAAATTTATCCACACTTGAAAAGAAATTGATTTTTATTTCTCATACATTTGTATGAGACTAAGTCAAAAACGTTTCACTTATTCCACTTGTAACATAATAACTAAAAACATGCCACTTTTCCATTTCCTTACATGCAACTTTTCAAATTCCTTGCATGCAACCTTTCAAATTCCCTACATGAAACTCTTCAAATTCTTTGCATGTAAATAGGCATAGATTAGCTACAACCATATTATCATACTAAATACTATCCCATCCAAAAAAATAATATTTTCTTCAAAAAATTACCGTACTTTTACATTTTTCTTCAAATAACTATTATATTATTACATTTGCATGTAAGCATTTCTTCAAACACTTTACATGCAAACTAATATATAAAACTATTTCCATACAAGTAAGCATACATAAACTACAAGAATACTATTACACATCAATACTATCCCCAACCACAAAAATATACTCATTGGGGCATTTTACCAAACACTTTGTATGCAATTAATCATTGAACCATTTAAGAATTTCATTAAACACTTTGCATGCAAACTAATATAGTGAATGATTCAATCCATATATCCTAAAATGTAGTAGTACAAGTTATGGAAATTGAACCATATGATCAGTTCCCTCACTATGGTTGAAGTTTCAACTTCTTCGATTTCATAGATGAAAAGTTATAACAAAATACCAACACAATCCTATTTGGTGCACAATTCTAGGAGTATCCAGAAATCTCAACTTCCACCGTTCATATATCCTAAAACATAGCGAATAAATATCTGAAATTTTTATCACAATATCAGTGGGATTTCCCCTCATTGTGGAAAAAATTTTAGCGCTTGAGAGAGCCTAGAAGAATAATTATAACAAACATGTCAGTGTGACCTGTTTGAGGACTGATTTTAGGAGCATTCAGAAGGCTCGATGCTCTCTACTAATATCTCCTACAATATTGCGACCCAATATCTAAAATTTCTACCACATAATCAGTGGTATGTCCCCTCACTGTTGACAATTTTTCAGCTTCTGAAATTCTACAGAATATGAGTTATTGCGAAAATTCCAACATGTCATGTTTAAAGGTGCACTCAGGAAGATCATCTTCCTTAGATCATAATTCCTAAAGTATTGTGAACCAATATCTAAAATTATTACCACATTATCAGTGGTGTTTACCTTGAATATGGACAAATTTTTTATCTCTAATATACCACAGAAGAAAATTTGTAATATATATCACAGAAAGGTCTAAAATTTAACCTTTGTTCTTGATTTCACCTATGATAGAGCCCATCTAGTCCAAGTGTTTGAACCATGCTCTAATACCACTCTGTAACAACCTGTAGCGTAAATGTGCATATAAAAAAGCAAAATAGGAACATAAATACAATATTAGCATATCAGCCATAAAAATCCATATATGCATCAGTACATTTTCACATGAAAATCAAGGGAATGAATTTTTTCATTAATAAATGCAATGAACCAACCGGAGATGGGAGTACCACGTTCCACCTGACCATAGATTGGTTAAGCCAAGTCTCTCTTTAGCCAATCACCCATGTGCCATATTCCAAGCATGAATGTGGGATCTCATAGAACACATCAATAAAAACTCATCCAGGGCTTCGAGAGGCAACCCACCTGAACCCATCAAATAGTGGTTCCACCTCATGATCTGATATCACCAAAAACCATCATCAGATTAGTATCCATCCAAGCCTTTCAGGACTTCTAGAGTGCTTTCCAACCAAGGCTTCCAGAATACAGTGCTTCCAGAGCGTTTGTCCAACCAAGACTTCCAGAACTAGTAACTCAACCCATAACTTATACAGGACTCCCAAACCATTTGTCCAACCAAGGCTTCCAGGATTAGTAACTCAACCCATCAAGGGCTTCCAGGATTAGTAACTCAACCCACCAAGGGCTTCCAGAGAATTTTTCCAACCAGGGCTTCTAGGATTAGTAACTCAACCCAAGCTGTTACTGTAGAATTTTCTCTACAAATTAGCTAGCTCACTGATATCATGTAGAAATTTCACCTGCAGATCAAACTGATATATGCATTGTACTAAAGCATAATACTAGATCTACATCTACCATAAACTTTGTGGACGCTAATCAACCAAGAGCAACATCAAGCATGAACCCATATAACTAATAAGAAGGAGGCAATCACACATAACATAGAAGAATTTATCCAGGAAAAGCACCAGCCTAAAACCCCATCTCTGTATTATCAATCAAGTGGAAATCCTCAACAACATACAAAAAGAATCAACTCAAAAGCTATCCTACTCTCTGTACTCTGATGATGATGCTCATGGACTATCTAGGCCTATATATATAGCTCCACAAGTCCTCCAAGGCCCTATTTCCTTGTGCAGTTTTGATTGGGGTCCAATTACATAACATGTGTGAATTGGCCAAATCATACCTGCTGTCACCTCAGGTCCAACTACGTTGTACTAGAAGGAATAATATTCCTTCCTCATGAAAGGAATATTCACTAGGAATATCCTAGCAACTGATAGTACACTGTCCCTCATCTGATCTCAACTGGGTCTCTGTGTGAACTGCCATGCATCAGTTATCCCTGAGTGAATACTCAGTTATCTGAAAATACCAGTTGTGACATGCATGCAAGCATCTGTTGGAAATAATAGTGAGAGGGGGGGGGGGGGGTGAATCAGTATTATCAAATCAAATATTCCCTTTTTCAAATCCAGATCATATACGCTACTTTAGTTAATGAAAACCACGTATATACGCAACTACGTAGAAGGAAACACGCTTATACCATTCAAACTTATAATTTACTTTATCTTACAGATGTTGATTATTAATCTGTGTATCATAATCAAATAAACAGTAACCAGAAATAGTAAAATAGAGTAGAGGACAATCACACACAAGAACACAAGATATAAGGTGGAAACCTAATGTGGGTGAAAACCACCTGCTACAATTCGTCTCTTTCTTCCTTTTAATTATAAACTTCTTTTTACAATTATTTTGTACTAGTGCATTGCTTTACCAGTATGCAGGCTGCAACCTGCTGAGAGCTACAACCCTCTCTCGTTCTCTAGCTTCTCCTGGAAGGGAGCTACAACCTCCTTGGCTCTTGCACTAGCCAAGATACTAGTATGTGGTGCTGACCTACAGAAGGCTACAACCTTCTCTTTCTTCCGGGGACCACGTTTCATAAATTTTCAAACTGGATCCATGAACATCAATCAATCATCAAGAATTTATGCACCAAACAATCTCCTTTTCACCAATTAGAACTGAATCAAGTAGACACTTCTCTGACAGCTATACCCAAAACACAATAATGGTAACCACACACCAAATTCTGAACCCAGAACATTGCAACAATAAACAGAAGCAGCTAGAACCCAACTCAAGAGAAGTACGCTACTTCAATAACCTGAAACCTGCGTGCATACGCTTTTGTGTTTGGACCAACCTACGTATACGCTGTTTTTATTCACTGAACCGGCATGTATATGCGCCTTCGCTTCACTGAACCTGCGTAAAGATCTATAAAGGATAATTCACTCTTTCAAATATTCAGACACTAATTGACCCAGATTATCAGAATTATAGATCAAGCATGCGCCACATATAACAGATCAAAATCATACAAAGATACTATTATTCAATCCTTAAGATTATGACCCATCAATAGAGTTATCCTTCTCTTTGCACTAAGGTTCCTCCTTCATTCAGATCCAGATCTACACCATAACCCCAATCACCAATATTTCAGATCTAGCACTTATTAGATATTCAATTAATTCAGATGATCCTTTGCCAAATGATCTCCTTCCTCTTTTATAGTCTTAGGCCTTTCACAATACCACGGTCCAAAACCATAATAAAACAATACCATGGACTCAATACTTGGGATCAACACTTCTGATGAGATACCATTGTCCAAAACCATAGGTTCAAATACGAAGGACTAAATACCATGGACCAAAAGTAAGTTCTCCAACATATACGCACTTTTCCTTGCGTGAAAGTGCGTGTATACACATACGTGCCTTTGTAACGTCTAACCTGCGTGTATACACGCCTTTGTCTAGGTGAACCTGCATATATATCTTTTTCCTTCATTCTGAGAGCCTGTACTGAGATCTATCACCAAAGTGAGTTGCCATCAAGGACAACACCTATGCCATAGCTCTAAATCAGTGCCACAATGCCAACAATCTCCCCCTTTGGACTTGATGGCAACCCCAAGATCCTCAAATTCATTCTCCCCCTTTGTCATCAAGGGAAAAGGGTTGTGCTCCCCCTGAGTACATGCTGAAATCTCTGCCCTGCTGTGCTGACCATGCTCCCCCTGACTATAGGCAAGATCTGGAAAAAGATGTTCTTCAAGAAGAACCATGACTTATACATCATAAAAGACCTTCCTATCACCAAAAGACTCAATACATACATCCATCACCCAACCAAGTGGGGATACATCAGAAATTTACGTATGAAAACCAAGTACATTACATCTTCATCCCAAGCATAGTGTGGAAACCAAAATAGGTCATTACATGACCTTGACACCATAAAAGAGATACATGACATATAGGCGAAATATCTAGAGCAAGACTTATGAAAGTCACCAATAAGTGATATCAGTAGCATCTGTCAATCACCATTCAGATCAGCAACCATGTTTTCCTTCTGTTCTCCTTCTACATTTGTTCCACCTGAAACCAACAACAGCTGTGAACTTGAACCAAAATATTCTAAGATAATGCCAACAATGCATCATTAGAAGTTTATCTGCTTCCCCTGAACCTGTGCCAGATGGTCTCTATCAGACCCATATCAGACTATCTTCAACCAGAGCCTGTCCCTACTAATATCCATCAAGCCTCCATATACGCGACTGTATCTGTATAAACCAACGTATGTACGCGGATCCTCTTCAGCGAATTCGCGTACAACCACTTTTCTCTGAAACTGACAAGTTTCAACAGCAGGATGAAGCATCAACTACTTCCAGCTTCTGTCTGAGGTATTCAAATGTCTCCTTGGGCAGTGGTTTGGTGAGTATATCAGCAACTTGTTCCTTAGAGGGAACATATTCCAACTTGACCTTTTGTTCAAGCACTTGTTCCAGGAGGAAATGATATTTGATAGGTATGTGCTTGGTCTTTGAATGCATAACTGGGTTTTTTGAAATGTTGATTGCACTTGTATTATCACATAAGATGGAGATAGGTGGTGTACAAGTGATTTGAAAATCCTGCAAGTTTTGGATCATCCAAAGGAGTCGAGTGCAACAAGATGCAACAGCCACATATTCCGCTTCAGCTGTAGATAGAGCAATCGAACTTTGTTTCTTGCTGAACCAAGATACTAATCTAGAACCCATAAAGAATGAACCACCACTTGTGCTCTTTCTTTCATCCATGCTTCCAACCCAATCTGCATCTGTATAAGCATGAAGAGTGAGATCTGTATCTCTCGGATACCATAAGCCATAGTTTTGAGTTCCTTGAAGATACTTGAAGATTCTCTTCACTGCCTGAAGATGAGTTTCCTTTGGATTTTCCTGAAATCTACCAACCATTCCCACTGCATGCATGATGTTGGGTCGGGTACCTGTCAAATAAAGCAGACTTCCAATCATGGATCTATAGGTTGGTTGATGCACTGCTGCTGATTCATCACTTGCACTGAGGCTGCATCCTGTAACCGTAGGGGTACATACTGGTTTCGAATCTTCCATGCCATATTTCTTCAAGATCTGCTTGAGATACTTGGTTTGAGACAAAAAGATACCGCCTTCATTTTGTTGGATTTGTAGACCAAGAAAATATGTTAGCTCTCCAAGTAATGAAATTTCGAATTCTTTCTGCATCACCAAGGCAAAGTTTTGACTCATAGCTTCTTCATTACTGCCAAAGATAATATCATCTACATACACAACAAGTATTAGTAATTTGTCATTTTCAATTTTTATATAAAGATTGCTATCTGCTGATCCTTTTGAAAAACCTTGTTGATGAAGGTATTTGTCTAAACGGTAGTACCAAGCCCTTGGAGCCTGTTTAAGACCATAGAGAGCCTTTTTTAGTCTGCATACAAGATTTGGATCATTCCCAAGAATGAAACCATTTGGTTGCTCAATGTACACTTCTTCTTCTAAGTCTCCATTCAGAAAGGTTGATTTCACGTCCATTTGAAATACTTTGAACTTCTGAAAGCTAGAGAGAGCAAGGAACATTCTGATGGCCTCAAGTCTAGCAACGGGAGCAAAAGTTTCTTCAAAGTCTATTCCTTCTTGTTGAGCATACCCTTTACAAACAAGTCTGGCCTTGTTTCTAATCACTTCCCCATTTTCATTCAACTTGTTTTTGAAGATCCATTTTGTCCATATGACATTCTTATATTTTGGTCTAGGAACCAACTCCCAAGTGTTATTCTTTTTGATCTGCTCAAGTTCTTCATCCATTGCCTTGACCCAGCATTCATCTTTGCATGCCTCTTTTACATTTTGTGGTTCAGTGGAGGAGAGCAAAGCCAAATAGCTTGAGGCTTCTGCAATTGTTCTTCTTGTTTGTATACCTGCCTCTTTTTGCCCCAAAATTTGAGATTCTGGATGATTCTTCTGAACGTACCTGGATGGAGTCTTATCTTCTATCCTTATCTGTTCTTTTGGTGCCTCTTGAGCTTCTTCTTCATCATAAGTCTGATTTGATGTTGAAGGATAGTCCTCATCATCTTCGAAATCTTCAGATCTTACCTGCCTAGGAGTGTTTTCTTCTTCATCAATTACTACATCAATACTTTCAACAATTTTTCCAAGCCTTTTATTGTAACACTTGTAAGCTTTGCTGTGAGGAGAGTAACCAAGGAGAATGCCTTCATCTACTCTGGGTTCAAACTTGCCAAGATTCTCGTCAGTATTTTTGATATAGCATTTGCTTCCAAAAATTTTGAAATATTTTACCGAAGGAGTCTCACCATACCAGAGCTCATGTGGATTTTGAGTGCTATTCACTCGGACATTCGTTTTGTTGAGAATAACAACTACAGCAAATGCGGCTTCACCCCAGAAGGTTGCGGGAGTTCCAGACTCATCAAGCATAGCACGAGCCATTTGTTGAACCGTTCTATTCATCCTTTCTACTACTCCATTTTGCTAAGGAGTCCTAGCTGTAGAGAATTCCCTTCTTATTCCATGTTCTTCACAAAAATCAAAAAATCCATTCGAGGTAAATTCTCCTCCTCGATCAGACCTGAGGCATTTGATTCTGTGATTTGATTCGTTCTCCACCAAGGCTTTGAATGATTTGAACTTTTCAAAGGATTCGTCATTGTGCTTCATAAGTCCTATCCAACACATTCTGTAATAGTCATCAATGAATAATATAAAGTATTCTTCTCCTCGAGGTGACCTTTTCCTAGAAGGACCACATACATCAGTATGGACAAGTTCAAGTGGCCTGCTGGCTGATCCTTCCTTCTCAGGGAAGTTAGTTCTGGCTTGCTTACCAAACTGACACGATTTGCATATTGTATTGTCTGGAATTCTGATGTCTGGAAGACCACAAACTGCCTGGTATTTGCATGCTTTCCTTATCTGTGAGAAACTAATATGCCCCAATGTTTTGTGCCATAGCTAGTGTTCATCATTCTTGCTTAGATAGCATTGATGTTTTCCTTCTTTGAATATGTATAAATTATTTGGAGTTCTTATGCCTTTGGTCACTGTTTTTCCTGTATCAAGATCACGAACACTACATCCATTTGATCGAAATATTACATCAGTTCCTTGATCACACATCTGACTGACACTTAATAGATTATGCTTTAAGCCATCAACATACATGACATTTCCAGCTTTGACCCTTTCTTTCAACTGAACAGTACCTTTACCTTTTATGAGAGCAGGGGTGTCATTTCCAAAAGAGACCTTCTTTTCCTTCTCTAAGGCACTATAGACTGAAGTTTTTCTTTATCACCTGTCATATGTTTTGAACATCCACTGTCGATGTACCATTGATTTTCCTGCCCTTCCGCATATAAGGCTATACCACATCTTTCTGGTTGTGGTTCTTTTATTTTCCATGATTTGGCACTTGAGGCTTGCTCCTTTTGAGTTGTCTGCCGAAACCTGCTCCTGCATTCAGAATCTTCATGACCGAAATTGTTACAAATAGAACATTCTATTTCATTTTCAAGAGCATAGAAGTTGTTGTAGGTCCTTTTCATGATCCCAGTCATACTCCTCTGTTTATGAGCTTCTCTAGTCATGATTGTCTTATAGGCAACACATTGAGCTGCTTTGTGACCAAATTTATGACAAGAAAAACATTGGCCATTGAAAAAACTCCTGTGATTATCAAATCTACCAGCCAAATGTTGTAGTTCCTATTGACATCCATTCTTGAGGCAAATTGAGAAGGTTTTACCTGTGGCTGGTTGTAGCTTTTGTTTGTCCTTAAAGTAGATTGCCCCCGATTTACCCGGTAGTCTTTGTTCATTCTTGAGGTAAATTTTCCCTGATTTACCTGGTGATTTCCATTGGATCTTTGTTCACTTCTCCTTGCAGCATCAAGATAAATCTTGGAGGTAGATGGTTTCTGTGCTTGACTTGTTTCTTCATTATATCCCAGACCTGTCTTCATTAGTGGAGAGCGCTGCACTTTGATAATCTCATCTAAAGTGTCAGATCCTTTAACAAATCTAAGATTAAGATCTTTTGTTTTCTCAATCTCTTTTCTCATTCCCACAATTTCACATTCTAACTTTTCATGATGTTTTTCCTTTTCAGCAAGTTGGAATTGTAGAGTATCTATGATCACATTCTTCTCTTCTAAACAAATTTTGAGTCTAGAAATCTCTTCATAAATACCTTCTTCATCGATAGCATCCACAAAATAATCATCTTCAAAAGCCATTAAAAGTTTATAATTATAGCCTTCTTCATCACTATTTGAAATTCCGTCACTATCTTCATGAGTGTAATAGCTTTTCTTATTTACATTTTGTTTCTTGTTCCATCTAACAGGTTCCTTACCTTTGTCAAGCTTATCTTTATGAGGACACTTGACAACATAGTGACCGACTCTTCCACAAGCAAAGCATTTGAAAGGTAACTTACCTCTGAATCTGCCAGCACCCCGTTGAAGGTTCTTGACAAAATTTGATTCTTCCTCTTCTTCTGACATATGTCCTGACTCATAGTAATCTCCTTTGCCTGATGCCTTGAATGCAGCTTCTCTCCTGTCTGATGGTCCTCCTTTCCTCATTTCGTAAGCAGTTAGAATTCTGTGTAGCTGTGACATGGTAAGGTTCCGTAGATTCTCCTTTTCTTCTATTGCAGAAACTTTTGATTCAAACTTAGGGGACAAAGATCTTAGAACTTTTTCAACCACAACAACCTCTTTTATTTCTTCACCCAATTTTTTCATACAATTAACAATCTCATCTACACGAAGGAAATAGTTAGCCACACTTTCATCATTGTGCATTCTGAGATTTTCATATTGAATTCTGAGGGTTTGAAGTTTTGCTCGTTTTACCTGTTCATCTCCTTCATAGCTCAGAACAATCTTGTCCCATATTTCTTTTGCGGATTTATACTGCATAACCTTGACGAATTTTGTTTGAGATAGACATCCTAATAGAGTATTGATAGCCTTTGTATTTGTTTCATATTGCTTCTTACCAGCTGAATCTGTAGGATTTGTGGATGGAAAAGTGTACCTTGTATCTATCATATTCCAGACTTCTGTACCAAGAGATTGAAGATAGGTTGTGACTCTTACCTTCCAATAGACGAAGTTGGTCCCATCAAAAATTGGTGGCCTAATAGATGCTTCTCTCTCATAGTTTCTCATGATGATGGATCTTCCTTCAAGCGATCAAGCTTCTTCAGAAGGACTTGCTCTGATACCAATTGTTGGAAATAATACTAAGAGGGGGGGTGAATCAGTATTATCAAGTCAAATATTCCCTTTTTTAAATCCAGATCATATACGCTACTTCAGTTAATGAAAAACGCATATATACACAACTACATAGAAGGAAACACACGTATACCATGCAAACTTATAATTTACTTTATCTTACAGATATTAATCTGTGTATCAGAATCAAATAAACAGTAACCAGAAATAGTAAAACAGAGCATAGGACAATCGCACACAAGAACACAAGATATAAGGTGGAAACCCAATGTGGGTGAAAACCACCTGCTGCAATTCGTCTCTATCTTCCTTTTAATTAGAAACTTCTTTTTACAATGATTTTGTACTGGTGCAGTCCTTTACCAGTACGCAGGCTGCAACCTGCTAAGAGCTAAAACCCTCTCTCGTTCTCCAGCTTCTCCTGGAAGGGAGCTACAACCCCCTTGGCTCTTGCACTAGCCAAGATACTAGTACGTAGATGCTGACCTACAAAAGGCTACAACCTTCTCTTTCTTCCGGGGACCACGTTTCATAAATTTTCAGACTGGATCCATGAACATCAATCAATCATCAAGAATTTCTGCATCAAACAATCTCCTTTTCACCAATTAGAACTGAATCAAGTAGACACTTCTCTGATAGTTGTACCCAAAACACAATAATAGTAACCACACACCAAATTCTGAACCCAGAACACTACAACAATAAACAGAAGCAGCTAGAACCCAACTCAAGAGAAGTACACTACTTCAATAACCTGAAACATGTGTGCATACACTTCTATGTTTGGACCAACCTGTGTATACACTATTTTTATTCACTGAACCAGCGCGTATACGCGCCTTCACTTCACGGAACCTCTATAGAGATCTATAAAGGATAATTCACTCTTTCAAATATTCAAACACTAATTAACCCAGATTATCAAATTTATAGATCAAGCATGCGCCACATATAATAGATCAAAATCATACAAAGATACTATTATTCAAGCCTTAAGATTATGACCCATCAATAGAACTTATCCTTCTCTTTGTGCTAAGGTTCCTCCTTCATTCAGATCCAAATCTACATCATAACCCCAATCACCAATATTTCAGATCTAGCACTTATTAGATATTCAATTAATTCAGATGATCCTTTGCCAAATGATCTACTTCCTCTTTTATAGTCTTAGGCCTTTCACAATACCACGGTCCAAAACCATAATAAAACAATACCATGGACTCAATACTTGGGATCAACACTTCTGATGAGATACCATGGTCCAAAACCATAGGTTCAAATACCAAGGACTAAATACCACGGACCAAAAGTAAGTTCTCCAACATATACGTGCTTTTCCTTGCGTGGAAGTGTGTGTATATGCATACGCGCCTTTGTAACGTCTAACTCATGTGTATACACACCTTCATCTAGGTGAACCTGCGTATATATATTTTTCCTTCATTCTGAGAGCATGTACTGAGATCTGTCACCAAAGTGAGTTTCCATCAAGGACAACACCTGTGCCATAGCTCTAAATTAGTGCCACAATGCCAACAGCATCAACAAACTGAATCTCATTAATTTAACAACTTGTTATATTAATCTAACTGGACTTGACTAAGTTAAACTAAGTCAATTGATCCTCTCAGTATAGAGCTCATCCTTAATTCCTCAATCAGTGGAGCAAATCAAGGACACATTCCCCAATCAGTGGAGAAATTATTGCATGTTCTCACAAAGACTTCAAGTTTGATTTTCCTTAACTAATTAACTCAAACTAAGTTAATTAATTAATATTCAAACTGCTGGTAAGACCAAGTTCAAAGTTCTAGTCCAGGGATTGACTAAAATAGGAATCCATGCTGCACTGCTAAAAATAGAACTTCTATTTTTAGCACTTCCATTTTTATTCCCTATTTCCCAATCCAGCACTGATGCCCAAACTGCTATTTTTAGCACTTTTATTTTTAGCAATTTCTTGTTGCCAATTTTCAACACTCCCTCTCAACAAGAAAGGCTTCCTCTCGAACCTGATCCTGTACCTCTGGAATGTTCTGCATGCAACACATCTACCAAGTGTGGTTGCTCCAACAACTCTCAGAACAAAAAAACTCCGAACTAACCTCTCTGTTGGGCTAGAAACATACTCTGATGCTCAAGCTCTACCTGCTGCTGAAAAGTGCTCCCTCTCTGACCGCTACGCTACTGCAACATCTCCATGCATCTCACACTGTTACACCCTTCTTTGTGTTACCCTGCACTATGCAACACACTTGTGCCTCTCGCATTGCTGCAGCCTGCATGCTCTGCGCTGTCCTAGTATTCCGTACACTGTAGCTCTCTCTGCCACTCCATCCACTTCTGTCTCTACCCAATCAATAATTTCTTGCTACTCCACATCGAGGCTCCTGTAGCAAGGTCTCATCCAAGAGGTTGGGTACCTCAAGGATCCTTCCCCTCATCCTTGGGACGATCACTCTACATTTCCCCACCTCCTACCTAGAGGTATGGCTGCATGTGATCCCTCAGCCCACCTGGCTCAAAGTTTCCCCTTACTGGAGGTCTTTGCGTGAGTAGATGTCTCTACTAAATCTCCACTTAGCTTCGCCTATTGTGGCTACTCCACAACCTCCTGAAGCTGCCGCACCAATCGTGGCTTCTCCACAATCGTCTGAGACTTCTTCTGGTTCTACATGTTGAGAGGTAATATACCCTCCCTCTCAACCACTAAGTCTCCATCAGTTGCCTTGTTGATCAAGGCTTTTCATGCATCTTGAACCTCAAGAGCATACAGGTTCTTGACCCGTGAACCAATCTGCTTCACCTATCTAGTGATGATGTGTCTAAGGAAAACCTTTCCCTTACTGAATACTACATCATAGCCTTTGTCTTCCAGCATCGCAATCGACATGAAGTTTCTCTTCAGTCCTGGTACATACTTGACATCGGTCAAGGTAAGGCGAGCTCCATGCTCCCTCTAAAAAATAACCATGCCTACATGGGAGACACTATACTTTTCATCATTACCCATCGCTATGAGTATCTGGAGATCTTTATCCTCCAAAGTATTGAACAAACTCTTATCATCGGTCATGTGGAAAGAAGCTCCACTGTCAAGAAACCAACCACTTCCCACCATGGATGAAACCATGCATGCAAAGAGTGTGAAATTCAACTCGAACTGTGAAGCAAGTGCCTCACCTTGAGATCCTTCCCCAGATCCCTTCTTGGATTTCCTCATTGGAAAATTTGTAACAAAATGACCCACCTCATTACAACGAAAGCATCATACTTTTGATTTGTCAACCTTCTTCCCACCATAGGAAGAACTGGATTCGGGAAGAGAAACCTTCTCCTTCCCCTTCTTCACCTTACTTGCTAAGGTAAAGTTCTCTTCATCCTCCATGGATGAAGAACCATCTCTAGTGCTCTGTTTGATCTCCTCCTGCATCAAATCCGACCATAGTCGTTCCCAATATGGCAGTTTCTCTCTTCCATTAACTGAGTCCTGGTAGCTATGCTAGCTCTTACGAAGTCCGAGGAGTGCAAGACTCACCATGTCATCATCAGTTGTCACGACCCCTACACTTGCAATCTCATCCCTGCATGTGGTGAGCTTGGTTAGATACATTGAGATCGTGTCACCCTTTTCACACTTCATCTTTCGAAGTTTGTCCTTCAATGCCAGCTTCCTCTGATCACTACTATTCTGATAAAGATCTTTCAATGTTTTCCACATCAAAAATGGAGTCTACCTCCCATGGAGGCTCAAGACTATGTGATCTCGAACTCCCTCCAGGATGATTCTCCTAGCTCTAGTCACACACTTCCTCCATTCCGCCAACTCTTGGGCATTAGGTCCTGAGGGCTTGGGGACTTCTTGATCAATGGAGTCCTTCACCCCATTATCCTCTAATACTACCTCCATGTGATCCTTCTAGGCTATATAGTTTGAGTTGCCATCCAGTGCATACTCAAGCCTCAAACCATAGAATGCCATTAATGAAATCTGAAATGTGATAAGAAATCGATATCTATATCTAGAAACCACAAACTTCTTCCTACTTGTATATTGTTCTTCCTTGATCACCTGTGCTCTGATACCATGTAGAATTTTCTCTACAAATTAGCTATCTCACTGATATCATGTAGAAATTTCACCTGCAGATCAAACTAATATATGAAATGTACTAAAGCATAATACTAGATCTACATCTACCATAAACTTTGCGGAAGCTAATCAACCATGAGCAAAATCAAGCATGAACCCATATAACTGAGAAGAAGGAATCAATCACACATAACACAGAATAATTTATCTGGGAAAAGCACCAGCCTAAAACCCCATCTTTGTATTATCAATCAAGTGGAAATCCTCAACAACATACAAAAAGAATCATCTCAAAAGCTATCCCGCTCTCTCTGTACTTTGATGATGATGCTCATGGACTATCTAGGCCTATATATATATGCTCCACAATTCCTTCAAGGCCCTCTTTCCATATGCAGTTTTGATTGGGGTCCAATTACATAACATGTGTGAATTGGCCAAATCATATGTGTTGTCAACTTAAGTCCAACTACGCTATACTAGAAGGAATAATATTCCTTCCTCATGCAAGGAATATTCACTAGGAATATCTTAGCAACTGATAGTACATTGTCCCTCATCTGATCTCAACTAGGCCTCTGTCTAAACTACCATACATCAGTTATCCATGAGTGAATACTCAGTTATTTGAAAATACCAGTTGTCACATGCATGCAAGCATCAACAAACTGAATCTCATTAATTTAACAACTTGTTAAATTAATATAACTGGACTTGACTAAGTTAAACTAAGTCAACTGATCCTCGCAATATAGAATTCATCCTTAATTCCTCAATCAGTGGAGCAAATCAAGGACACATTCCTCAATCAGTGGAGAAATTATTGCATGTTCTCACAAAGACTTCAAGTTTGATTTTCCTTAACTAATTAACTCAAACTGAATTAATTAATTAATATTCAAATTGCTGGTAATACCAAATTCAAATTTTACTTCATATTTCTAGTCCAGGGACTGACTAAAATAGGAATCCACACTGCACTGCTAAAAATAGAACTTCTATTTTTAGCACTTCAATTTTTCATTCCCTGTTTCCCAATCCAACACTGATTCCCAAACTTCTATTTTTAGCACTTCTATTTTTAGCAATTTCTTGTTGCAAATTTCAACAGTTACAGGGCTTCCAGAGCGTTTGTTCAACCAGGGCTTCTAGGACTAGTAACTCAACCCAAGCTGTTACCGGGCTTCCAGACTGTTTGTTCAACCAAGGCTTTCAGGACTAATAATTCAACCCCAGCTAAGGAAACATAAGAACCAACAAAAACAAAGCAATGAAAGTAAACCCACAATCACCATACCTATCCAGGAAATGGCAAAGCTAGGAAATCCAATGTCAATCTAGGAAATGCTCCATGCCAATGATAGATCACAACCAAGAAACCACATGCATGTGCCATGCATGCAAAAACTAGTGAATAAATCATACATGCAACTCGATACCTGCAAGAAAATATGATGTAGTTGTTGATGTCAATGCCCTCTTGCACTTTCCTACTCTTCCTTTGCCTTCTTGCTCCAAGAATCCAAGTATGCCACACTGATGAGCCCCAATTTTGGTACAATTTGGGCTCATTTTGGCCTATTCTACTTGCTCAAACCATTCATATTTTATTGCTTATGCATGCATTTCTTAGTTTGTTCGTGTTGTTTGTAGGAAGAAGGGTAGACATATTATCTACGTGACTAATGCATGATGCTTTCAGGTTTTTTTGCATTTAAAGGGAGAAAAGACACGAAAAAGGAGACAAGGGGACAATGAGGTGGCACTGCTGGTTTTTAGGAGAGGATGTCCACAGTCTTGGGGACGTTCCTCGTGATTCCCACCATAGCTCCGAGCTCCAACCAATCTCCCCACCGAGCATAGAGCACCGAGCATAGAGGCAGCCAACTGTTCTACAGGAACAACAGTCATAACTGTTCTACAGGATCACCAAGTTAAACTTCAGTTGGACAGCCGAGTTCCTAAAATCAAGGAGACCTGTTGGATGATCGTGTTTGCATAAGTATAGAGGCCGTAGCCTTTGATAGGTTGTTGAAACTTTCGCATTACTATTGTAATTTTTGAGCACAACTCGGTGTTAGTTCTTGTTGTAAGCCAGTTTTGGCATAACATCAGATTATGAATAAAGAAGGCAGATTTTGATCTAGCTCTGAGTTTTCTTAAGGAGACTATAGCTCTCAGGTTAGGGCCCAACCTGAGAGCCATAGATCCCCTCTGCTGTAGTGTTGTTTACATTTCGTTTCAGCACTCTGAGTTTTCATTTTCACATGCAATTTGAATTACAGGTTGTTGAATTAGTCTTTTTCATGAGCATAGATAGGACTAGTTTATTGTTGAATTGCTCTCGGTTGTTTAGTTAGATTAGCAGGTTGATAATACATTGGAGCTCCAGCAAAAAGGTTGAGGAAGTCTCCACTGCCATCTCTGTTTGGAGATTGGAGTGCAGCCTATACCAGCCACAAAAACACGCAGTTCTTCACTTCATACATGCTGCAACATAGTCTTGTTATGATAGATCTTTCCACATGATTCACACCTGCACACACGCCTTCATCACAGCTTCATGCACATTCTCCTTCGCGTTTTGGATTGCTGTTCATTGAATTTATACGCACAGGTAGTTTAGGTTGATGCATTTTCGGTTTGGTGACAGTCATAAGCATTTGTTTCACTTACACTGCTCTCTCTCGTTCCATTACCTCATTCTCCATCTTGATCACGCATGCAAACACATCGTTGACCCCTGCTCCACTTTGTTATCTCCCAAAGTCTTTCACTCCTCACATAGCTTCATTCTCTAGCCCTTTCGTTGACCTAGTCCTCTATCTTCCAACCTACTCCCTACACTCACTCCCTATCCTATTCTTCCACTTCTGAGCCATCACCAGCCTTATTCCTACCTTACACATCTCCCCCTACCATTCCATCACTCCTCCATCACTTCAAACATTCACGGTAGGTCATCCTGTAGCAATTTGTAGACATCCTGTAGAAATCTCTGCGTATCCTGTAGGATCCCCTGCAGACATCCTGTAGGAGGCCACTCACTCGGTTGCTGAGAATCTGAATGTGAGGAACCTCTGTGGATGGATGCTAAGGATCCCTAGGGACCTCTCCTAGCCTCCCCAACCTGTCCCACACTTTCCTTCCTTCTCCATCCCATCTGCACAACCAAACCCTAGTTAGCACAAAATCACAATCATTCCATCCACTTAAAGGAAAAATACAAAAACATGTCTTTTATGATGCAAGTAGCTTAGATCCATGCATTTCCACTTATTAGAGGTAACAGCAGCATTGGTAGAGGTTTCATTCACATTCTTTGCATTATAGAGGTTAGACTAGTTAAATTAGGGTTTCCTAGATTTACATGCTTTGATTTGCTTTCAGTCCATTTTGTCAAGTAGAGTAGTTTTCCTTTGAGAATAGCTTTCGTCCATCAATTAGCAAGCTTCTTCTGAGAGCCTATAGAAGTTGGCTTCAGCCCTAGCGGACTTGTGCCAGCTGACCAAGTGACAGCTGCGACAAGAGCTAGTACTTGTGCATATAGCACCGTCGCTTCCAAGTTTGTACGAACTACCGGGTTGATAAAATGAGAGACAGGAAGCCCCAGGAGTTGTAGCATTATTGCTACAATACTGGAGCTCATCATCTTTTTTGCGCCGTTGCCGGGGAAGCGTGTGAGTATTAGTAATTGTTGCTCTTCTTCTACTTTCGTACTCTTACTTCTGCTCAGTAGTTTATTTCATTTCCATTATGCAAAAGTAGCTTAGTATTTCTTGCTTTCCTAGCTTAGTATTTCCTGCTTTCCTAGATTAATATTTCTTGCTTTCCTAGATTAATATTTCCTGCTTTCCTAGATTAATATTTCTTGCTTTCCTAGATTAATATTTCTTGCTTTCCTAGATTAGCTTTCCAATTCCGCAAATTTCATTTGAGCAATATAGTTAGTTGTAGATCACTCTGTTTCAGTTTTGCAGGTACCAAAGAAAAAGCAAAAGCACTCCAAAAAAAAAAAAAAAAGTCCTTTCCATTTCATGCCTCGTAGGAACCGAGATAGATCAGGCAAATTCCTACCAAACACCCCCACCACATCACTGAGTCACCCTTCTCTCTTCTTTGGTGACAGTGACCCAGAGGAATCTATAGGTGAACATCCTGAGATATACCAAGACCCTATAGAAGAAGAAGAGTTAGAGACCACTCCATCTGAAGCCATGGCTGATAATAGAAGAGAAGATGAGAGAATAGAAGGAGCTTTCCCCATCCGAGAGACCAATGGAGAGATGAAAATGAAGAACATTAGCCCCTCCGCCTTGCCTCACTTCCATGGACTGACCACTGAGGATCCTGATACCTTCTTGTTTGAGTTTGCTGTCCTTTGTAGAACCTATGACTATACTGAAGATGAGCAAAAGCTGAAGCTTTTCCCTTCCACTCTTAAGGATGCAGCACTACCCTGGTTCATGGGATTACCTGGGAATAGCATCGCTACTTGGGCTCAGATGTAGCAAGCCTTCAATACCAAGTACCGGGATTACTGTAGGTCTAAGGAAACCAAGGGAGAGATCTTTCGGATGACCATGGGGAGTGATGAGTCTTTAGAGGATTATGAGGAGAGGTTCCAACTTAGCTATAAGCGGGTCAGGTGCACACTTGACCCTGAATCCCTCAAGTTGGTTCTACTTCGAGGAGTCCCTGAAGATCTCTTAGACACCCTTCACATGTTAGCTGGGGGGGACATTTACCAACTGCCTTATGAGGACATCAAGACTGTGTTTAGAAATCATTCCAGGGCAGCTAGGAAACGAGGTAGAGGAAATCTCCTCTCCACTGGTGTCCCTTTCTCCAAACATGAGTTTACAAACCAATTAGAAGATGTTAAGAGTGAGGTGAGGCAGACCATTGCCATGCAGCTGGACACATTCAGGATCCAGCAGAAGAAAGAAGAAGCTGAGAGAGCCTTGGCTGTCTTCTGTCCTAGGTGCACCAGAAGACACCCTAAGAACGAATGCCCATTGCATTCGGTTGAAGTGTGTTTCGTTTGTGAGGAGGACCACCCAACAAATCAGTGTCCAACCTTACCTGGGTTTAAAGCCATGTACCAAGGGACCGAAGCTCCCACAGAGCCTCTCTATTACCTCAACCAAAGGAGGCGACAAGGATCTAGACCTTATCAGCAGGGGATGCAAGGGGCATCTCAAGCTTATTACAACCCCAACCAGTCAACTCCTATGCCTTCCTGGGGTCCCCCTGCTCATCCTTCATGGTCCATGCCTCCTCCATGGTCTTATCCACCTTAGTACCCCACTCAACCTACTTCTCATCCATATCACTCACATACCCAGCCACAGCCTCAATGGAATGCACCTCAGTCGGGGTGGAGGCCTCAATACAACACTCCACCCGCCATTCTGCCTCCACCTCCAGTTCAACCACAACCATTACCTCCTGCTCCTCCAAGGCAACCTCAAATGCCTGCTCAACCGAACCCAAACCCCAACAATAGACAGGCCCAGCAGGTATACACTAGGGAAACCTCATGCCCTACCTATGCTGTGGAGATCCAGGAGATCAATCTTAGATCTGGAAAGACTCTTCCAGATCGCCAGCCTCCTCCCCCAGAGGATGAGGAAGACCATCAGGAGAGTGAACCAAAGCCTATTCCACCCTTTCCTGAGAGACTAACAGCCACCACACAACCTAACCCAGAAGAAGATGAGCTTTTGGGTGAGCTCAAGCAGTTGTGTGTCAAAATCCCACTTCTCCAAGCCATTAAGGATGTGCCAATATATAACAAGCTGGTTAAGGAGAAGTGTTTCAAACACCCAGGCAGACGGAAGAAAGATGCCTCAACTATCAATGTCATAGGACAACTGTTTGACCTTATGCTAGGACAAGTCATCTGCCCAAAGTACCTAGATCCTGGAAGTCCTGTAGTAGATGTTCACATCAATGGCACCATTATCCCCCACACCTTGATTGATCTGGGGGCGGCCATCAATGTGATGACCAGGGATACCATGCTTAAACTCAATCTTCAGGGTTCCTTGAGAAAGACCTCGAAAGTACTGCAATTAGCAGATCGCTCCACCGTGACTCCCGAAGGGATTGTGGAGGATGTCATGGTCTCCATTGATTCTTGGGAATACCCTGCAGACTTCCTGGTTCTGCAACCAAAGGCCAAGCTTACTGGATATCCTCTCATTTTGGGAAGGCCTTGGTTAGCTACTGCAGATGCTTACATAAGTTGTCAGGCAGGAAACATGACCATCAAAAATGGTCCCATGTCCAAGTAGCTAGTCCTATACCCTCCTGCCCAACCTTCTTTAGAGCATGATTTACCACTCTGGTTGGAAGAAGGAGAAGAAGACGAGGTGTACTCAGCACCTCTGTGCACCTTAGATACCACTAGGAAAGACCCCCTAACCGAGGATGACTTGATCGAGACCTTGATCCAGGATCCACCTACCAGTGCACTACCCTTAGAGGAATTGGTGGAGGATGCCCAAGCTAGCACCTTAGTGGATCTTTGTACAACCAACCCTGTCACTCCCAGAGTTAAGAATGTGGAGTTCGGCCCTGAGAAAGCATTGAAGATCAGCTCCTCCTTATCTCCTTCCCAGGAAAAGGAGCTGTGTAGTCTGTTGGCCAACCACCTAGATGCTTTTGCTTGGAGCTATAAGGAAATGAAAGGAGTCCATCCTTCGGTCTGTACCCATCATATATACATCAAAGAGGATTGTAAACCGGTTAGGCAACCTCAGAGGAGAATGAATCCAGCTCTTAAGGACATTGTCAAGGAAGAATTGCAGAAACTGTTGGATGCCGGATTCATCTACCCCATTTCAGATAGTGAATGGGTGTCCCCTCTAGTGTTGGTTCCCAAGAAGAATGGGAAGTGGAGAATCTGTGTGGATTACCGGGAGCTGAACAAAGCTACCAAGAAAGACCATTTCCCTCTACCTTTCATAGATCAAGTGTTGGATGGACTGGCAGGAAAGAAGTTCTTCTCTTTCCTGGATGGGTTTAGTGGGTACAATCAAATCCAAATCAGCCCGGAAGACCAAGATAAGACCACCTTCACTTGTCCTTGGGGTACCTTTGCCTACCGAGTCCTTCCCTTTGGGCTATGCAATGCTCCTGCTACTTTTCAGAGAGATGTCTTGAGCATCTTCTCGGAGTTGGTCCATGATGCAGTGGAAATATACATGGATGACTTTACTCCTTATGGGGCCAACTTCCAGGAAGCATTGTCCAACCTTGGGAAAGTCCTAACCAAATGCACCGAGATGAACTTGTCCCTTAGTCCTGAAAAATGTGAATTCCTAATGATTGAGGGGACCATGCTAGGCCATACCATTTCTTCCCAGGGATTGCAGGTGGATCCTAACAAAATTGCTCTCATCAAGAGGGTTCCACCTCCTCAAAAAGTAAGGGATGTCCGGAGTTTCTTGGGATTAGCAGGATACTACCGGAGATTCATTAAAGATTTCAGCAAGCTAGCCTCGCCATTGTTTGGTCTGTTGGCAAAAGATGTGGAGTTTAAGTGGACTGACGATTGTCAGAAGAGTTTGAATGAGTTAAAGGACAAGTTGGTGTCAGCACCAATCTTGAGAGGTCCAAACTGGGCCCTACCTTTCCACATCCACACTGATGCCTCGAACAAAGCCATAGGTGCAGCTTTAGGACAAGTTGAGCAGAAACTTCCATATGCCATTTACTTTGTTAGCAAAAACTTGTCCAAAGCTGAGCTGAATCACACTGTAACCGAGAAGGAATTCTTGGCTGTGGTCCATGCATTAAACAAGTTCCGACATTATATTATTGGTTACCAGACCTTTGTACATACTGACCATGCTGCTATTAGATATTTGATGAATAAACCAGATGTGAATGCTCGTATTATTAGATGGTTACTTTTATTGCAGCAGTTTGATCTAACCATTGTTGATAAACCAGGTAGAGAAAATGTTGTTGCTGACTTCTTGTCTAGATTGGATTTGTCTGTAGATGAAGATGGGACGGTGGATGACCAGATGCCTGATGAGCATCTGTTTGCTATCTCAGTACTCTCTCCATGGTTTGCTGATATAGCAAACTACCTTGTTTCGGCTCAGTTCCCTCCGCACCTCTCTTCAAAAGAGAAGAGCAGAATCATCAGAAAAAGTGCCTCATTTACTTGGATTGGGGGCAACCTGTTCAAGCTTGGCCCCGATCAGATCTTAAGGCGTTGTGTAAGGGAGGAGGAATTCTTTGATATCCTCCTCACTTGTCATGATGGGCCTTGTGGAGGGAATTTTGCAGCAAAGCGAACTGCCTTCAAGATACTGCAGGCAGGCTACTATTGGCCCACACTTCATCAAGATGTCAGAAGATATGTCAGTCAGTGTGACCAATGCCAAAGAATGGGGAAACCGACCCAAAGGGATGAGATGCCTCTCCAACCTCAAGTGACTCTTGAGCCATTTGAGAAGTGGGGCATGGACTTTGTGGGTCCAATCAATCCCTCTTCGAGGCAAAGATCCTACATCATTGTGTGTACTGACTATTTGACAAAGTGGGCAGAGACCAAAGCAATCAAAGCAGAAACAGAAGAGAAAGTGGCCGAGTTCCTAAGAGAGAACATCTTCTACAAGTTTGGCTACCCAAGAGAGCTGGTGACCGATCAAGGGAGCCAGTTCACATCCAACTTGGTTGAAGATCTCCTAGCTCATCACAAGATCAAGCATAGGACTTCCACTCCATATCATCCTCAAGCAAATGGGCAAGTGGAAGTCACCAATAGAGCATTAGAGGGGATCTTGACCAAAGTGGTGAGCAGCAGCAGAAAAGATTGGGCAGATCGCCTGGTTGAGGCCACATGGGCTTACAACACCACTTGGAAGACCACCACCGGTGTTATAGACATTTTTGTGCCTTACAGCATGGAGCATGAAATGTCAATAATCTAAGGGATCCAAAGTCCCTAAACATGTTGTTCTTACCCTTAGAGGAACAAGGTCAGCAAACCACAGCTCTGCAAATCAGTTCTCCACTGAAAAACACTCAAAAACAGGTCAATTTTGGATCAAAGCAGCTGCTCCAAAGGCTACCTGCGTTGCATAGCAAGTGCAACAAAGGCTACCTGCGCTGCATTGCAAGTGCAACAAAGGCTACTTGCGCTGGGCGTACTTTGACATGTGGAGGAATCTTTTTCTCAATGTGCCAGTGCCCAGGAAGCTTCCAGAAAGACACTTGATCATAAGATTCGCCTGATGATGAGTTAAGAGCTTCTAAAACTCCGAGTGGAAGGCAGGAACTCCAAGTGAAGAACTGAAGAACAACTGGAGTTGAAGAGGACAACAAGTCACACATCAAGCTGACTTATCTTCACTCCAAAACTCTATATAAGGATCTCATCCCATGGGATCTAGAGGCCAGAATTTTGTGCAAAGAATTGTTGTTGGTTTACAGTTGTGAGTATTGGGTGATTGCTTGAGGGAGGTGAAGAAGAGATTTCTCTCCGTCGGGAAGGTGATGCTGGATTGGACCTCTCATGGTTGTATCACCGCCTGAACCTTACTTCCATATATTAATAAAGCATTTGAGGTTCTTCTATTCACATGTGTTTCAATGGTGTATTGTCTTACTTGCGTCTTTGATTTATGCTAATCCTTGAATCGATTATGAATGCATGCCTCTTGTAGTTTCCTTTTCTTGTCTTATTTGCAGGATCTCGTGTAGCTGGGCCCGTGAAAAGACTTGGATCTGGGAGCAAGCGGCAAACGAAGGAGATTGGATCGACCATTTGCGCAAGACATCGGTAAGTGGATCTCTTCCTTCTATCTCTTGCATGTCATAAAGAAGAAACTTTAGATAGCTTTGCTTTCAGCTGTTGCTAAGGAACTGTCACCCTTAGAGTGGGTTAGGGTCATTTCGAGTTGGATACTTTCCCCCACAACAGACTGGCGACTCCGCTGGGGATCGTGTCTTGTTGGTAGCTTGTGTTTCTTGCTATTCATTTCTTAAACAAAGGGAGTACCGAATCGAACTGCATTCGAGTCCTTCGAATGCAAAGTAGAGGGCAGCTACTCTAGCCCAGTGCTGGGCATGTTTATGATCTGAAGAGCTGATCCACAAGGACTCTTTGTAGCTCTTTGTGATAGTGTTCATCTTCCTTTAATCACCCTCTAGTGTATACTTGACTGATAGCCTCTGATTTGGCCAAAAACCATTGATTTTTGAGCAAACTGTGACCCGGAATCTGAGAGAGACGAGAGTTGTCTCATCAGTGCAGCTGCAACAAAGGTTACCTGCACTGCAACGCAGGTCCCGAAGGGGCTACCTGCGCTGCATCTCAGATTGACAGTGCAGCACCTGCGCTGATCCAGTTTTGCCTTGTGCAACTGGGGTTCCCCACTGTCTGTTGCCCAATCTTCAGTATTGTTTTGCAGCCTGTTGTCAACCTGTATACCCAGCTGAAACCACTTCTCTTTGCCTTCATTCCGCCTCAGTTGTATGAAGAAACCGTGATTGTTCTTATTGTATTTCTTGCTGTCATTCACAGTTTCCCATAGCGAAAGTGAACTAGTCTTGCTATGACCTCTTGGATCTAGACCTGTGAGAAAGTATCGTTGTGATTCTAAGAGCTAGTTTATTGCTGTTCATAGCTGCTTGAGCATTTGCTTTCGTTATATGGTTCGAATTTCAGTATTTCTTGTGTTGAAACGAGTGAATCTTAAGGTGTTCTTTTGATTATTGGACAACACTTGTTTGCTTTCGCTTGAAATTGAATTCGAAATCGTACAACAGCTTTCTTTTTGTCATACACCAACATTAAGAGAGAAGAAAAGAAATACTTGCATTGTGCATGTGCATTTTGACAGTTTGCATGTCGATTTAGGAAAAGTGCATCAGTGTGTGCTCTATGATCTGTTTGAAAAGATGATGTCTTTCTTTTCCTTCAGTAGTTAAGGTTTTCATAAGTTGAAAGAATTGAAAAAGCTTGCTTATCATTCTTAGACTGCATTTAGGAGTTGTATCATACATCACGTGGTGATCCATAAAGGCAAACTGCTAAGCAAGATCAACCTAAAAAGAACTGAATTTATCTAACAACGCTTTGAAACATAACGAAACACAGTAGAGGTCTAGGTAGAGACGTGAACCGGCGTCGTTAAACATAGTGACTGTTGATCTCTACGAAGGTGGGTGATTCCTCCTGAGGGACGATAGCACTAATACGGACTTGTGCCCCCGCGTACCGTCGCGTATATTGGGGGACCCCTATAGGAACAAAGCCTTTATCCATAGGAAACCGTGTCGGCCGCCCTATTGATCGCGATGCAGTGAACACAGCATTCATGAAGATCGACCACTCGTACCGTAAAACGTATTCTGTGGTTTCGCGAAAGGTTTGGCACACCCTTGCCTAGAACTCCAGAGTAGTTTCTTTTGGCCTTTTTCAAACGCTATAACTGAAAAAGTCCATCCGAGCATTTGTCACTTCGGGCTCGTTAATACATCGAAGGAGACTAGAGTCATCTTTAGCTTTTTCTCGACTCTTAAAAAGTGAAAAAGCAAGTTGTGTCTAAAGCGTCGTCATATAAAATTCATCTTAAACGGAACATAATTACCCCTGATTCCTACGTTGATCTTAAGGTTGAGAACATGGAACACACCAGCAAAGGGATTCCACATGATGGGACCCCTAGCCCTTTCTCCTCTTGGGGAGAAGTTGGTGCGCCCCACATGGCCACATTGTCTCTTCCAGGGTTGAAAATTGGCTTGCCAGTTTGGCTATTCTCAACCGTTGTAGTTTAGACCACCACGGTTCCTGAACAGTCGAGTCAACAGTTAGACCAGTCTAGAGCTACCCTCCAGCCTTCCACTTCTTATGAGCCTTCCTCCGATCCTTCTTCTTCGAAAGGTCAAGCCGCCAAAAGCGCGGCTCCCATAGAAAAGAAGAAGGAAAAGAAGAAGAAAGAAAAGAAGCAGAAGGAGCCAAAGGCGCGTGGGGGCAAGCAAAAGGTATCTAACGAAAACCCACACACAGCACAGACCGGGCCCAAATCGCCATGTGTCATATGTAGAGGAGACCACCTCCACCGTGACTGTCCCAGTATTCCCCGGATACTAAGGGACTGGTCCCCTCGTTTGCACGATTCGGAAGCGTCAACCTCTGACAACCAGGTTGAATGCTTACCGTCGACCAACGAAAGTGAAGGTCGCAGACGACGAAGGGGAATGAGATTCCCCTGCGAACTGTGTGAAGGTAATCACACCCTTCGCCGTTGTCCCTTTTTAGACGAAGCAAAGAGAGTTTTGGAAGATCAACCGATGGCACCGTTGCTACTTCCTCCTGGATATCAAAAACTCGCGCCAAGTCCTTCGTTGGTTGAAAATACAGCTGCCCCGCTCATAGGGCCAGCTGAAGTGTCAGTCGCTGAAAGTGAACCTACTGAATCCGGACCGGACGAAAGTCCAAAGGTCGAAACGGCAGTTGACCCGGTTCTCCCTTCAGAAGTTTCATCTTCAAATACCATAGTCACTGAGGATTCATCTTCAGTTGACACCCTCACCGAAGAGAGTAAGGATGACACCGTCCAGATTCTCTTCATCAACACCGATTCTGATGAACATCAGGGCAATGTGCCCACTCCTTTATCGCAGGAAGGAGCATCGTCAGGGTCATATCCGGCCGTATATTCGGTCCCACCACCAAGCAACCTAGTTGTGTCCTTTGATTGGAACCAACTAGGCAGACCCCGGTTACCAGCCAGTATACCATTTAGAATTATAGTCCAAATATACAAAATGGTGATGGC
Organism: Pinus tabuliformis; assembly: GCA_031772625.1. NCBI lineage: Eukaryota > Viridiplantae > Streptophyta > Pinopsida > Pinales > Pinaceae > Pinus > Pinus tabuliformis. The sequence continues at coordinate 1,361,445,871 of CM062816.1, forward strand.
CGGAACTATCATTGATGAAGGGGCATCTGTGAGTATCCTGTCCTCTATTGCTTGGAAAGCACTGGGTTGCCCGACGCTTTTGCCTGAGACAAGAAATCTCTCGGGTTTTGACAAAGGAACCAGTCGACCATTAGGGATTCTACCTAATGTGCCTATTACCTTGAAAGAGAAGGCCGTCAAGATGAACTTGATGGTCGTCCAAGGACCCTTGGATTATAACCTACTCCTTGGACGAGACTACATATATTGCATGGAAGCAATAGTCTCCTCACTCTTTCGAATAATGTGTTTTCCATACGAAGGAAGAATGGTCAAGCTCGTAGACCAACTTTCACTTCCGGGATCACGCGTCGCAAGTAGTCACATACCTATCCTGAATGGTCTATTTGATCAAGAAAGGTCTCTACCTCCGGTTCTTCTTCCTGATGAGTGCGAGTAATTCGGGAGAGGAAGGCCGGAACCCAGGGGGCATGCATCCTGGTCTGCTCTGGAGGCAGAAAAACCTTGGGTGTAAAGTAGAATTTCCGCGGGAGAATATGACTAGTCCGTACCCCGTCCCCTCCTTCTTCTTCGTAAAACAGAAGAGCCGGTAAGAGCTCTCATGCGGAAGAAGGGGCAGTTAGGAATGGGGTTGTTCTGGAAAAAGATTCTTTTGTTAAAGTTAAGTGTGTGGCGGAGCGTCGTCATTCACCCTTGTCTAGAAAAGTGGGCTCTGCCAAAGAAGGGGATCCGTTTGTGGCAGCAAGTAGTAACCATCTTTGGATAAAAGGCAAGCCTCACCCATTAAAACAAATGTTTTGGAGGATAAGTAGGGGCAGCCTCCAAAGAAAAGGGATTCAATTGCTGCAACAAATTGTAACCATCTTTGTGTAACCTAATGATAGACATCGCCGAAGAAAGAGTTTCATTTGCACCAGCAAATAAAACCAATCTTTGGGTAACCTGAAAGAGGTAAGCCTCCCTCAAACCCAGCAATGTTTTGTCTATTGAGAAGTGTTCTTCTCTTGTCGCAAGTAGCTGCTCTCTTGTCGCAAGTAGCTGTTCTCTTGCGATCTCGCAAAGATCAATTAAAAATTGGGCTGACGAGAAGACAAGTACCGCGTAAGACCCGTTAAAAATAACGAGAATACAAGTATCGTTAACATTAGGACTGACGAGACGACAAGTAGCTGTGAACACCCAAAGAAAAGCAGAAGTGGGAGAGAGGAGGGGCAACCTTGAAATTATACTTTATACCTGGGGGCATGCAAACCTCTTGGAATGCAAGCTCGGGTGGCTTTTTAGTTTTAGGTAGGACTAACCCCGCTAACCCGTAGATGAGCCGATACCCGGCTTGCACAAAGAGAGGATATAGAGCAATACGTAGGGAGATGAAGCTCTTTAAAAAATAGCGATCTCCCATGAGACCTTCCTACTTTATGACTGGTAAAAACGAGCAGTTTTGGCAAAGTTCATGCTCGTTAAAAAATAAACGCAAGATCCGAGCAGTTTTAATGCGGAAATTCATGCTCGTTAAAAAATAAACATAAGCTTGTGAGCAGGCTTTCCCCAGAGTTCAAGCTCATTCAGAAAAAATGAACCGGTAAATAACCATTTGAGACCGTAAATTCATCAGCCATAAAAGCCTTGGTCGTGTTTGTGTACCGTCACCTCCACTTGTCATTTGGCCGATCATTCACATCCACTTGATTGTTTACCCATTTTGAGGAACAGCTGCGAAGAGTGATCCCACCTAGCCATCCTTGTAATACTGCCGTGATTGGAAAATTCCAACCTGTACCTGGAATCTGCTGCTATCCCTGTTTATCACTCGTTCCTCAAAAGACGAGTCTTCTTTGAGCTCTTTTCACTGACTCGTAAAAAATGAAAAGTTTGCCGAGTTTTGGCCTTCCAACTCGTTAAAAGGACTGGAAGAGCTATCCCTCCTCTCTATTTTAATCTTTTTGGACCTGAGGGATTATTGCACAAAAAGATCGAGCGCTTGTCTAGTTCGGCTCGATAAAGATATCGAACATTCATCCCTTCTGTATTGTTTTATACTTTTTCGGACTTAAGGGATTAAATGACGAAAAAGGACCCCTGGAGTCCACTTTATGTGCCCTTTTCAGACTCTCTAAAAATGAAAAGGACCGAGTTGTCTTTGTCGCTGGGCTCGTTTAAAATATTAGATAGCGACAAACTTGTCTTTAGACGAGAACGAGTTTCCCTATCGCTAGGCTCTTTAAAACATAGCGATGGGCTTGCCCGAAGTGCAGGTTATAGAACAAGCATATGTTATCCTCCTCAAGCTTGACAAAAATAAAGAGGTACTGGTCAGAAATGACTGGGGAAAAATTGGGAAGAACCTCAAAGCTTAATGGTAGCAAGTCGCTCTTGAACATGACGCTTTTGCCTCCGTAAATATCGGGTTGGGTTATTATCATTCACCGGTCCCTTCACCATGGTCTCGCCATACCATCCATACATGGGGTAATGCTACCGATCCATCACATCAGTGTCGTTATATGTTCAAGAGATGTCATTCAGAAAGTGTCAACCGGGTCCCATCCACTACCATACATCATCTTTCATCCTTCCATGACCGCCACCCTGAATCATATTTCACAGATCGTTTTCACCATCATCACTAGCTCCGTTCCGTGTCACTGATGTGGGATTCATTAAGGCCCTCCTTTGACGGATCACTTCTTGTCGACATCAGCTCATTATCCAAGAAGTTGATATAGGAACACCCCCCTCAGTACTTTGAAGCTTGCATGCCTCAATGGCAAGTTTCTCACTCCCGGCGATAGGTATACATTAATGACCTTCGACCAGGAGACTTTGCGTGGTGTTCGACGTCAGATCCTATATTCACACCACGTGAATTGTGCTGCAGTACCTTGAGGGTCATCATCATTATCGGTGATTCCTCTCGCGCTTGTTAACAGTTTACATTATTGACTGGTAATCAAGCGACGTCTTTCCATGTTCGACTTCAAGAAATTCTCACATGGATCGACTTGTACTAGAGTGAAGATCGGACAAGTTTGAAGACCCCGGATCTAGTTTCATCCATCCGGGCTGCGATATATATTCAGGAGATAAAAACATAGACATGTGCAGCAGATGATCATCCTACTAAAAGGATGATAATTGAAAGCAGAGAATTATCAGTCTATTATCAGACGATCGTCTGTTTATGTACAACAAATGTATTTATAAAGCTGAGCATGGGAAATGCCCGCCTCAGCTAGATCATGAAAAGAAAGTATGAAAAGATAATGTATTGTATTGTATTTTGTTACAGGTCACCACCCGATGATTGAATGAACTTCGGATCCTCCTAATAAAGCATTTCACCCGATAAACGACCTCATACTTTAGGGGGCAACTGTTATAGACATTTTTGTGCCTTACAGCATGGAGCATGAAATGTCAATAATCTAAGGGATCCAAAGTCCCTAAACATGTTGTTCTTACCCTTAGAGGAACAAGGTCAGCAAACCACAGCTCTGCAAATCAGTTCTCCACTGAAAAACACTCAAAAACAGGTCAATTTTGGATCAAAGCAGCTGCTCCAAAGGCTACCTGCGTTGCATAGCAAGTGCAACAAAGGCTACCTGCGCTGCATTGCAAGTGCAACAAAGGCTACTTGCGCTGGGCGTACTTTGACATGTGGAGGAATCTTTTTCTCAATGTGCCAGTGCCCAGGAAGCTTCCAGAAAGACACTTGATCATAAGATTCGCCTGATGATGAGTTAAGAGCTTCTAAAACTCCGAGTGGAAGGCAGGAACTCCAAGTGAAGAACTGAAGAACAACTGGAGTTGAAGAGGACAACAAGTCACACATCAAGCTGACTTATCTTCACTCCAAAACTCTATATAAGGATCTCATCCCATGGGATCTAGAGGCCGGAATTTTGTGCAAAGAATTGCTGTTGGTTTACAGTTGTGAGTATTGGGTGATTGCTTGAGGGAGGTGAAGAAGAGATTTCTCTCCGTCGGGAAGGTGATGCTGGATTGGACCTCTCATGGTTGTATCACCGCCTGAACCTTACTTCCATATATTAATAAAGCATTTGAGGTTCTTCTATTCGCATGTGTTTCAATGGTGTATTGTCTTACTTGCGTCTTTGATTTATGCTAATCCTTGAATCGATTATGAATGCATGCCTCTTGTAGTTTCCTTTTCTTGTCTTATTTGCAGGATCTCGTGTAGCTGGGCCTGTGAAAAGACTTGGATCTGGGAGCAAGCGGCAAACGAAGGAGATTGGATCGACCATTTGCGCAAGACATCGGTAAGTGGATCTCTTCCTTCTATCTCTTGCATGTCATAAAGAAGAAACTTTAGATAGCTTTGCTTTCAGCTGTTGCTAAGGAACTGTCACCCTTAGAGTGGGTTAGGGTCATTCCGAGTTGGATACTTTCCCCCACAACAACCGGCTTCACACCTTATAAGCTGGTCTATGGGAAGAAAGCTTTGTTGTCCATTGAGTTTGAGTAAAACACCTTGAGGATGGCAGCTCAGCTGGATCTAGATCTCAGCCATGCACAACAAGAAAGGCTACTGTAGCTGAATGGACTGGATGAGCACCGCATACAGGCCCTCCTTCACTCAGAAGTGGTCCAATTTCAGAGAAAGGTGTGGCATGACCAACATCTCCATGACAAGCAATTCCAGCCAGGAGATTGGGCTTTGTTGTATGATTCCAGATACAAAGCTTTCAAGGGGAAGTTGAGAACTAGATGGCTAGGACCATATACAGTGGAGAAATGCCATGACAATGGATCTGTCCTCATTCAAACCATTGATGAGGAAGCCATTCCCATGCTTGTCAATGGGCATCGATTGAAGATCTACAGGAGACCTCTCTCAAGACAAGAGTTTATCAAAACTATGGAGAAATCTGTATTGGTCATAGAGAATGGTTTTGCCTCTGCCTCTGGCACACCCTGAAAGAAGATCTGAAAAAAAAAAAAAAAAAAGAAAAAAAAAGAGAAGAAAAAGAAAAAAGAAATAAAGATCCTTGGGTGAAAACCTCTCCGAGGCGCCCAAGGCAGGTAGTAGGGGTGAAAACCTCATTGAGGCGCTCCTATTGCTTTTGTTAAAAAAAAAAAAAAAAAAAAAAAAAAAAAACAAGGAAAAAGTTGAAAAAGATCCTTGAGTGAAAACCTCTCTGAGGCGCTCAGGGCAGATGGCACGGGTGAAAACCTCCTTGAGGCGCCCCTGCTATCTAAAAAAAAAAGGGAAAAAAGAAAAAAACAAAAGAAAAAAACAAGATCCATAAGTTATTTGCATGCAGATTGCAGGTGTTCTATGGAGGAGAGGAAGCCTCTCAACTCAAGGTCAAAGGTCCTTATCATGCAGCCAGGACACCTCACCAGCACCTCCTCCAAGAATGCTTATGTTCTTCAAGGTATATGCACTTTCATTATAGATTGAGTCTCCTACAGGAAGACACAGATTTTCTACAGGAAGTTGCGAGTTTCTACAGGAAGGTGCCAGTTTCTAGAGGAAGAGCTGCCTGTCTACAGGAAGCTCTGTATTTCTACAGGAAACTTCCTGTAGAGGCTCAGAACGGGCCATAATGCATTTCATGAGCAGATCTGATGACTACGGGTTGGTGTGGACGCATGCAAGTCTCTTTTGGGCCCATGCACGACGCTGTTACCTTGCTCCACCATCCTCGTCAACATGCATCCAAGTCCCCTGTACCAGCAAAACAGATCAATGAGTTCTTGCGAAAAAAGGCATTTTCAAAGATAAACAAGCGCGGAGATTTTACACCACAGGCATCAGAAGCTCCGGAAGCGGGATTGAAAGACCAGATCCTCCGCCGTTCAGCATACACCCAAGGAAGAAGAACTGGTACGAGACACCCGCGGGAATCCTGTAACAGTTCAACCTGCTGGAGTGGATACCGTTCACAACACTGCCATCTCCAAGGTAATGCGAGCGCATGCAACCACAACATTCCCTCCATCGTCAGCAACCTGTAACCATGAGCCTCCGGGTCTGTGTGAGTGTGCATGCAGCAGGTAGATCCGCTCACCATCATCGAAAAACTGGAAAAATCGTGTGCAGCCACACAGGTAAGCGTCTAACCCCTTCCTTCCATCAAATTGCATGAATATTACTTTGATTTGTTTGCATGGCATAAAGGTGAATGGTTGAGCAGCCGTATGGCCAAGTAGACTGGCCACGTCGGCGAGTTATGGTATAGTTGAATGTTCGGGTGGCGGCCACAAAAAAATCAGCAGCACGCACGTGAGAATCCGTGGGAATGAGTTCAGCAGAAAAAGGTGGCGGCAGATCTGTGGGAATGAATGCGACAGCAAGTGAATACGCCAGTGAGTGGTTGATGACGTCGCTCAACGGTCCGGCGGGGGATGAGCTGTCCCCCGCGCCACGGATCGCGCCGATTCAAAATCTAATCGGCTAGATTTTGACATGCATTCAATCAACCACCACTTCGAACTCGAGTGGCTATTCCGATCTTCTCTGCACCTTGATACGCCGAGCTGTTGGCTACCAGAACACCGGTGAAGCGCACCTCAACCGCGGTCCAATTGCAGTCCTCCCGGAAATTTGCGCACTGCTCCTACAGGAACACAGTTCTACAGGAACGCAGTCTACAGGAACGCAGTCTTCTACAGGAACGCGGGTGTTCACGTAAAAAAAGGTGGCCGAGTAACGAGGTAACCCTGAACTTCTGATGCAAATGGTCATGTAAGGTGGTAGAATTGTCAGTGACTGTTTGGGTATAGAGAAAGTGGTGAAATTGCTGTCTGTAGACTTATACTGTCATTCTACAGGATTGTTGAAGTAGTTAGACTGTGTTGTAAAATTTTGTGGATTATACGCATTGTTCTGCACTCTGTCACCGAAACTTCACACTCCTCCACCATCACCACCTCCGGTTAAGAAAATTGTGCATCATGCCGGGTGGATTTATCAGGCGAGAACCCAAAGATTCAGAAAAATTGAGGAGAAATCAGGCCGTGGTAGAGCTTTTTACACGAGCACAGTGGATGTCTTTTTGTGATAAGTTGCAAGGGTACGATGAGGAAGTGGTCGAGGAATTCTTGCAGGCCCTGAGGCCAAAATCCAAGGTGCTGGCCACAGTCAATTTCAGAGGCCTAAGCTTCAAGATCACCCCGGAGTCTATCAGCAGAATCACTGAGCTTCCTATGGGTCTCCCGTGGGATAAAGAAGAACGAAAGCTAAGCCAGCAAGCCAAGAAAGAGTTCTTCCCACCTGAAGAATCATTCACAGAGGACAAAAATGGGGTGAGAAGGACAAGCCTATTGCCACCATGGAACGAAGTCAGTTTGCAAATCATGAAATATATTACCTGTGAGGGTCGTTACAGCATTGTGTATGCATATCACTTCCGGCTGCTCAGTGAACTAAGACACCGGATTGATCTTCCTGCAGAACAGAGATTGAGCATTCCTTACTTTCTACTACAGTCCTTGATGGAGTGCACTACAAAGCTCAAGGACGACATTCCGGATCAGGTAGCCCACCATGGGCTAATCAAGCTTCTTGTGGAGGATGCTCTCCACTCATATAAGGTCCCCCTCGCATGGGAATCATTTAGGAATTTAACAAGAGAAGGGGACATAAAAATGTTGCTTGAAGAAACGGGGTCCTCTGGCGGTGCAGAAGAAGAGCCAGTAGCCATGAATAAGAAAGGGAAAAGCCAAAAGATCCTGACTCCAACACAGAAGAAAGAACGAAAGGAGAAGGAGGAGGGAAAGGATGATAGAGCAAAAGAGGACACCCCCATCCTGTCAGCAAGGGAAAAGAGGTTGAAAAGTAGGGCAGTCAAAACCGAGGTGGTCCCTGCCAGCCCAAGCACCTCGTCAGCTCCTGCAGTCAAAGCCAAAAGCAAAATCCATGCAGCCAAGCAAGAAAAGGTGGTGAGAGTTGCATCTGCAGGAACGCAAAAACAGGCTTCTACAGGAAGCCCGGAAGCAACACCTACAGGAAAACAAAAGCAGGCTTCTACAGGAAGCCCAAGAACTACGCCTACAGGAAAGCAGACGAAGGCTTCTACAGGAAGCCCAAAAACAGAGAAGGGGTCTTCTACAGGAAGCCCACAGCTCGTAAAGAAAGGGTCTTCTACAGGAGGGCCGAAAGTGGATAAAGAGGGGTCTTCTACAGGAAGCCTGAAAATAGAAAGGGAAGGGCCTTCCACAAGGAGCACTGGGAAAGTAAAAATCAAGGGAGAGAAAGCTGATACTCTCGAGAAGGAGGTGGCAGCTGCGCTGGCCGCCCTCAGTACACTTGCGAAACCAACAGAAAAGAGGGAGAGGGAGATCCCTCTACCTTCCGAAACCAGGAGAAGTCAGAGGATGAAAACAGACATGTCGCAGCCTCCTCCCAGCAGCCAAACCACTTTAGGGAGTGTTCCTACTCCACCCAGTGAGAAAACTCCCTCTAAGACACCGGCCACCCCGAGAAAGGAAGCCCGAAGGTCACCTCCTAGACACGAAAGATAGGCCAATCGCCTTCCGAAGCCCGGCTCAAAGAAACAGGAAAGAGGGAAGAAGTTCCACCCTTGTCACCACCAGGGGCAGAGAAGGCAGGGCCATCAAAAGCGGAAAAGAAAGAGCATGTTCCGGTCCCGAGTCCTCGGCCAAGGACAAGGAGCAGGAGCAAGGTTGCTCAAGGATGAGCAAATGGTTCAGCTGGGGGATGATGATGAGCCCCAATTTTGGTACAATTTGGGCTCATTTTGGCCTATTCTACTTGCTCAAACCATTCATATTTTATTGCTTATACATGAATTTCTTAGTTTGTTCGTGTTGTTTGTAGGAAGAAGGGTAGACATATTATCTACGTGACTAATGCATGATGCTTTCAGGTTTTTTTGCATTTAAAGGGAGAAAAGACACGAAAAAGGAGACAAGGGGACAATGAGGTGGCACTGCTGGTTTTTAGGAGAGGATGTCCACAGTCTTGGGGACCTTCCTCGTGATTCCCACCGTAGCTCCGAGCTCCAACCAATCTCCCCACTGAGCATAGAGCACCGAGCATAGAGGCAGCTAACTGTTCTACAGAAACAACAGTCATAACTGTTCTACAGGATCACCAAGTTAAACTTCAGTTGGACAGCCGAGTTCCTAAAATCAAGGAGACCTGTTGGATGATCGTTTTTGCATAAGTATAGAGGCCGTAGCCTATGATAGGTTGTTGAAACTTTCGCATTACTATTGTAATTTTTGAGCACAGCTCGGTGTTAGTTCTTGTTGTAAGCCAGTTTTGGCATAACATCAGATTATGAATAAAGAAGGCAGATTTTGATCTAGCTCTGAGTTTTCTTAAGGAGACTATAGCTCTCAGGTTAGGGCCCAACCTGAGAGCCATAGATCCCCTCTGCTGTAGTGTTGTTTTCATTTCGTTTCAGCACTCTGAGTTTTCATTTTCACATGCAATTTGAATTACAGGTTGTTGAATTAGTCTTTTTCATGAGCATAGATAGGACTAGTTTATGGTTGAATTGCTCTCGGTTGTTTAGTTAGATTAGCAGGTTGATAATACATTGGAGCTCCAGCAAAAAAGGTTGAGGAAGTCTCCACTGCCATCTCTGTTTGGAGATTGGAGTGCATCCTATACCAGCCACAAAAACACGCAGTTCTTCACTTCATACATGCTGCAACATAGTCTCGTTATGATAGATCTTTCCACATGATTCACACCTGCACACACGCCTTCATCACAGCTTCATGCACATTCTCCTTCGCGTTTTGGATTGCTGTTCATTGAATTTATACGCACAGGTAATTTAGGTTGATGCATTTTCGGTTTGGTGACAGTCATAAGCATTTGTTTCACTTACACTGCTCTCTCTCCTTCCATTACCTCATTCTCCATCTTGATCACGCATGCAAACACATCGTTGACCCCTGCTCCGCTCTGTTATCTCCCAAAGTCTTTCACTCCTCACATAGCTTCATTCTCTAGCCCTTTCGTTGACCTAGTCCTCTATCTTCCAACCTACTCCCTACACTCACTCCCTATCCTATTCTTCCACTTCTGAGCCATCACCAACCTTATTCCTACCTTACACATCTCCCCCTACCATTCCATCACTCCTCCATCACTTCAAACATTCACGGTAGGTCATCCTGTAGCAATTTGTAGACATCCTGTAGAAATCTCTGCGTATCCTGTAGGATCCCCTGCAGACATCCTGTAGGAGGCCACTCACTCGGTTGCTGAGCATCTGAATGCGAGGAACCTCTGTGGATGGATGCTAAGGATCCCTAGGGACCTCTCCTAGCCTCCCCAACCTGTCCCACGCTTTCCTTCCTTCTCCATCCCATCTGCACAACCAAACCCTAGTTAGCACAAAATCACAATCATTCCATCCACTTAAAGGAAAAATACAAAAACATGTCTTTTATGATGCAAGTAGCTTAGATCCATGCATTTCCACTTATTAGAGGTAACAGCAGCATTGGTAGAGGTTTCATTCACATTCTTTGCATTATAGAGGTTAGACTAGTTAAATTAGGGTTTCCTAGGTTTACATGCTTTGATTTGCTTTCAGTCCATTTTGTCAAGTAGAGTAGTTTTCCTTTGAGAATAGCTTTCGTCCATCAATTAGCAAGCTTCTTCTGAGAGCCTATAGAAGTTGGCTTCAGCCCTAGCGGACATGTGCCAGCTGACCAAGTGACAGCTGCGACAAGAGCTAGTACTTGTGCACATAGCACCGTCGCTTCCAAGTTTGTACGAACTACCGGGTTGATAAAATGAGAGACAGGAAGCCCCAGGAGTTGTAGCATTATTGCTACAATACTGGAGCTCACCACACACCCACCAAGAGTGCTCCAAGAAAACTCTAAGTCTCCACGAGTATGAGAGAGAGAGAGGAAATAATGAGAGAGTTCCAAAGCTAAACTGACCAAGTCTTGCCCATTGATCCTCATAAGCCTTTTTATTAATGATGCCTCTATTTTCTTCATTTTCCATTATTTTCCTTCAATTTCCTCCTCGCATGCAAAATGTGAACTTTCACCTTCCTTTTCTCCTAATTTCCATTATTTTCATAAATAAATGTGTCAAAATACCTTTTTGCCTCTTTAATGCCTTATCCATTGCCTTTGCTAATTTCCTTAGCCATAAACAACCAAATGAACACCCCCTTATGATGTCATGCCCACCATTCAACGTGGAATATGTGTCCCGTCATCCATGGTATTTATATATTTTTAATGGAATTCTCACCAAGGGTGCTCCAATATTCGTGCCATGTGGCTCCCCACCTACCAATTTCCTAGGGATTTGAGATTATTTCAATTCTAATAAGTTCCTTCATGTTGAGATTATTCCAATTCTAACAAGTTCCTCATTATTATTTATAACTTTCATTTATATATAAGAAAAAATTATTTAGCAAAACGGTCCATTACTTTTAATAAATTTAAAAAATTAGATTCTTGCCACGTGGCTCCATACCCACCAATTTCCTATGAATTTGAGATTATTTCAATTCTAATAAGTTCCTCCATGTTGGGATTATTCCAATTGTAATAAGTTCCTCATCATTATTTATAACATTCTTTTATACATAAGCAAATTTTATTTAGCAAAATGGTCCAATGCTTTTAGTAAATTTAAAAACTTAGATTCGTGCCACATGGCTCTCCACCCACCAATTTCCTATGGATTTGAGATTATTACAATTCTAATAATTTCCTTCATGATAAGTTCGTCCTTATTATTTATAACATTCATTTATATATAACCAAATATATAACAAGGTATTTTCATACGTCTTCTGTTAGGCCCCTATACTACTAGTGTAGCCCCTTATTGTTATTAGTATAACCCACTTATTATATTGATGTACCCATGTAGTTCCCATATTGTTACTATTGTGCCCCATAGAAGCCCACTATTGTTATTATTGTGCCCTTACATTATTATTGTTATATCGGCTCTGATTATGTTATAACCCCTTAGACTCCTATATATAGAAAGGAGGTCTTTTCATTTGTATCATCCAAGAATTGCTCATTTATGTAATGTAAAGGAGGTTGCCCCCTCGAAGAGGCTGAATTATAAGGCGTTGATCTATCTTTTCTATCTTTTCTTGAGCTCATTTCATAACATTTGGTATCAGAGCTTTGGATTCTAGGGTTTCGCTGCTCCAAACAGGTCATCGTGGCATTTTCGCTATAGATTTTTTTCTGTGACGTTTCAGAAGTTGCAAAAAAAACCCATTTGAGAAGAAATCTTACTGAACCTTGGATCCCAATTTCAGTGCTTTTTGCGCGATATTTATGGAGATATGATCTGAGGAAGTTGGTCTTTTTGCAGACTCCTGAATTACATTCAAAACAGGTGACCTGGGGAAAATCGTCATAACTTTCTCTCTGGGGATCGGATTGAAATTTCGTAAGAAGGTACAGAAATAGGACGGACTGCAATTTCTTGTATGCATTTTTGCGATCCAAAGGTTGAAATAGTGACACGTGGCACTTCATACAATTTCGCTCTTCTGGAAAGGTCTATAATCAGGTCATCTTGGGAGATTGTGCATAACTCGTTCTTAGAGATTCCAATTTGGATCAGACTGGTGGCATTGGAAAGAGGACACAGAGGGCTACTACAGTTGAGAATTTCAAAACTTAAAGATCTAAAAGTACAGAGTTACGGTCATTTCAAGGTCGAGCTCCTAAAATCAAGAAAAAGCAAGATGAGGAAGTTTGATGGCAAGGATCCGGTAAATTGGATACTTCAGATGGAGCAATATTTTGATCTACATGGTGTACAATTGTTACAAAAGGTATGTATTGCATCTTCATATTTAGAACCAGATCAATTTTTATGGTATGAAGGGCTTTGTTCTCGTAAAAAACTTGTTACGTGGTCAATTTTCACGGAGGAAATGATAGCACATTATGAGGATACAAAGAGCAACACTTTCTTTAGAGAAACACCACACCAATTGGAAAGAGTAAAAGGGCTTTGTGACATAATGGAAAGCAAAATTATGGAAACCAAGAAGCATACCCCTCACAACTATAAAGATGGAAGTGTTGTTTCTCCCAACCTTCCACAACCTACAAGGGTTACACCACAACAATTGGAAGAAAAAAAGAGAAAAAGGGCTTTGTTACAATTGTGATAGCAAATGCACTAAAGGTCATAGGTGTGCTGAGAAGAAATTATTTTACATAGAATATGAAGAGGAGGAAGAAAAGGATCAAGAAACATCAAAAGAAGAGGATATACGCCAGGACACCACCCCAGAGAAAGAAGAAATGAATCAGACCATATCTTGTAAAGCATTGGCACGAATTACCACTCCTCAAACTCTCAAGATAGAAGGACATATCAAGAAGAAAAATGTGCAAGAAGTGAAAGATCACATCGAGAAAGAAGAAATGAATCCAACCATATCTTGTAATTCAATGGACGAAATTACCACTCCTCAAACTATCAAGATAGAAGGACACATCAAGAAGAAAAATGTTCAAGAAGTGAAAGATCACATCGAGCATCAAGAAATGAATCCGACCATATCTTGTAAACGACTGGAAGAAATTACCACTCCTCAAAAGATAGAAGGACATATCAAGAAGAAAAAGGTTCAAGCAGAGAAAGATCACATCGAGCATCAACAACAAGTTCTCCAACTTTTAAAGGATAACGCCACTTCGGTGCAAAATCAAACGAAACAACAAGTAGATCAACATCGTAGTGAAAATTGTTTTGATGTAGGTGATTGGGTATTTTTACTGCTACATCTCAAGCAAGCTATTTATGAGAAGGAAATGTTGGCAATACTACATGCACTTAAAAAATGGCGACCTTACTGAATGGGAAGACTCTTTAAGGATGAGGATGTGGAAGCATTGTTTTGTGCTATTTATATTATCCAACCAAATTGGATAAACGAAGCAAGGGATGAATGGAAGAAGGACAAAGAAGTATGGCCACTTATTCAAAAGTTGCAAAAGATCCCAATTCAAGCAATATTGCTAGAAATTGAAGAGGAAGGAAAAATCATATTGGAACCTGGAGCAGTCACAAAAACAAGAACCCGACAGCTACGAGATTGATCAATTTCAGAGTATCTCATCAAGTGGAAGAACTTACCCGTTGAATATTCCACATGGGAGGACAAGAACTTATACAGAAGCATCAAGAACTACTTAAGCGTTGAGGACAACACTTTTTGAAGGAGAGTGGCATGTTAGACCCCTGTACTACTAGTGTAGCCCCTTATTGTTATTAGTATAACCCACTTATTATATTGATGTACCCATGTAGTTCCCATATTGTTACTATTGTGCCCCATAGAAGCCCACTATTGTTATTATTGTGTCCTTACATTATTATTGTTATGTCGGCTCTGATTATGTTATAACCCCTTAGACTCCTATATATAGAAAGGAGGTCTTTTCATTTGTATCATCCAAGAATTGTTCATTTATGTAATGTAAAGGAGGTTGCCCCCTCGAAGAGGCTGAATTCTAAGGCGTTGATCTATCTTTTCTATCTTTTCTTGAGCTGGTTTCATAACATCTTCACTATGGTGCAAATAAATTCCATCCATTCCGGTGTTAAGATGTCCCTCAACATGTTCGAAGATCATATTGTTTACTCCAATATTATGCTCATCATGTAAGAATGTGGGCTACAAGTTGTAAAAAAATTTAAAATGCAAAATTTGAAAAAAAATGTTTGCATCTCAAAGATAAAATTGATAGAAAAATATAGCCCATATATAAAATAATAAATATTTTGAAATGCGTAAAAATGTTTTAACCATGAAAACTTATTTATTTTCATTGTACATATTAGTTGACATTGAAATATTTTACTTAATATGGAATTGAAATATTTTACTTATGTAGTACATTGTTTATATTAATAAGTTCCATGCTAAGTTCCTCCATGATTAATACATTTAGAAATTTAGAAATTATGTTTAATGTTTTAATATGTATTTTTATTTTTAAAAATTAAAATGCAATATATTGTAAATTGATTATAAGTAAAATAGATGAAATAAAAATATAAAATTGGGTTTTTTTTTTAAATTTAATTATCGAATTTTGAAATATATAATACATTAAAAAATGGTAAATTTATAGCTTTAAAATTCCATCAATAATGTTTCACATGTTATATTTTTTTAAAATTTAATATATTCAAATGAAATTATGGTAAATGAATTTATGAATTTACAAATGCTTATTTCATTTCATTTTATTTTATATGAATTTATTTTTGAAAAATTCATTATCTATTATTCATTTGTTTTTAAGATTTTGCACTATATTTTGAATTTGTTTTTCATTAAAAAAATATAAAATAATAATTTATAGGGTTTATTAATCTAAGGCTTCATATTCCTAGGGTATAATATTATTCATAGGGTATAATATTAATCTTTGGGTTTAATATAAATCCATTGGGTTTATAATGATGGTCAACCATGGTCCAACGTCACATTGCGATAAAGATTTTTCCATTATGAAAATCAACCAATGTCGCATTGTGACAAGCATTGTCTCAATATGAAAAAAAAAGAAGAAAAACATTATCTATTATTCATTTGTTTTTAATATTTTTCACTATATTTTGAATATTTTTTCATTAAAAAAACTATAAAATAATAATTTATAGGGTTTATTAATCTAAGGCTTCATATTTCTAGGGCATAATATTATTCATAGGGTTTATAATATTAATCTTTGGGTTTAATATAAATCCATTGGGTTTATAATCATGGTCAAACATGGTCCAACATCACATTGCGATAAAGATTTTCTCAATATGAAAATCAACCATGGTCAACCATGTTCCAATGTCGCATTGTGACAAAGGTTGTCTCAACCATGGTCAACCATGGTCACATTGTGACAAAGACTGTCTCTTGGTCCAATGTCACACTGTCACAACCATGGCCATCCATGGTCAACCATGGTCCAACATCGAATTATGACACAAATTACCCCAATATGGAGATCAACCACGGTCAATGATGGCCAACCATTTTCCAATGTCTCATTGCGACAAATGTTGTCACAATATGAAAATCAATCGTTGTCAACCATATTCCAACATCACATTGTGACAAATATTTATCTTAGGGTTTATATTCCTTGGGTTTATAATATTTATCCCTTGGGTTTAACATTATTCCCTTGGGTTTATTATTCCCTTGGTTTTATAATATTTATCTTAGGGTTTATAATATTAATCCCTTGGGTTTAATATTATTCTCTTGGGTTTACATTATCAATCTGTTGGGTTATTAGCATTAATCCCTTTGCTTTATTATTCTATTGGATTTATAATATCAATCCCTTTAGGGTTTATATACTTTGCATTTATAATATTAATCCCTTGGGTTTATAATACCTTTGGGTTCAATCATTTTTAATAACCATGGTCACATTGTGACAAATATTATCTTTTGGTCCAACGCCACATTGTCACGACCATGGCCATCCATGGTCAACCTTAGTCTAATGTCGCATTGTGACAAAGATTGTCTTAATATAGAGATCAACCATGGTCAATGATGGTCAACCATTTTCCTTTGTCACATTGTGACAAGCATCATCTCAATATGAAAATCAATCATGGTCAACCATTTTCCAACGTCGCATTGTGACAAATATTTATCTTAGGGTTTATATTCCTTGGGTTTATAATATTTATCTTAGGGTTTATATACCTTTGGTTTATAATATTAATCCTTTGGGTTTAATATTATTCTGTTGGGTGTATATTATCAATCCATTAGGTTTTTAATCTCTTGGGTTTTAGTATTAATCCCTTCAGTTTATTATTCCCTTAGGTTTATTATATCAGTCCCTTTAGGGTTTATAAACCTTACATTTATAATATTAATCCACTGGGTTTAATATTATTCCCTATGTTAATAATACCTTTGGGTTTTAGAATTAATTTGTTGGGTTTATTATTCCCTTCGGTTTATTTGGTTCATATTCCTAGGGTATAATATTATTCATAGGGTTTATAATATTAATCCTAGGGTTTGATATAAATCCCTTGGGTTTATAATTATGGCCATCCATGGTCAACGATGGTCCAATGTCACAATGTGCCAAATATTGTCGCAATATGAAAATCAACCATGGTCCAACATCAGATTGTGACAAACATCATCTCAGTATGAAAATCAATGATGGTAAATCATGGTCAACCATGTTTATTTTAGGTTTTATTTGTCTCAATATAAAAATTAATCATGGTCAACCATATTCCAACATCACATTATGACAAATATTTATGTTAGGGTTTATAATATTTATCTTAGGGTTTATATTCCTTGGGTTTATAATATTTATCCCTTGGGTTTAATATTATTCCCTTGTGTTTATATTATCAATCCGTTGGGTTTTTAATCCCTTGGATTTTTAGTATTAATCCCTTGGGTTTATAATATCAATCCTTTTAGGGTTTATATACCTTGAATTTATAATATTAATCCATTGGGTTTAATATTATTCCCTTGGGTTTATAATAATTTTGGTTCAATCATGGTCAACCACGGTCACATTGTGACAAAGACTATCTCTTGGTCCAACATCACATTGTCGTAATGATGGTCAACCATGGTCCAACGTTGCATTGTGATAAATATTGTCTCAATATGGAGATCAACCATGGTCAACGATGGTCAGCCATTGTCCGACATCGCATTGTGAAAAACGTTGTCTCAATATGAAAAACAATCATGGTCAACCATATTCCAATGCCACATTGTCACAAACGTTGTCTTAATATGAAAATCAATCATGGTCAACCATATTCCAATGTCGCATTGTGACAAATATTTATATTAGGGTTTATAATATTTATATTAGGGTTTATATTCTTTGGGTTTATAATATCCATCCCTTCAGTTTATAATCCCTTGGGTTTATTTGGTTCATATTCCTAGGATATAATATTATTCATAGGGTTTAATATAAATCCCTTGGGTTTAAAATCGTGGTAATCCATGGTCAATGATGGTCCAATGTCACAATGTGCCAAAGATTGTCTCAATATGAAAATCAACCATGGTCCAATGCCACATTGTGACAAATGTCATCTTGGTATGAAAAGGCATAGTCTAACTTATAGACGAATGACCTCTTTTCACAAGCATTTTTCTGGTTAATTTTAATCAAAATATGAGAGCTCAATTTTTAAAAACTTGAGTTTAAATTGTTTAATCTGCATAATTCGAGTGCCCCGGGGGTTTTCCAGGGTGCTGAATACATTTATGAATTCAAAACTATATTTTAACCAACAAAAAATCTTGAAATTGTATTGCCAGATTTTGGTGAATTCCGGTGAAAAAGGTTATTTCGTCTATAAGTTAGACTATGCCATATAAAAATCAATGATGGTAAATCATGGTCAACCATGTTTATTTTAGGGTTTTTATAACTTGGGTTTATAATATTTATCCCTTGACTTTAATATTATTCCCTTGCAATGAGAAACTGTAGATATTGGAGATAGAGAGAGGTAGGGTCTGACATTTACAGCTATATCAAGAGTGAAATCAACAGATGGTTTGCAGATTTCACCGTCTTTTTCTTTTCAGCGTTATAAGAAAATTTAAGACATTGCGAGAAGGGATTGGTTGGAAAGTGTGAATGGTCATAATCATTATCCTATTGATTTGAATTGGTGCAACATTTTTCATTGGTCTCGGTGTGTTTTGGAAAAGGCTAGTGTTTAATAATTGTGTTCTCGTGGAGTGTTTAATGTTGAATTTCATATCAACCACATTTAAATTGTTGTTTTATTTTTATTAAATGTTTATTTCATAATTACTTCATTATTATTTATTAAATGATTATTAATAAAATTATTGTTATTATATTTATATATTATTATTATTTAATATAATATCAACTATTATTAATATGGTTCTTATATTTATATTAATATTATTGATAATGACATTAATTCTTAATTAATATATGTGCTTGATATGGACCTATTGACATTTATCAACCACATTTATTAATGTGGTTGTGCTAGTTTTTACTACTATTAAACACAACGTTATATAGATAGTTTTCTAGAAAAAAGTTATATAGGTAGTTGCACTAGAAAACTTTGATGAGAGAAAAAAAAATTGGGATTATGTAAAAAGAAAGAAAACAAATAATAATTTTAAATGTATTATATTTTTATCAAAAAAATATGGTGAGTATTCATTATGTAATTTTATTTAAAAGTTGTTAAGCGAGAAGATGTATAAAATGAAAGGGAAAAATAAAAACAAAAATAGTAACATTTAAATTTTACATATGTCATCAAACAAACTTATTGTATATTAATATATTTGTAATATTTATATAAAAAGAAAATATCGCGCTGAGAGATGATCTACATCCCAATATATGAGGGAGATGTTGTCACATAATGTTACATTAAACAAACTTAAAAATTTATGTCAGCTAGATAATTAATGAAAAATAAATAATAATATCGAATACATTAGCTCAATTAAACTTTTTAACAAAATACACATATACAAAATATTATCCATCATAAAAGGAAATAAAGTGTAGACAAAATTCAAAAATACAAAAAAATTATGCTTTTGTATGAGGTAAAATTCATACAATTAAAAATTAATATGTTAAATATATAAATTATGTAAATTGATATTATATTTAAAATCTTTTTGTGTATGGTAAATTTTATCCAAAGGAAAATTAATAAGTATTTCAAATATATAAATTGTGTAAATCGATATCATAGTTAAAATGTTTTTATGTAAGGTAACTTTATCGAAATAAAAACCAATAAGTATTTTTTGTTGATCCATAAACTGTCGTGAATATTCCATTGGATAGTTTGTCACAATGGATATAATTATATTAAAATTCTAAGATTTTACACTATTACAGTTTTATTAAACTTTAAGATCTCCAGATTTAATTGTAATTAGAGCATGCATTCAAATGGAAATTATGCAGAAAAACAGAGAACAACAAAATAAGTTCACACACACACAAGACACAAAATATGTTCTGGAAAACCCTTTAAGGAGAAAACCTAACTAGAAGGTGAGGTCACTTCGTTCTCTTTCTATGTCTGGAAATATGGCTGCAGGTACAAAGAAGTAAGGTCTATGGCCTTTGGGCTGCTACAGTGCACAAATCATCCATGTGTGCTCTACCTCATATTCCTCTTGCTATCTTTGCTCAGTGGCTCGATTATAACACAACCTGATAGCCTACTAGTGGTTAAGTTTGACTACATCAAATCTTAACTAGAGTGACAATATAGAAACTTTGATAGTCTTTTACATCACAATCATGTGGCTATCCCCTTTTCCATTAATAATGGGGGTTGACGCGACATCCTCCCGAATTATAGGTGTGAAAATAGGAAGGCCAACTGCTGAGTGGCATAACCTCTGCATACGGACTCCGATTGGTGGACATTAGAGAGGAAAAGTTTTACCCCAAAAAAAGGTCGTTTGATGCCTCAAAATGTTCCCAAAAGGTTTCAGACCTCATTTTGCCAAACTTGGTCCCGCCAGAAAAAATCATCCCATGAACTAATTCCTCCACTTTTTCCACTCCGAATGCATTGAGATGGATGAAAAACAATATAATTATCCAATCTAGATCAAACCTACCCATTTTAAGATGCTTTTGGTCCCCAAAATCTTCTATTGAATGAGGTGAGGAAATTTTTCCTCCACCTTCTCTCTGGTGTACCATATAGCTTTGCTTGGAAGTTGTCCCTTCAACCTAATCTGCCAAAGGTCATGTTGCCCTTGTCTTGTAGTTCTAGACCTCTTCTGTGAAATTGTATCATTTGTCAAATTTGCTTGAGCATCTGGTGCAAAATCCTCCACAGAAGGCAGGCCTTGCTCCTCTTCCTGGTCTAGCATGGACGGCTCATAGAGTTTCAAATTCTCTACATTCACAACTAAGTTAATGTGTATATATGGTGGTAAACTGATTTGATAAGAATTATCACCCACCTTTTCCAATATCTCAAAGGGACCATACCTTAGAGCCTTTATTTTCTTATCAGGCCCCTGCAACCTCTCCTTGTTCAATTGTAGCCATACTTTGTCTCCCACCTTGAACGATTTCTCTATTCTATGTTGATCATGCTTGGTCTTATACCTCTCCTGTGACTTTTTCAGTGTTTCCTGTACCTATAGATGGATCTGTCTGATCTTCTCTATAAATTTTTTAACCCTCAAAGCATCTCTTGTAAGATATTCCCTCTAATGGTGAAGGTGAAAAATATCCAAAAAAAGGTTTAAATGGGGACTTTCATGTAGAAGTATGGATTACTCTGTTGTAAGAATGTTGTATATATACCATATTTTCATCCCAAGTCTTCAGATGATTCTGGTTATATCCCCTTAGAAGTTTCACCAAAGTCTTGTTGACTATTTCTATTTTCCCATCTGTCTATGGATGGAATGTTGTAGATCTCTTCAACTTCATGTCCATCGTCTACTACAATCTAGTCCAGAATGCACTGAGAAATCTTGTATCCTTGTCTGAAATGATGCTCCTTGGTATCCCAAAGTGCACCCAGACCTGTCCAACAAACAAGTTTGTCACTTCTTTCCCATTAATTGTCTTTTTACAGGGCATCAGAACACACATCTTGTTGAACCTGTCAACTATCACGAATGGGTAGTCATATTCCTTCCTTGTTGTCGGTAAACCTCCCACAAAGTCCATGGAAATGCTTTCTCAAGGATGAGTAGGTACAGGTAAGGGATGATATAGACCATGTTTCCTGTTACTAGGCTTGTTGGTACAATAAAGCATGCATCCTCTGATGAACCTAGCTCCCTGCTCTTGCATCTTGGGACAATACACACACGTCTGCAAGTTAGCCGTGGTCTTCCCTATACCAAATTATCTTGCAACCATGGAGGTGTGAGCCTCTCTAATCAACTGCAATCACTCACCTTTAAGAACACATAGCTTATCTAGCCTGTAGAGTAACCCATCCTGGATATGATATTCAACGGTGTTATCGCCATCGTGCACATGACTCTGACTCTACAACTGTTGATACACCTCCTTGAAGTCCTCATCCTATAAATATGCCTCTTTTTATGCATCATGGGTGAATTCCTCCATGTGCATAAGAGTCCCCAAAGTTATAATCTTTGACGTTGGTGGCCTTGAAAGCATGTCAGCCAACTTGTTTGTGTTTCCCTTCTTATGATTAATCAAAAAATGAAAATGTTGTAAGAAACCCGTCCACTTGTAATGTCTGGTCTGTTGTAGCTTACTTTGGGCCTACAAGTACTGTAAGGGCTGGTGATCTGTGTAGATTGTTGTCTCATTTCCCATTAGATAGTGCTTCCACTTCTTCACAGCTTTCACCATGGCATAAAGCTCCTTATCATAGGTAGGGTAGTTAAGGAATGCCCCATGAAATACTTCATAAAGTTAGCATACAAGCCTCCCCCCTGCATCAAGACAACTCCCATAGTATACGCACTCGCATCTGTTTCCACTTCAAAGGGCCACTGAGAGTTTGGTAATATCAGAACCGCTGCTTGAATGATATTCTTCTTTAACTCCTCGAAAGCCCTGTGTTGACCTTTTCCCCATTGGAAACTCTTACCACTTACTATTATGGAATGGAGCGGTGTTTCTACCACTGAAAACGATGCTATGAATTTCTTTAGGTACTGTGCTGCCCCAATAAAACTCTTGACCTCAAAAAAATTAGTAGGCATTGAAAATTTCATGATGGCTTCCATCTTGGAAGGATCTATCTTCAGTTCTCCTCCACCGATCACATACCCTAGATACACCAAAGATCGTTGCGCAAACTCGCACTTCATGAGATTTGCTAGCAGTTGGTGCTTCTTCAATGTTTCCAACACCTACATCAAATGTGAAATATGCTCCTCCTAGGTGGCACTATATACCAATATATCATCCAAATAGACAATAACACATGAATATATTAAAGGGCACAATACATCAATCATTAATCTCATAAATGTAGCTGGTGCATTACATAGGCCAAACGGCTTGACTAACCACTCATACAAACCTTGCCTAGTTTTGAAGGCGATCTACTAGATATCTTCTTCTTTGACTCGAACCTGATGATATCTAAACTTCAAGTCTAACTTGGTGAAGTATTTTGCTTGTCGCAACTAGTCCAACAAATCATCTATGCTGGGCAGGGGGTATCCGTTCTTGAGTAATATTTTTTTCAACGCCTTCTAATCTATACACATCCTCCAAGTCCCATCCTTCTTTAGCACAATGATGATGGGTGACCCACATGGTGATGTACTTGGTCAAATGAAACCCTATTCCAATAGCTGTTGCAACTGTTTCTTCACCTCACTTGCTTCTATAGCAGATTACCTGTACAACCCAATATTTGGGAATGGGGAGTCCGAAAATAACTGGATCATGTGCTCCACTTTTATCTTAGGTGGTAACCCTTTAGGCTCTCAGAACACATCCCTATATGCCTATAAAAAATCCTCCAATTATGTTTATTTTTCTTAGTACACCCCTCCACGGATGCATTGCCTCTTATTGACTCCTCTTTGGACTGAATTTCTCCAAAAAATAATAAAACATAGTTCTTGCTAGAGCTGATAAATTTCTTGGCTTGGTTGGCACTTACTAGTGAGATTTTCGACTTGCCATTGTGTGCGTTGATGATGAATGATTTTCCATCCTTGATGAGTCGATACTGGTTGTCTCTCCTCATGAATATTCCATCATGTATCTACATGTATGGACTCTGAAACATGACTACACATGCATTCGTTTACGATCCTGAGTCAAACAGAGCATCAATATTTGTCTTCTTGACCTATATCTTTACATGGAAGAGTTTGGTCATTTCTTTCTCTTCCTGCACCTGAAGGCTACTAAAATTCACCTCCTTTTGCACTGATGTACAGACGATCTTCTCATACATGTCCGAGCTACTTTCAACTTGGTTGCTCGAATTAGTGGCCATGAGATTCTTATTCTTAATATCTTTCTTCTTGTCATTTGGATTTAACTCTAGGTGCAACTTCCAACACTTCTCCTATGTATGGCTATAAATGTTGCAGTGGTTTCTAGGATCTTTGCACTGGTGTGTTGTTTTGAAAAATGTAACCAGGTTCGGTCTTCATAATGACATGTAATTATGATGTTATGTAATGAGATGTAAATAAGAAAAATAGAATTATTATATTGACTTGCTTCATGGTTTTAATGAGCAAGGGAATTTGTTTTTGAGTCAAGACTCCCATTGAGAGTCTTTAGGATTTACTTGTCATCTAGTCATAAAATACTAGAGTCATTGTCATGTAAATGAAGTCATGTTACATTTTATAAAATATCTATCTTGTCTACGTAAAGTATCCTTCAAGAACTTATCATAATCCTCTTCAATTCGTCCTACAAATATGGAAGAACTCTCTAAATGAAGTCAGCCGAACTCCAGCAATCATGTTAGCCTAAAGGTCATATGAAGAAGTGTATAAATAACCCAACTCAGCCTCATTTAAAGACACACCTTAGACAAGTAACTCGAGTTTCAAGAAGTGCAAAGAAAGGGAAGAAGTAGAAGTGCAAAGGATAAGGAAAATAAAAGTGCGAAGAAGAGAAAGAAGATTCTTCTAGGTAATGCAAAGTTAGGGTTTCTTCTGGATCAATGAAAAAGACTTTCTTCTCGGACAAAGGATTTTTTCTTGGGCAATGCAAAGTTAGGGCAACAAAGCTTCTCCTGGGACAACGAAGTTTATTTTGGGCAAGCAAAGGAGAGCTCTCTTCTCAGGTAGCAAGAGAAGGATTCTTCTGGGAAGTTCAAGCATATACCTATATACCAATATTCTCTAGGGGAAGATGTGGAGGAGTAGTAAGAAGGATAGAGACCAAGTTTCTCTAGTAGAAGTCGAGGTGAGCAGTTCAACATCAAGAAGAAAGGTGAGGAAAGAAAGAGGCAAGAGCATCAAGGTTAGTGACAAGGTTCTTGAGAGAACACTAGAGTCAAGGGTCTATGTCATGGTGTTGGTACTTATCAATTGAAGATCTAGAAGAAGAATTTTGATCAGGTTTTCCTCTCAAGAGGTGAGAGGTTTTGGCCTTGAATGAGAAGCCTATATACTATGTAACTCATCTTTACTATGCATACTGGTAATTGTATTGATGAAGATAACACATTAATAAGCTAACGAAGAAAAGATCATAAGCTAAGAAGTAAAAGTATATCACAAGCAATTATCAAGTAGAGAAATTGTTAACTTTGAATGCCCTAGATTTCTCAACATGGTATTGGAGCTTAGGTGTTGAAGACAAGAAAGGGAAGTCAAAGAAAGTAGACACACAAGAGTCAAACTTTAAATAATTATAAAAGAAATTCGAAGAATACTAAGAAAGATCTTCATCAATCTGAAACCCTAGATCGAAGAATACTCTAAGAAAAATTCTTGAAATTATCTTCAAGAAGGAAGTAGGAAAGAAAGATTGAAACCCTACAAGTACTTCATAAATCATCACATCATCAAAGGAGTGGAATCTCTTCAAGAAAGAAAGAAGACTATAACATTCAAGAAGGATCGTGAATCAAGCTCTTCCTCATCAATCACTCAAGAAGAAGATCCTCTGTTAACATCAAGATTAAGGAGGAAGAAAGCAACAATCACTCAAGTAAGTCTACGACTATATCAGATAATATCAAAATGTCTTTTTGCAAGGAAATCAATAAATTGGTTGGGGATGTAAATTACCTTAGATGGAAGAAAGGGACAGATCTAAATCTTATTGAGAATGAGGTCATGGATCATATCAAGGGATCAGTAACCCAACCTCCAAAGGAAGATACTCAAGCACATGCTAGATACATGAAAGGAGAAGTGAGATCCCAAAGGATTCTTATAGAATCTATAAAGACTCTCTAATCCCATATGTATCGAAGTTAGAGACTGCAAACGATATATATGACAAATTGGTAGAGTTTTTTTTCGTAAGTACTATAGGAGAGGTAATCTCATTAAGGCAAGAACTATACAAACTTAATATATTCAATAAATATGGAATAGCCTCATACTTCATGAGGATATCAGAAATTCGAGATCAACTACAAGAACTAGGAGAAGTTATGTCTGATAGAGAGATGACCACAGTGGTACTAAATGCACTACTAGAAGAATGGGGTAATTTAACTTCAAGTTGATATGGGAAGAAAGATATTACTCCATATCAAGATCTATGGTCACCCTACAAGATCAAAGAAACCAGACTGAAGGCAAAGATTGATGTTGGACCAAATGAGGAGAATCAAACATATGCTGCTATGACAAGAAGAAAAGGAAAATTTGGAAATTTCGGTCCTCGAAAGAGAAAGAGGAACATGGATAAAGTAAGATGCTATGGATGTCAAGAACTTGGGCACTATAGAAGAGATTGTCCTAAATGTAGTAAGGACAAGAGGAATAGGGAAGAAGCCCACATTACTAAAGAAGTGAAAGAGCATGAGCCAAAGAAACTTAAGAATGAAGAAGTAAAATATCTCTACTATGAATGAGTGTTGAAAAAAGTGTAACTAGGTTCAGTATTCATAATGACATGATCTCTGTAAATGATGTAATAAAGATAATAAATTATTTTTGTATATCTTGCTACATGGGTTTCATGAGCAAGAAATTTCATAGGTCAAAACACTTCTTCTTGATGTCTTTAGGATTTTTTTATTATGTCAAAGACTCGTGTCATGTGTAAATAAGATCTTTAAAAACCTATGTAAAACGTATTTAAGTCAAAGCATCCCTCCAAGACCAAGAACAATCCTCCATTGGCATGCTCAAGAAGTCTACAAGCAAATCGATAAAACACTCATCAAGCTCGCTTCACAATCGAATTAAATTTATAAATGGCAATCATGTCAGCTTGGTTAAAATGACGTGTCAGTTCATGAATTCACGTAGGCGCTAATATGTGGCACAAACCACTATAAATACCTGTCTAGGGTCAGTGCAAAAAGGACAAGAATATTTCACTTTTCCTCTGAAATTTTGCATATATGGAGGAGCAGATTCATAGGCATTTTCGGTGAAGGATTTGACTGCACCTTGGTTGGGTATTAGGTGCGGGAAGAAAAAGTTTTAGATGGATAGTAAGCCATGGTCTTGATGAGAGTGAAGCCCTCTCTGTGGTCTCGATGATAGTTAATGATCTCAATGTCACAATCTCGGTGACCTATCTCAGATCAGTCCATATATATGTATCTCAGTTTTACTACAAACTTGGCATACCTCTGGAAGAAGAGATGTAGTCTCTACATGTATATATGCACCATCTCAATCCTGTCTCAACCTGTCCTTGTTGAAGAAAATTTTGGTGATGGCAATAACTATCACAGTCTCGAAATAATAAGACATAAAAGTAACCTCGACATAATTATTATGATCTCAGTTTCAGTACAGAGGATCACGATGATCCCACAATAAGCTAATATATCCTATCGACATAATCGCAGTCACAATTGTGATCATATTAATATTCCAGCTAGATGCAACATATAATGATTTATGTCTCAGTCGTATACTTTTTTATCACTATAATCTCAGTCGTAATTAATTCGTGAGAAGGAAGGATCTATGTGATATGTTCGTTATCCTAGCGTGAATATTATAGTTATAGGATCATGAGTTTGATCTTGATATAACTCTCATATCTCAGTTGTCTTGGTAGTAAAGTAAATGATCTCGGTGGATCTTATGTAAAGGTCTTAGTGCTACAACAATGGTGATCTTAATAAAGGCACATCAATGATGATCTCAAGTGAAGGAGCAACAAGTGAAGGTGCAACAGTAACCTAAATATAGCAATAGCAATCATGATGATCTCATAAGTGTTCGAGGAGGAGGATTGATGCCTTGGTCTTGGAGTGGCAGAATGTGTCAAGGGTCATGGTCTTTGTATTCGTTAATTGAAATCTGTATAAGAAGAATTTTGTGCGGGTTTTCCTCTTCAAGAGGGAGAGGTTTTGGCCTTGGAAGAAAGCCAAATATTTTGTGTTCTTGTCTCTTTTTTTTAATAGCAGTTTGATGAAGCAAACACACACTAATAATAAAATGAAGATCAAGCTAATATAAAATGGCAAAATAACCTCACAAATTGTTATCATGTTAAGAAGAATCTCCCTAATTTATGTTTGTCCTAGATTCCTCAACATGATATTAGAGGGAAGGTTCAGAAGTCAAAGGAAGAGCAGAAAAGAGATAGTCAGAAGTCAAGTTTTCTACAAGGCATAAAACTAGCTGAAGGAATTAGGATCTACACTCAAAGAACAAGACCAAGATCTAAGAGGCAGCCTACATCATCAATTCTACAAAAACAAGGGGTTTGAAAGACAACAATCAGAGGATGAAGTAGTCAGAATTCAAGATGCATAGCAATAGATTTAGTGAATCCCACATTTTTTATCCATAGTGATCTCAATCATCTCACAATGGCATGATCTCAACATACCAGTGGTTGGATCCTTTCAATAAAGAGAACAGTTTTGACAACTCAGATTCCAACTCAAAGAAGCAGATCATCTACAACATAATGTTCAAGAATGGGCCTCACTACACTTCAATCATAATTTGTATAAACTATACTCAAGTCAATGTTGCATGCTACAAGGTTCTTTATGTATCCCAATTACATAAATCAAGATAGCTCGAAGGCAAAGGAGGCAATATACATATCAAAGATCTCAGTCAAAGGAAGCATCAATGTGTCTACTCCAATTTCCAACTTGATCAAGGTGAAGATTTCATCTTCTCAATCAAGTAAGTAACTTTTTCATTTTATAATCAAGTTTGGTTTTATGACTTCATGATTGTAGGGAGACCTATATATTGGATGGGTCATCAAGGGTCTTGCAAGGAATAAGAAGGATTGCCATAATCCTTAGAGAAGTTAGTACATTAAGGTCTCCTTTGAATTCATGAGAACTGTTAAGGTTTTCTCTTTCCTATAAAATCAGAAAGGAGACATAAGAAGGATACATGAAATGCTAGAGGATATACTATCTGAAATGCAGTAAAGAAGGTATCAAAGAATGAAGAAATATATTCATGGGATCTCAATTACGAGATCTGGGAAAAATGATGAGAAAATAAGCATCATTGATATTGATATTGATAAGCAAGGTAACAAATTTCCATGAACAAGAAGGTTACCTCAGTCAACTGTTTGTGGTCTATATGCCAGATAGAGAAAGGTAAGTTGAAAAGACTCAACTAGTGCAAAGGAAAGGTTGACAAGATAGAACATCGCTATGGAAAGATTATGGGGAGGAATTCATATCGCCTGAAGGATAGAAGAAAAAGGACTAGGGAAAGAGGGAGTAATAAATCTCCATTATGGATGAGATGGTGTCCCTCTCAATAAGGATCCTATCAGAAGTCCTCACAGATATGACCATGGTAAGAAGATGTATCTTAGCATCATGAAAACATTAGAATCAAAAGCTCTTGATATAACCATGAGATAGCTCTTGAGAATATCATTGGACATTAAAGGAAAAGAAGAAGTCATCCAGGTCAAAGGAAACAACTACTAGATGGGATATACAAGATCTTGAAGATCCTCTGATAGGAACCTCAGCAGAGGATCTCCTAGTTTAGAAGGGCAGAAAGTATCTCATCAAGAAATCCAACTATTGGAATTCATGAGATGATGGTCCGATGACATGAGAAATGAAGAAATTCAAGGGATTAAAGATCTTTTCAATCAAGGAAGTTGTTGGATGTAGCGAAGGTAAAACGAGGTATGTATGCTTGTATTTGTTTAATATTGTAATTTCATGTCATATGGTTGCAAGTAACATGGATCAAGCATGATCAAAAGGAAAATGATATCCTCCTCTTAAAAGATGCAGAAAGACACAAGTCACACTAGATGAAATCAACGTAATATTTCCTCATATGAAGTATGAGGTGGTTGAATACAATTGAAGAACTCCGATTGAAAGCTCATAGGGATGGAAGATGCAAGGATGGAAGAGATTGTAAAGTATGCAACCTTGATGAAGGCAATCAACATCCAAAAGATCAGGAATATTTGACCAGGAAATCTCCCTGAAATATGTGAAGACTCTCATGGAATTATGAAAAGATGAAGACCCTTGACAACAGATATCTTTGGGAGATATGTCAACATGTATACAGGATGTTGATACCTACAAAAGGATTTCACTCGAAAAGGCCATCAGCAAAAGGTAATATGTGATTTGTTTTTGGTATCTGACCTCTTGGAAAAGTCTGGGTATGTGTGTAGGACCATGGTAAGAAGAGTTGTGAAGGATGTCGCAACTATGTACCTCGTGATCTAGAGAAATCACCATTGAAGGAAAGGTGAAGATAAATGGCCTTATGAAGGAAGCCTCAGATGTAAAGCCAAGGAGGACACTTTCCGGGAAAGAAGGAATGAAATAGGATAGTGATGGATGGTTGAACCCTATATGTGAATAAATTGATGAAATCAAAGTCTCAGATCATCAGTCAACTAGAAGACCCTATAAAGTATTAATGATAGAGCCCCTAGGTAAAATGGAGCTTTGAGAGGTTCCTATGAGTAAAGCAACTTGAGCAAGTTTCTGAGTAAAGAGAAACTTGGAACTCATCCCTAGTTGAGAGGGAGAGTTAGAAACAACATTCTTGTCTTCAGTTTGGAAGAAAGAATGGAGGATTGTGTAATCATCTAGCATCTGACACTCTTTGAGGATGTGCTAGGGCATCCAAGATAAGAGTGGGAAAGAGGACCGATATTCTTGAGGGATGGGAACCCAAGATGAGAATAGTCCTAGTAGGGCATACTCAAAGAACACCCAAGTCTATATGACCCTAAGAGAGACAATGATGATGTGTGTCTATCAGTCATTAGTCTCGCCAACATTGTGTGCTCTGATCTAAGTGAGAGATAGAGCTGTTAGTCAAGGCCTTTCTAAATGAAGACAATGTTGGTTGAAATGATACTATAACATATGGATTGCAAATCCAATTATTCTTATGAGAAATTGTTCAAATTGAGAATGACCAAGTACCATTATGAATACCTCCCTAGTTAAGAGGGAGTGTTGAAGAAAGTGTAACTAGGTTCGGTCTTCATAATGACATGATATTTGTAAAGATGTAATAAAGAGAATAAATTATTTTTTTATATCTTGGTACATGGGTTTCATGAGAAAGAAGTGTCATAGGTCAAAATACTTCTTCTTGATGTCTTTAGGATTTTATTATTATGTCAAAGAGTCATGTCATTTGTAAATAAGCTCTTTAAGAGCCTATGTAAAATGTATTTAAGTAAAAGTATCCCTCCAAGACCAAGAACAATCCTCCATTGGCATGCTCAAGCAGTCTGCAAGCAAATCGATGCAACACTCATCAAGTCGGCTTCAATATTGAATTAAATTTATAAATGGCAATCATGTCGACTTGGTTAAAATGACGTGTTGGTTCATGAATTCACGTCGGCTCTAATATGTGGCACAAACCACTATAAATAACCGTCTATGGTCAGCACAAAAAGGACAAGAATATTTCACTTTTCCCCTTAAATTTCACATATATGGAGAAGCAGATCCGTAGACATTTTCGGTGAAGGGTTTGACTGCACCTCGGTTGGGTATTAGGTGTAAGCAGACAAAGTTTTAGATGGATAGTAAGCCGCAGTCTTGATGACAGTGAAGCCCTCTCTGTGGTCTCAATGATAGGTAATGATCTCAGTGTCACAATCTCGATGACCTATCTCAGATCAGTCCATATATATGTATCTTGGTTTTACTACAAACTTGGCATACCTGTGGAAGAAGAGATACAATCTCTACGTGTATATATGAACCATCTCAATCCTATCTCGGCCTAACTTTGTTGAAGAAAATTTTGGTGATGGCAATAACTATCACAGTATCGGAATAATAAGACGGAGAAGTAACCTCATCATAATTATTATGATCTTAGTTTTAATATAGAGGATCACGATGATTCCACAGTAAGATAATATATCCTCTTAGCATACTCGCAGTCACAGTTGTGATGATATTAGCATTCCAGATAGACGCAACATATAATGACTTATGTCTTAGTCGTATACTTGTTGATCACTGTAATCTCAGTCGTAAGCAATTAGTGTGAAGGAAGGATCTTTGTGATACGTTCTTGATCCTAGCGTGAATATGATAGTTATAGGATCATGAGTTTGATCTCGATATAACTCTCATATCTTAGTTGTCTTGGAAGTAATGTAAATGATCTCGGTGGATCTGATGTAAAGGTATTAGTGCTACAACAATGGTGATCTTAAAAAAGGCACATCAATGATGATCTCAAGTGAAGGAGCAACAAGTGAAGGTGCAACAGTAATCTAAGTATAGCAACAACAATCATGATGATCTCAGCAGTGTTTAAGGAGGAGGATTGATGTCTTGGTCTTGGAGTGGCAAAATGTGTCAAGGGTCATGGTCTTGGTATTCATCAATTGAAATCTCTATAAGAATAATTTTGTGCAGGTTTTCCTCTCGAAGAGGGAGAGGTTTTGGCCCTGGTAGAAAGCCAAATATTTTGTGTTATTGTATCTTTTGTTTTTTATAGCAGTTTGATGAAGCAAACACAGACTCATAATAAAATGAAGATCAAGCTAATATAAAATGGCAAAAGAACTTCACAAATTTTTATCATGTTAATAAGAATCTCCCTAATTTATGTTTTCCCTAGCTTCTTCAACACTGAGATGATCTTCTTCACTAGACAACACCTTTCACTTGTAATCTATAGATAGGATGCAATGTAAATAAGCTAGGATTCATCAGATTAGAAAGTAGCAACGTGATAGAAGCATTAGAAGTAAGAGCTCGTGACATGGGAAACAAAAAGTAAGTCTCGTACAAATTCTATTGATTACAAGGAATAGGAAGCTCTTAGGAAACCTCATTGATACTTATAGAAGGAAGCAAAGGTCATCATCGACTGGGATCATCATAGTCAAGAAAAAATCTTCCGGATGAGGATATGAAACATCCTTGAGTTTCTCTAATGGAATTCTCATCAAAGGATTCACCAATCTAGAAAGGAAGCAAAGGTTTTCATCAAGAATTCCAACTTGTGGGATTCAAGGGATGATGGTATGATGACATAACGATAAACCAGGCCGGAAGGAAGAACTTCATTCATTCAAATGAAGCTACTACAAGAAGTTTGGATGACCGAAAGAAAGATGAGGTATGTATGCTTACATAGATTATTATGAAAGTCATGTCATATGGTTGCAGATGATATGGATCACTATTTCCATATTGGGAAATATGATCAAGAGAAGAAAGGATCTCCTCCTCCAAAAGATTACAACAAAGAATAAGTCACACTAGATGAAATCAACATAATATGTTCTCATATGAATCACGAGGAAGATGACTACAATCAAGGAACTATGGTTGGAAGCTCATGGGAAGGAAGTGTGAAAAGATAGGAAGAGATCGTGATAATATGCAACAAAGGAAGAAGGCATTCAATGTTCGAAGTCCAAGAAGATTTGACTAGAATATCTCCTGGAAAGATGTGAAGACTCTGATAAAAGTCAGAAAAAGATAGAGACCCCTAGAAATGAATATATGTGGGAGATGTGTCAATATTCATCCAAAATATCAATAACTACAAGAAGATGTCATGGTGAAAAATAATCACAAAGGTAATTTTGATTTGAAGTGTTCATTAATTATTTTTGAACTAATATCTGGATAGGCTTATGTAGGACTACGAAAGGGAAATTTGTGGCTGACTTCCAAGAAGACCATATAGAAGGATGTAATGTCCCTTCAAAAATATGGCATGAAAGCAGAATGACATGAAGCAAAGCCAGATGAAAAATTAGATGGATCACTTTCTGATGAGTTGAGGACATGACTAACTCATGGATAAAAGTGATGGATGATTTGTGCCCTATGTAGAAGTTTCCAAAGATGAAGACTCCCTGATGAAGAAGAAATTCATGACATCGAAGGAAGGAGCTCTTCAAGCAGTTGGTTGTTTTAGGATATTCACATGAGGAGTTGTGATAGGTCCCTGGCTAAGAGGGAGCCTGAAAAGAAGTTTCTTACCTGGAAGAAACTTGGAAAATTCCTAAGCAAGGAGCTTAGGTACATTCCTTTGTGATAGGAACAAGAAGATTCCTTTAATGGAATATGTCCTCCTAATTTGAAAAGGAGAGATAGACATGTCGTTCTGGTCTTCACCTGGGAAGACAAAATGGAGGATTGTGTTATTTTTTTTTCATTTGATGCTCTTTGAGGATGAGATAGGGCATCCAACAATAAGAGTAGTCGTGGAGGACCGATGTTATTTGTGGGACTAGGGAGTCTATGAAAATAATAGTCCTCATAGAGCATATCTTGAGAGAACCCGGGTGGGGTATGTTCTGAGAGAGACAATGATGAGTGTGTCTATAAATCATTGGTCTTGCCTACATTGTGCTTTGATCTTGTGGAGAGATAGAGCTATTAGTCAAGGCCTTTCTATATAACAATGTTGGTTGATATGATGCTATACAAATGAGTTACAAATCCAAATTCTTCATATTAGAGATTCTTCAGATTGAGAGATTTCTCAACATGTTTTGGTTGTTGTCTTTTTATCTTTCCCCCTTTTTGCTTCTTCTTTCCTTCCTTAGAAGCATCTTGTAGCTCCTTTTGCTTTGATCCACTTTATTTCGCTCTCTTCAGACATATATTCTCTAAGTAGTGTGCCTGTAAACAAGTCACATCCACCGATTTGGGCTTGAATAACATCACTTGTTCACGCAGATGGTGGTACAGACCCCCCAAATAGTTGAGGAGTACATACGGGTTCTTTAGAGAGATACCCAACATTATAGCCATCTTTTTGAATTCTGTGGTGTACTCCTGCATGCTTTGACCCAGTTTTTGCTTGAAGTAATGCCACCAGATCCATTGGTCCTCCACGTAGTGAATGGGATAAAATTATTACTTAATGAGGGTTTTGAAATCCTCCCACTTAGTCAATGGAGGTTCTCCTTCCAACTTCAGGGTTTTCGTGTGGCTCTCCTACCAAGTGAATGCACGACCCTCCAATTTCAGTCATGCAAATTAGATATTTCTCCCTTCCTCAATCCAATGGACGCTAATAAACTTCCATTTGTTAAAACTAGTGGTTCAACTTCAGAGCATCGATCTCGCCATGGTACATCTTGATATTGAATTTTGCTTCCATTTTAAACAACGATTGATTCACAACATTCGAATTGAATTAATATTTTTTGGGTTCTTTCTTCGGTTGGTTCTCCATGTCATCTCGATCTCTCGATCCCCCTTTTGATTTGTCATCTGCATTCAAACCCCTACCATCTCCAAATATCCCAAGCTTATTGTTCAAGGATGCCATGATGAGGTTTACATTGCAATTTATGTCTGCGACTTTCTATTCCAACCGTGAAAATCGCACCTCTACAAGATCACGAGGGTCATTTATAGATTCATCAACCATGATTAGGGTTTTATGATTTTCGACCCTGCGGACCTAGATCCCATGCAAACTCCCCGAAATACCCAAAGAAACATGCTCTAATACCAATATGATCCGCAAACTCTCGTGGATATTCCACTGGATAGTTCATCACAACATATCTGATTATATTAAAAATATGAGATTCGACACTATTATAGTATTATTAAACTTTAAGATCTGTAGACTTAACTGTAATTACTGCATGCATGTGAATGGAAATTATGCAGAAAAATGGAGAACGACACAATAAGCTCACACACACACATAAGAAACAAAATATGTTATGGGAAACCCTTTTAGGAGAAAACCTAGCTAGAAGGTGAGGTTGCTTCGCTCTCTTTCTCTATCTGGAAATATGGATGCAGGTACAAAGAAGCAAGGCCTGTGGCCCGTGGGCTGCTATAGTGAAAAAATACTCCTTGTGTGCTCTACCTCTTATCCCTCTTGGCTATCTTTTCTCAACTATGGAATGAATTCTCTCAAAAGAATGGAATGCCTCTTCCTTCTAGTGCCTCGGTTATAACACAACACGATAGCCTACTAGTGGTTAAGTTTGACTACGTCAACTCTTAACTAGAGTCATAATATAGACACTTCAAGATTATTTTACATAGTAATCACATGATTAGCCCATTTTCCATGAATAAAGGGGGCTGATGTGACATCCTCCTGAATTATAGGTGTGAAAACAATAACGTTAATTTCTGAGTGGTATAACTTTTGCATACAAACTCCAATTAACATGCTTCTTGCATCGTTGGAAAGATATATGTGTGTAGAACAACATTAAAAGGTGTGGCTCTAAAGCGACAAATTTTTACCCCCCAAAAAACGTAGTTTGATGCATCAAAATGCTCCGAGGATGTTTGAGACCCCATTTCGCTAAACTGGGTCCCGCCGGCAAAAACGGTCCCATGAGCTCATACCTCCACTTTTTCCACTCTGAATCCACCTTGGATTTCACATTACTTCTATTGCTAATCGAGCTACCCCCGAGAGAGAAATGAAAAATAATTTAAATGTAAAACAAAGTTACAATTTTTTAGATAATTCAAACTAGCCTAAATCAATCTTAACTCCAGATCTACCAAGCACTGAGAGTGATCAAATCTCTTGGGATGCAAACCTCTTTTAGAGTGAAAATAGATGTGATCCCTTTGGGCACTTGGTAGATATGAGTTAAGATGGATCTAGGCTGGTTAATATATCAATAATCAAGTTATTTAATTTATAAATAAAATTAAAAAAATAAAGTGAAATATATTCATTTTTATTTAAATTTATAATTTAAAAAAAATAAAACTTGAAAGTAAATTTATATTAATTCAGATTTTTAATTAGTTATATATTTTTATAAAATGAAATGATTATTTAAAAATAAATATGTATAAAAAAATCAATTACGCACATAGGTACAACTTTGCATATTCCATATGATGAACATACATATATTGTCGACAGTATATACATCCATCATGTCACTTGCCCGAATTGAACCTAGGTGGGGAGGATTCTATACCTCCCAACCACATGGAATACACCCAATTGGCTTTATATATATATATATATATATAACCATTCAAATTGTAAAGTGTCTTTCACTTTTCTTGAAGAATGATTTAAAAATAAATTTGTGTTAAAAATAGTTCTAATTATATTGTATCTTTATTAAATGTCTCAATACATTTAACATTTTGATGGTAATTTTACTTCAATTTTGTCTCAATACTCTTTAAAATATTAATGATGATTTTTCCAATGCTTTAAGATAGTCACAATGGTTTTGTTCCCACATGTTATTCTAGCATATAACATGTACTATTTTATAGTGAAGGTGTCTCTCCATGGGGTTGGGGTGGGCAAACACTATTCATCCTAGCCAATAAGATCCATCCATTTTTGTCTCCCTCCATATAACCATTTTTTACCATGTGGCACTCTGAACAGTGCAATATGCGAACATCACCACCAACATCTCTTGACACTCTAAAGAGTGCAAGTCGTCAACCTCACTGCCAACAACTCTGACTTGGTCAACACATAACTTTCCAAGAACGCCCAAAGAAGGTAGTTAGGACACAATCTCGCACACTAGATCCGAAGAGCTAGCTTATCATTTGAATCCACACTCACTCCTATAATCCTCCCGGGCATGATTCTCTTATACTCTTGTGAAGTATCCCAAAAAGTGGCATGAGGCCTTCCAAATGCCATTGAAACCCCCAAACTCTGAGTAGATCCAATAGCCATATCTGTTTTGAACTCCCCAAGGATTTCGATATCATCAAAGCCAACAAATGCAACCATGAAAACCTTAACATCATTAGCATGTGCATTCCTAACAAAATCAAAGTAATCCTAGACCTCCCCTTTGGTTCTAGGATACTAGACTAGAACCCCACAGACATCCTTGGAATTATTGTAATAAAAATCCTTCAAAATAACCTTCAGGACCTTCATATCAAGGGTGTATATCTGAATTGACATGGCTTATGTTGCCTCAGTCTTTTCATCGAAAAGAGAAGCATTGGACATGGGAAAGGTGGTGAGATCTGTAATCATTGTTTGGAAACTCAAGAGTGGCACCAAACTCCCCTAGGTAATCTCTGCCTAGTCATTTTTTTGTCTAGCTCTTTGAAGTTTTCCTCTGAGTTGTATTGACCCGTCTGGTAAAAGAAACAATTTGAAAATTGATCCATTTTGGCTTCACAATTTTCCTTGCCACCATGGCAACATAACAAACTAGCAATTTCCTCAATACTCAAAGAATTAAATAAGGAAGTGTATAATTTATGTGGTCATTTAGCTATTTACCTGTGTAGTTTTCCATTAGTCATCTTACTCTGGGCATAACCAAATGCTGCAATGACAAATTTTCATCAACAAGTAAGAAATCACTGAAGTAGAATGTTGCTCTTCGTAATGCAACAATTTTTGTTCTTTTCTTATAATAATAACATTATCCTCATTCCTAAAGTAGTGTCGACTAGACTAGTGGAATATCGTATGAGGACCCATTATGCAGCCTGGAGAACGAGTCGCTAGGCTCTAAGACCATGATGAAGATCGATCTTGAGCCCTAATGGAAATCTAGGACTGGCTGCACCACGTGGTAGAGAAAAGACAGATAGTTGGGTGTGACATACCTAGGGCAAGGTATGTCGACACTTTCTACTATGCATAGGTTGTGAGCAGTGGGTTTGCCTCGTGGCACCTACACTAGAGAGTTTGGAAAACCTTATGTTCATGCATTTATCGGTAGGATCTGTTCATGGTGCTTGGGGTAAAGATTTTTGCATTAATTAATATTATAAAACAGTTTTATTAAATAAAAAAATAAAAAAGCTTTATCTCTACAAATTTAAAGGACATGACAATGATGTTGTTGGTAATTTGGAAGTCCTATGAATTCAATGCCCTTTCTTGGAAATTCCACCATCTTTGTTTTGTTGAGTTTTGGAACAATTAGATGTGAGCAGGTGTAAAGAAATAGAGGAGTTAAGAATCACTGTCATCTTCAAAGACTATGTATTCACCAATGCAATGAGATACTAGAGCTACTAGGTGTGGGACATCTAATGTTTTTGGAGAGGCTCAACGCATCTATCTGTCCCAAAATCGAGTGGGATGCGGAAATAATGGAGCATAATAAATCCATGATTAAGTTGGTCCACTATTAAATATACATTATCTGAAGAAAATCATTGGCACGGGTGAAAACGAAAGCCATCATCCTAACTAAATTTGTTGTCGCTACACATCTATGACACTTGGTTAATTCTTTAGTTTCCACATTGCAATAAGGTTGCCATTATTTGTGAAAGATATATGACATTCATTGAATCCACTTTATTTCAACGCAATACATGCTACACCAAGTTGTGTTGTCAAATGTACGTGCAGTCATACATTTTATATATCTCAATTTTTTTTCAAATAATCTTCACTGAGCCGAGAGACTCATTCTACAACTTGGTATGAGGGTGAAGTGCAAGTATGTTTGTCCTCAACATGGAGTTGACACATATCCCTCTTAAAATAAAAATAAAATATTCTCTAAATAGAAAAGCAATGTCCACTAAAAAAATGAATATGTTATGCATGCTTAGTTAGTTTTCCATATGATATAATATAGTTTCATGTAAAGTGATTACAAGTAAAAAAAATGTTAAAAGAAAATGTTTTAATGTTGCATATAATAAAAATATTCAATGTGGGTGATCCATAAAATATTTTAATATGAATTGATATGGATGTACACTTGAAAATATATTAACCATATGATATAATATAATTTCATGTAAAGTAATTAGAAGTAAACAAATGTTAAAATAAAATATTTTAATATTGCATATAATAAAAATATTCAATGTGGGTGACCCATAAAATATTTTAATATGAATTAATATTGATGTATATTTGAAAATATATTAACAACCAAAAAAACCATTTTAACCGTGCACATGTTATGTAAAATATTTTAATGTCAACTATGTTTATGTACTCTATATCAGTAAAAAATACAACTTAAACACCTTCAAAGAGGTTTGCAGGTGAAGAAATTTGATTTATCTGAATGTAAAATATTTTAATGTCAACTATGTTTATGTACTCTATAGCAGTAAAAAATACAACTTAAAACACTTTTAAAGAAGTTTGCAGGTGAAGAAATTTGATTCATCTGGTCTCATGTTAGATCTGCTTAACATGAATTTATACTGGTATAATACTTATTCTATTAAAAATAAAAGTTTTTAAATTTAGTGATTCAGTTTTTAAATATAATCTTCCCAAATCTTCTATCCTTTTGTATATCTTTTCGCTTTTAACTGCCATTACTAATTAAATTTAAAAAAAATCTTCACAAATACCCTATCTACCCTATCTCAGGATTGGTAGCATTCCACGATAAAGCTATAATAATTTTATGATTGCCAGTATTCCACGAGGTCAATTCACGGTCAGGAAAAGTACCTAAGATCTAATAGTACTTGATATGTGCAATAGTTTGAAAGTTTCACTTTTGTAATACGTGCAATAGGTTCTAGCTGGTCCATGTTCTCTGCTAACAGGTTGTTCCCATTTAGCTTTCAAGTATCATTTCAGAATTTTGTTTTGTTTGCATAATACTTTGGATATGTGACAGCGATATTCGGCTTTAGAATGACATAATAGGTTAACTGTGAAAAAAACAAAGAGCACTAGCGAGAATCATGCGTTAGCTTCAATTCCGTAGGAGAAAAACAGAACAGCAACATAAAAAGAGAAAAGGACAGAAAGAAGAAAACTCTCATTTGTACACTGAGAGGAACCGGGCGTAGACAGGTAGTTGGGTGATTCACCTACCAAGTCCCAACTAGTAATAAGTCAAATATGCACAAGATCACTGTCCTAAATACACTTCACTACATGGCGTATGTACACCAACATAACAGATTGAGAATTTCTGGAATTTAATACACTTGAGACATGACTGGTTCCAGACTAAGAGAAGAAGAGTTAAGCTTAGAAAAAGAAGGGACAAGATGATTTACCTGCAAGACAATCGGGAGCCATAATATAGCAGAGTTTTAAGGATAGTTTGTGAAGTGGATGATTAGCTAATCAAATTGGAAGACATGGCTTCTGAAAACATAGCGCAGGAAAATAAAAACATGGATTGTGAAAATGTAGCAGCAAGAGGAATCCATTTTGTGTTGGTTCATGGAGTACAGCATGGAGCATGGTGCTGGTATAAGATTGTGGAGCTTCTTGAGAAAGATGGTCACAAGGTGTCAGCAATCGATCTGATGAGTGCTGGTACAAGTCCTGTTACAGCTGATTCCATCACCTCATTTGAGGAATATAATCAGCCTCTTATGCACTTCCTTGCCAAGCTCCCACAGACAGAAAAGGTGCTTGCATTAATTCTGGTTATAAATCCATACTTAAGGTTGAAATCATTTTCTTGTTTTCAATGGTCATTAATGTAGTTAGAGGAGATTATGCTTGAACTTGACCTACATGTCCTCTTTGGAGCCCTTTAGCAATTAGACTGATAAATAAAAGTGTACCCTTCCAGATCAATAGCTAGATAAAATGGGATATCTGGCCTCAAGAGATCATTTCTTCTGAATTCCTTTCCTGTACAAATTTTGGTGAAATTTCTTTGTTAGATCTCAGCAAGCTCAAAGCCACTGAACCATCCTAGATATTGACTAACAAAATGTGCAGTAGTTGAATAAAGGATGGAGACTCGTCATTGCCGTCAGATCACTTGCTAAAGTGCAGCCACACCAACTTTTGAATTGATGCTTTGTCCAATGCTGATCATTCCTGGCCTTAAACTTCTTTTAAGCCTTGGCCAGCTGTTCCTGCACCTTTGGATGGATCTACCTAATTCTCTCAACAAATTTGTTTTCTTATCTACCCCTGATTCTTCTAAATCCTTGATTGCTTGCCGCTGCTCAAGTAGAAGATGAAATGGGACCTGCAGAAGATATCTCATACATGTCTCAAAGGGTCACATGTTGGTAGATGAATGCACAGCCCAGTATTCACACTGGTGAATATAGGCTAACTTCCATCTCATGTCTTACGGTTTTGCGATTGTATCCCCACCAATGTTGCGAACATCAGCATCGGGATAAAATCTGCCACGGTTTGGAAAATCTAAAAATCTTAAAAAATAGAAAATATCGGTAAAAAACAGCAAACATCGGTAAAATCAAGATACCATCAAAATATTGGTAAAAATTGGCAAACATAGACTAGGCCAAAAAATAGTGATTTCGAGATAAAATGGGGATGGCGATTTCGAATGTTAAATTTGCTGGAGCATCAAAAGAATGCCAGTATTAATAAACTACCACCCTACAATCTGTGATCCATTCTTCGTCTAAGGAAAGGTTGCCAGTAATCAAATCGCATGCAAGGTCTGCCTTGAAGAGCACTCCGATCCTATCTTTCACCCGTTGCTGCATGGAACAAATCCAGTGAAAAGCCATGTCTTTCCTCCAAATGATTGAATTACACTCTCCTCTGATTCCCATGATGCTGCTTTGGCTACCACGTTACCCTCCCTGACTTCGACGGCTTACCTTAACCACATTCACATGCAATCGATTCAACATTTGAATGCCATGTACTTGACATTCATGGTGGGTTGTAATAAGATTTTTATTTTTTATTATTATATTCATCATCAATGGTCTACGGTAACTTTGTTTCCTGCAGGGATCCATTGACCCTCACAGTTCCAGGAGGTAGTGTTAGAGCTTGATTTGCCAAACTTATATACTGCCTTGTTCAGGCCTCTTAAGACATTTTTAGCTTCGATATGAGGATCGAGGTGAGTGATATCATGATTCTTAGATATAGATGACAAAGACGGGAGTGCAAAGGGAAGGTTCCCAATCAAGATGACGAATGGAATTGTTAGAGTCGCATATTATAATTAGAGATTTGATTAATAAGGATTGTCCCAAAGTAATGCCAGGATACATTTCACCCTGATTATTAGAGGCTGTGACTAGGCTCAATGAGTATTCCATCTCAATTTGTCCTTTGGGGACAAGAAAAACCCCCCTCATCTGCTGCCCTTGAACCTATGTGATATATTGGGTCTAGGTCACTCTAGTATTGCCTTGATCTTAGCAAGATCAAGTCTCAAATGCTGCTGAGAAAAATTCACACTTCTTCAAGTTTAGAAGCAACCTCTGTTCCGCAGCATTTCAAATACTAGCTTTAGGTGCTGAGTATGCTCTTCCCGTGTCTAGCTGAAAATAAGGATATTATTGAAATATACAATCACAAAAGAATCTACACATGGATGGATGATTTCATTCATGAGTCTCATAAATGTTGTCAGAGCATTGCAGAGTACAAAGAGTAAAACCAGCTTTGGTTTTAAATGTGGCTTTCTATATATCTTCCTCTTTCTTCCACACTTCATGGTATTCATACCTAAGATCCGGTTTAGTGAAATATTTTCCATTTTGCAGCTAATAAGCAGGTCATCAATCCTCAATAGTATATAATGATTCATGATTGTTATATGGTAAAGTGCCCAGTAGTCAATGCTACGCCAAGTCCCATCTTTCTTGGAAACCTACACAACAGGTGCTCCACATCGGGGAAGCACTTGGGCTTGGCTCCTTGGTCAAGTAATTCTTGGATTTGTCTCTTGACTTCCTCTAATTCCAACAAAGAAGACTGTATGTAGTATGTGGCAATGGGGAATTTAACAATCATTTAATCTCATGCACCACCCCACATTTTGGAAGTAACCTTTTGGCCTATTAGAGCATTTCCTTGAACTGATTTATTAAATTGTCCCACTACTTCCTCTGCCTCTTAGTACAGCTTGCACCTAAAGTCTCTGCTTCTAGACCCATCCCATCAGCTTTGGGTTTCAACACCAACATCACAAACTTTCTACCGACATTAGTCAACCTCTTCACTTGGTCAGTTGTTATAAGAGAGATCTTTTGCTTTCCGTTGCAGGCATTGATGAGAATGGTCTTCAATTCTCGACCCGTCTATATTTATGAACTCTTATGAGGAAAATGGCATCATTGTCCTAAACGTAGCGGCCGCCAAAACATGACATTTTCATGGAACAACGTCACATTCCACCTCATCCATGTAGCTCTCATTCATGGCAAATTGATCCTACGTTTTGCAATTTAGTGTCTTTATGTTGCCAACCCAATGGATAAGGCTTTGGATGGTTATAGGTCTTCAATCCCAACCTCTGAACTCAAGTTTCTAAGATTAAGTTCTTTTGAGTCCCTCAATCGAACGAAGCACTGACTTTTGTCTTTTAGATTTGAATTTAATGTGGAAGAGCTTTTCAGGTTCTCCAGCTTGTTTTTTTGCACCACTATTGCTATGTTCTGCTTTATGGTCCAAACCAGCCTATCATCTGGGTCTAAATGGCATTTACTTTCATGTCCCTCCACAGTTGAA
Organism: Pinus tabuliformis; assembly: GCA_031772625.1. Lineage (NCBI taxonomy): Eukaryota > Viridiplantae > Streptophyta > Pinopsida > Pinales > Pinaceae > Pinus > Pinus tabuliformis. Next base: position 1,361,490,342 of record CM062816.1, read on the forward strand.
GTCACGTTTTTTCTTCTAATGATGTTTTCTGTTTTGGGGTTGAAACTCAGGATGCAGTGTCCAGCACTTTGTGTCTGTGGCTCTCAATATTGCAATGAATCATTTTGGTAGAATCATTCTATTTTTGCAAAAAATTTACTTGTTTCCCTTGCTTGTTTTAATTCTGGGTTTTGACAAAGCTTTCTTTCTGAGATGTATTTCCAGAGCTCTTTGTTGGCCCTTCCCCTTCAGCTAAGTGTACAATACTTTGCTGCAAGCATCATCATCATCCTTGACTTCAAACAGTCTCCTGTACCTTATTGTACCTTATTGGGTTGCACTGTATTTTACTTCATGTGCTATTTTAGAGAGTTTAGCCATGCTTCTTGCTAGTACAAGAGATACTTTGGCACTCCTTGTTACCCACCAAAACTGGGAAACCATGTAGGAATTTGTTTTTGTCCTATCTTGGACAACAAGCTAGCTAGTAGCCCCATACATTGCTCAGTATATGATGATAAGCCATTCCTCCACCATTTGCATCAGGCGTACGCCTCTCACCATCCAACATTTTTATTGAAGGAAGGTGGGTTTCCTCTCAGCATGTAATTGAACCATTTTGCAAATCAAGTGCTTTTACTTAATGTTTTAACTTTTGGGCATTCTAACATGGATAAAGAGGTGATTAGGATGATTGACCAATATTGACTGTAAAATTGTTCTCTAACCTTACCAGGGGGATTAGTCTTTGGCCCTAGTCCAGTGGGACCTCCTCTGAGGCCTTAGGGTTATAGGAGGGGCACTACTTGGGAAACTTGGATTGAAGTAACATGTCCATGACCATTCCATACTTATCACTCTTCACCATTCCTTTGATTTCACATCCATCCTTTAGGTCGGCTATCATTGGTTCATTGGGATTTGGCATCCTCATATATACATCCTTGAGTTGGGGTCGGAAAACATTTCTCTAGAGGTTGATGCAACTAAAAGAAAGGTAAAAGCATACGATGGCCCTAGTAAAAGAAAAAGAAAAATTAAAATGCAAATGATGGCCAAAACATTTATTAGTGTGTGGGAAAAATCCTAGCATGAGCTCTACCCCCCTCATTAGCCATCACCCAGTTCTTGAGCACTAGATGCTCCATCACATAATAAAGGAACCCTTGCATGTCCCAACCCTAATGAGCGAGAATCGGACTCATCATCAAGGGGTAAATTAATGCTACATCATTAAAAGCAAGCTTGGACACCTGAGTTATGCTCCTTATCAAAGAATTATCACAAATAACTGAAAGGCACACCAGAGGGGTAGCAAACGCAGGCCGAGGAAAGGGGTAACTCATGCCTCCACGATTTCTCCCTCCATATATCTATACACTCAGGATGATGGACCTCCATCAGCTAGTCCCATGACCATGACACCTAGCCATGAAGCATTTCCCCTCTGTTGCCACCACTATTGCAAACATGTATGAATTGAATGGTTGACCTTGGATATGTCACCTCCTGTTAGGGATTGGAAAAACCTAATAGGGTTGAACATCTGGCCACCTCTAACAAGGTAGGGAACACTTTTATAGGACTTGGTCTAGTTAATATTTGAAGGTGATCCCCGCTTGAAGCCTTATTATGCCCTTAACAATTAAGTATGGTCGACTATGATGTATCTATGGTGACTATCTCTAATGAATGGTAACTTTCAATTTAGTTTGAGATGGATTTTCTAGGTGGTGCTTCACAGATCAGCAGAGGCCTTGAAGGCACACATTCCATGCCTTCACTCCACATGATGCTTGTTGATTTTTGGGTAGCATCGGATGTGCTCTAGCTCTGAAATTTTGTGGAGGGGCTAGAACACATGAGATCTCCAAGACCCAGAAATCGTTTGGTGAAATTCCACACGGATTGTATTTTATTAAAATAATTAATATTTTTAATGGGGTTCCTAAGCTTAAACTTAGGAAAATTAAATTATTAATGGGTATTAATGTAAATATGTGTGAGAAGCTTCTGAGAGACGAGGATCAAGTCTAATTTAATATTAGCCTTTGATTAGAGATTAGATAACAACCATTGATTTCTCAACATGAAAAGTATAAATGGAGGCTTGGGGTCAGTTGGAGAATACATGCAGAGAGATTGAGGAAATCGATTTTTTGAGGTAAGAAGTTCTCAGGAGGCAAATCGATTGGGGAGATCTTGCAGCTGAGGGGCAATGATAGTTCAGGAATACAGACAAAGAGGCAGAGAGAGACTTGTGGAGGCAACGTAATAGCCGGGAGAGCTTCCGCTCAGCGAGTCTGGCCCACGCAGTGTTGACGCAGAGCCAGGAGGGCCAGCGCGGAGGAAGAACTATCTTCCACGCAGAAAGTAGGGGAGCTACTAGAATAGCTAGGAAAGCTGACACATTGGGCAGAAGGGCTAATGCAGACTTGATGCAGAGACTCTGAGCTCCACGCAAGCCCACGCAGTTACTGCGAAGGGGCAGTGAAGTTGTAGTCGGGGTGAGCCAGATTTTGTCGGGTAAAGTGAGGTAAAACTCACTCAGGTTCTCCACTATTGTATTTCTCTGTCACTGGTTTGTCGGGAGGGCAACCAACATTTGTATTCAAAACTTCTTCTTAATAATAGAAAACCCTCAGAGCTGCTATACTGGTTTTCCCACATTGGGTTTTTTTGGGGACGTTTAGAACAAAAATAAGTGTTTCCTTTGCATGATGTCTCATTTATTTTTCAGTTCTTGATCTATATAGTGGTGTAGGTTGCAGTGTATTTACATTTATATTTTCTGCATATTTTCCAAAAATAACTTGTTAAATGAAGAAAACAACTAGGTAATGTAAATTAGTTTACTGTAGGAGGATTTCTGGTTTATTAGATTCATAATTTTTCACATGGTATCAAAGTGATTGTAGATCAAGGAGGACTAAAGCCATCATCGAAAGAACAAAAGAAAATCTATGTGCGAAGGCAGCGATCCCAAGTGACAACGTAGTTTCTGGCCGAGAGAGCAGAGGAGGGGTGACACAGTCACCAAAGGAGGCTCACGCAGAGCCTGCATCAACCTATTTGTATGACATTGTAGTTATAGAGGGCATGGCAGAGACTATTGAGTCTCATTTTTCCGGTTTCTAGGGCTAGAGGTGCAGCGCAGACTTCATCTGGAGTTGCTAGTGGGGTGCTGATTATGTTGGTGTAGAACAATACCTAGTGGGGCTAAAGCAAAGTAGAGGGAATCAGTTCCTCAGAAGATTTCTTGCCAAGAAATCTAGATCCAGTGTTGAGAAGCAACAAAGAGAGATCAGAGAGGGGTGGTTCGACAGTTTTTGGCAGAAGGATTTCCATGAAGGAAATCGAATTTCAGAGGGAGCTTATTCCTTAGAGGATTTCTAACGCCAAAGAAATTAGGATTCGAGTTTTGCTGGGGCAGCAGCGAAAGAGGGAGAAGAGAACCTGCTCAACACTCATTTGAGCAGAGACAACAGTTAAAGGATTGAGGGATCAAGAGAGGTTGGATGGAGCATCCAACTTTGTCATCTGGAAGGCTAGGATTCTAGTAGTTTGGACAAAAATCGCATCAAGGATTATGCCTTGAAAACAGTTGTTGTTCTGGTTGATGTCGATCCTCTCAAAAGGTACGAGGAGGCTCATGAAAAAGTGAAGTGCATGATCTTAGACGGGATCAAGTATCATGTGATCCCACATTGTTGAGTAGGACACAATAAGGGAAATGTGGGAGGCCTTGACCACTTTGTACGAGGGAACTTCCGTTCAACAGAAGATGTCGCTTGAGATCTAGCTGAGACAGTGTCAGATGTAGAAGGGAGAAGAAATCGATCCCTTCCTTCTCAGGTTGCAAAGGATCCGAAACCAACTAAGTTCCATAGGGTCTACACCAGATCCTGAATTCATGGTCAGGATTGCCCTGAATGCAGTCACTAAAGACTGGGAAACCTTTGTCCAGAGCATCTTGGGCAGGGCTTCTCTCCCTAGTTGGGAGGAGATATGGGCAGCTCTTTGACAGGAAGAGATCAGGTAATTGACTAAGGCGGGAAGTAGTGGCAAAGGGATTAGAGTGAGGAAGGAGGAAGAGGAGGATGCAACTCTCGCATCAGAAGGATAGTAAGGGAAACAAAAGAGGAAAAAGAGAGATATATCTAAAGTCAAATGCTTCAGATGTGGAGAACTGGGTCATTTCGCCACTCAGTGTCCTCAGAAGAAGGGCAAGGAAGAGAAGTCCGACTCAAAGGCTGCTCCAGAGCAAGCTGACAAAGAGGGAGATGATGATGATTGCGCCACGAACACTCATGCACCTCTAGAGAGGAGGTGAGGCAATATTGAGCTATAGTCGAGAGGACTACACTGGGGCAGGTTCCTTGAGTTGCCCAAACTCTTGGATCACATATAACTAAGGAATCCCTTAATGATAGTAGCAGAATGACAAGAGTCAGTTGACGCGAGGGATGATGGAGTGACAGTGGCAGAACTAGAGTTCCAAAGTCTGAAGTAGCGCAGTAGAGTTTTGCAGCAGTGCGGGAGGCACATAGCAGATACAACAACAACACAGTAGCATCAGAGGGTTAGCACAAATTAGCAACAAAGGTAGCTTTAGCATCACGGGGCATCCAAACTGACAAACATGTCAGCTTTTGGGTGAATTTTTAGTTACTTACTTCTCAACAAATGAGTTGCAGTGCAACAGTTAGTAGTGGCAGTGCTATGGGCAGCATAATGCAACATATTGAGAGGGAGCTGCAATATAGATGTAGCAATGACAGTGGCAGTGCCATGGGAAGCAGCACAGGTTGGAGTAGCATAGTGGATGAGGGGTAGCAGGTCGAGCATCAACAACATAGAGGACCGATGTCATGGATCAGTGTGACACATCTGTTGGGAAGTATTGCTAGAGCACATTCCTCGCTAAGAGGGAGTGTTGATTTTTGGGTAGCATCAGATGTGCTCTAGCTCTTAAATTTTGTGGAGGGGCTAGAACACATGAGGTCTCCAAGACCTAGAAATCATTTCATGAAATTCAACCCCGATTGTATTTTATTAAAATAATTAATATTTTTAATGGGGTTCCTAAGTCTAATCTTAGGAAAATTAAAATATTAATGGGTATTAATGTAAAAATGGGTGAGAAGCTTCTAAGAGATGAGGATCAAGTCTAATTTAGTCTTAGTCATTGATTAGAGATTAGATGAAGACCGTTGATTTCTCAACATGAAAAGTATAAATGGAGGCTTGGGGTCAGTTGGAGAATACACATAGAGAGATCGAGGAAATCGATTTTATGAGGTGAGAAGTTCCTAGGAGGGAAATCAATTGGGGAGATCTTGCAGCTGAGGGGTAGTGATAGTTCAGGAATATAGACAGAGAGGCAGAGAGACTTGTGGAGGCAGCATAATAGCAAGGAGAGTTGACGCTGGGCCAGTCTAGGCCCACGCAGCCTTGACGCAGAGCTAGGAGGACCAACACAGAGAAAGAACTGCCTTCCACATAGAAAGTTGGGGGACTGTGGGAACAGCCAGGAAAGATGACGCAATGGGCAGAAGGGCTAACGCAGAGCCTCAGAGAGCTCCATGCAAGACCATGCAGTTACTGCGAAGGGGTAGAAAAGTTGTAGATGGGGCCAGCTAGTTTTGCTGCCGGATAAACCACGTTCTGTCGGGTAAAGTGAGGTAAAACTCACTCAGGTTCTTCGCTATTGTATTTCACTGTCACTGCTTTGATAGGAGGGAAACTGACATTTGTATTCAGAACTTCTGCTTAATAATAGAAAACCCTCAGAGCTGCTGCACTGGTTTTCTTGCATTGGGTTTTTCCGGGGACGTTTAGTCCAAAAATAAGTGTGTCATTTGCATGATGTCTCATTTATTTTTCAGTTCTTGATCTGTATAGTGGTGTAGGCTGTAGTGTATTTACATTTATATTTTCTAAATATTTTCCGAAAATAACTTGTTAAATGAATAAAACAAGTAGGTAATGTAAATCAATTTACTGCAGTAGGATTTTTGGTTAATTAGATTCCGAAATCTTCACAATGCTCAATCCATACTACACTTTTGGAGAGCAGTGGTGAGCTTGTAGATGTAGTGTTTCCCCTCCATAGTAGAGCGTTGGCCATTTTAATGATAACAACAATTGATTGACACCTTAGAGCATTCCTAGATGTTGAAATGTTGAGCTCACTTTGCTTAGTGTTGGAGATCCTTGATGATGTACCCAACATGCCCCTGGGCTAGCCTTGACACTGTTTGATGAGCATAGCTTGATCCAAAGTCCAGACAATGATGGTCATCCCTAGGATGACAAGGGATGGCTTGTACTAACTCTTGGAGCCCTAATGCTAGAGAGAGATTGCACCATATTGTCTTTATATCCCCCTTTGAGATGATGCAAGGTACCCTGAGTAGGCTTTTGACACATTGAGACATTTTGAGTCATGACTTGAGGGTTTCCCCTCAATCATTGAGTTGATTATGATGATTAGAGATGCATCCTTCCTATTCCTATTCCTAGAGAGGAGTTTCAACCTACATGTGTGGGTTTTTAGTAGCTTATTTTTTTGTATTGAGCTATTAGGTTGGTTGTAACCAATTTTCTTCATGTACACTCAAAATCAAATGTCAGAAGGCTTTTAGGCTAATTATTGAGAGTGATTTACCTCATATTAATAGACGACCACTCCATCCTTATTTTTCATCATCACTCATGGATTTTGGCCTCCATTGAAGAGCTCAACTTAGCCTTGTGTAAAGTCGCTACTTATGGAGATGTGATCTTTTCCGAGCTATTGCTATTGGAGATTGATTTTCCTTGGAAATTTCTTTAGAGAACTCAACTTAGCCTCGTGTAAAGTCACTACTTTTGGAGATGTGATCTTTTTCGAGCTATTGCTATTGGAGATTGATTTTCCTTGGAAATGTATTTTTGGGATTGAAAGAAGGCTATTTCATGGATCAATTGTAAGTTTAATTGCAAATTTTTATCTTTTATTTTTTTTTCATGTGAGTAATTAATTCTAGGATTTTTCTTGTGCAATGTATAAATGCATATTGTTTATGGAAAATCTTGGTTGATTATTGCATGTTAAATTTATCTTCCTTGAAATCCATAGGGGACCTCCTAGAGAGCTTCCCCCATTTAATTTCTCTAGTCACAAAGAAGATAGTTAGGGTTTGTACAAGTGAAAATTAGGTTGTCCCCCTTACTCTTTCTGTTAAATTTAGCTCTAAAGACTCCATCACCCAAGCAAAGATAGGCACTAGTATCCTTGATGTTGGTCAAAAACTATAGAAGCTTCAATATTTTCCTTCTTTTTATTTTTCTAAGTCCTTCAAGGCAAGCTGATAGGTCTATTTTGTAGGGTTGAATTCAATTAGGGCATTTCTAGGTGAACATTGGAGCTAAAGATGCTTGAATTTAGGTTTGTTTAGTCAACTCACTCAAATTATGGTATTTTACATGGTTAAATTTGTGCTAGAAGCATTGTCGTCATCCTCTCTAAGTAATTTGTGCCCTAAAATTACCCTAATCCTAGCTAGGGCTTAATTTAAGGGTTTTCTCCTTTGTTGAATATATCATTTGAAAACCCTTTCTTCGCACTTGTACGCCTAGAAATTTCTTTGTTGATATATAACTTGAAACGCCAGGTCACACGTGCCTCTTTTAGGGCTTGGTCTATGGTGTGTTGTTCCTATGCAAGAATAATTGTGTCTTTGTCCAATTTTGAGTATATTTACCTACCCTATATTTACATCACCATGAGCCATATAATCTAGATTACCCTTTAGGTGATCATTAGGAAGCCTCCTTTGTGGTGCAACTCCACTAAAGAGTAAGATGAATATTGTTGAGGTGATAGTTGTTGAGAAATATAGGGCATTAATAGTTAAAATATTTCTCAGCTTAATAATTTCTTGTGATATACTTTTACTTCTTAACTTATAGCATTTTCTTCATTATGTTATTATTGTGTTCTTTTCATCAAGACAATTACCAATGTGCACAATAAAAGACAAGTGACACAGTATATAGGCTTGTTTTCCAGGTCCAAAACCTCTCACCTCTTGAGAGGAAAAACCCGATCAAAGTTCTTTTTCTAGATCTTCAATTGACAGGTACCATGACCATGACAAAGACCATTGAATCAAGTATCCTCCCAAGAACCTTGTCACTAACCTTGATGCTCTGACTCTTCCCTTCCTCGACTTTCTTCTTGATCTCGAACTACTCTTCTTGGCTTCCTCTAGAGAAACTCTATCTCTATCCTTCACACTACTTCTTTTTGACTTCCCCTAGAGAATCTTGGTCTCTAGACTTCACACTGCTCTACTCGGCTATCTATAGAGAATCTCGGTCTCTGGATTAGAAACCCTAATATCTATACTGCTTCTCTTCGACCTCCTTTTATGTAGCAATAAGTTCTCCTTTTATCTTCTCTTCATGCCTTCGGTTCTTCTTCTTTTGTACCCAAAACGACTACCCCAAAACAATACTTCCTTTGATGACCCCAGAAGAAACCTTCCTTTGCTATACCCAGAAGAATCCTTTCTTTGCTATATCTTCTTCGTACTTCTATTTTTGGTCTCTTCTTCGCACTTCTTCTTGATCGAGTGCTTGTGGAGTTTCTTGCGTCTAAGTGAGGCCGAGTGTGGCTATATATACACTTCATTACATATCCTTTAGGCCGACATGATCACAAGTAGTTAGGCCGACTTCTTCTAGCAATTTCTTCCATCGTTCTAGGCCGACTTGAAGAGGATAAGTGCCAAGGTCTTGGAGGATACTTTACATAGATAAGTTCGATGTTTTACAAAGTGTAACATGACTTCATTACATAACAATGACTCTATCATTTTATGACTAGATGACAAATAATTCCTAAAGACTCTCAATGGGGGTCTTGACTCAAAAACAAAATCTCTTGCTCATGAAATCCATGAAGCAAACAATACAATAATTGTATTTTTCTTATTTACATCTCATTACATAAAATAATAATTACATGTCATTATGAAGACCGAACCTAGTTACACTTCTCAACAGTATTCACAATGGTACTTGGACATTCTCAATCTGAAGAATTTCTCATAAGAAGAATTTTGGATTGGTAACTCATTGGTATAGCATCATATCAACCATTATTGTTACATAGAAAGGGCTTGACTAAAAAATCTATCTCTCCACAAGATCTGAGCTCAATGTTGCTGAGACCAATGATTTATAGAAACTCTCATCATTGTCTCTCGTGGAACATCCCCTACCCGGGTACTTAGGGTGTGTTCTGTGAGGACTATTCTTATCTTGGTCTCCCCAACCCTCAAACAATATCGGTCATCCACGATTACTCCTCTATTGGATGCCCTATCTCATCCTCATAGAGTATCAGATGCCAAATAATTACCCAATCCTCCATTTTGTCTTCCTAGGTGAAGACTAGAATGATATGTCTATCTCTTCCTCTTAGATAGGGAGGACATATTCCAATAAAGGAATGTACTCATTCCTACAAAAGGAATGTACCTAAGCTCCCTCTTGTCTTAGGAATTTTCAAGTTTCTTCCAAGTAAGAAACTTCTTTTCAGGTTCCCTCTTAACTAGGGACCTACAACAGCTCCTCATGTGGAGATCATGGAACAACTAGCTTCTTGAAGAGCTCCTTCCTTTGATGTCATGATTTTATTCTTCGTTATGAAGTCTTCATCTTTTGGGACTTCTTCATAGGGAACAAACCATCCATCACTTTTGTCCATGAGTTATTTATGTCCTTATTTCATCAGAAAGTGATCCATCAATTTCCCATATGGTTTTGCTTTATGTCATGCTTCTTTCTTCATGTCATATTTTCTAGAAGGATCTTACATCCTTCTATATGGTTTTTCCTGGAAGTCATCCACAAATCTTCCCTTTGACAAACCTACATAAGCCCATCCAGATATTAGTTAAAAAATAAGAAATGAACACTTAAATCATAATTACCTTTTTGATGATCTTTCATCATGACATCTTCTTGTAGGTATAAACATCTTGCATGCATGTTGACACATTTCCTAAAGATATTCATTGTCAAGGGTCTCCACCTTTTTCCGACTCCTATCAGAGTCTTCATATATTTTCAGGGAGATATTCTAGTCAAATCTTCTTGGTCTTAGATGTTGAATGCCTTTTACCTTTGTTGCATATTTTACGATCTCTTCCTCTCTTTTTTCACACACTTAATTCTAGTAGCTTCCAATCAAAGTTCCTCAATAGCCTCCTCATGTTCCATATGAGAACATATTATGTCGATTTCATCTAGTGTGACTTATTCCTTTCGGCAATCTTTCAGAGGAGGAGATTCTTTCTTCCTTTGATCATATTTCCCAAGATGGAAATAATGATCTATATTATCTGCAACCATATGACATGACTTTGATAATAATCTATGTAAGCATACATACCTCATCTTTCCTTTGGGTCATCTAGACTTCCTGCAATAGTGTCCTTTGAATGAGAGAGTTTTATCCTTTAGATCAACTTCATTGTTATGTCATCATACCATCATTCCTTGAATCCCATTAGTTGGAATTCCCGATGAAACACTTGCTTTCTTTCTAGATCGGTGAATCCTTTAATGAGGATTCCATGAGAGAAACTTGAGGATCTTTCATATCCTCACCCGACATATGTTTCCTTATTGACTATTGCATGATGATCCCAGTCAATGATGACCTCTACTTCTTTCTATAAGTATCACTTGAGGTTTCAATGAGGTTTACAAGGGCTCCCATTATTTGTAATTAATAGAATTTATTCCAGACATCCTTTCTGCTTCCCATGTCAAGAGCTCGTACTTCTAATGCTTGTTTCATGATGTTATTTTATAATTCGATGCGTCCTATCTTATTTACATTGCATCCTATCTATAAGTTACAAGTGAAAAGTACCTTCTAGTGAAGAAGAACATCTCAGTCATAGTAGAGATCTTTTACTTATTCCTTCTTAGGCTTCTTTGTCTCAGGTTCTTTCACTTCCTCAGTAATAATGGCTTCTTCCCTATCCCTCTTGTCCTTATTACATTTAGGACAATCTCATATATAGTGCCCAATTTCCTGACAACCAGAGCATCTTATCTTAGTCATGTTCTTCTTTTTCTTTGGAGGACCAAACTTTCCAAATTTTCCTTGTCTTCTTGTCATGGCAGCATATGCTTGATTCTGCTCATTTGGTCCTACATCAAATTTTTCCTTCAGTTTGGTTTCTTCAATCTTGCAGAGTGACCATAGATCTTTAAATGGAAGGGTCTCTTTCTTCCCATATAAACTTGAAGTGAAGTTACCCCATTTTTCTAATAGTGCATTCAGTACAACTGGGGTCATCTCTCTATCAGTCATGAGTTCTCCTAACTCTTGTACTTGATCTCAAATTTTGATATCCTCATGAAGTATGAGGCTATTCCATCTTCCTTGGATATTTTCAATTTGTAGAGTTCTTGCCTTAATTAGATTACTTCTCCTAGAGTACTCACGGAAAACAATTCTACCAGTTCATCATATATTTCTTTTGCAGTCTCCAACTTTTATACATATGGGATTAGAGAGTCTTTTATAGATTCTATAAGAATTATCTAGGCTCTCACTTCTCCTTCATGAATCTAGCATGTGCTTGAGTATCTTCCTTAGGAGGTTGGGTTATCAACCCCTTGATGTGATCCATGAGCTCATTCTCAATAAGATTTAGGTCTGTCCTTTTCTTCCTTGCAAGGAAATTTGTAGCCCCAACTAATTTATTATTTTCCTTGCAAAAGGAAATTTTGGTATTATCAGATATAGTCATAGACTTACTTGAGAGATTGTTACTTGCTTCCTCCTTAATGTTGATGTTGACAGAGGATTTTATTCTTGAGATTTTGATGAGAGACGGTTGGATTCACAATCTTTCTTAAATGTTCTAGTCTTCCTTCTTGAAGATGGTTTCAAGACTCTTGTTGGTGTAGATTTCTTTGATCTAGGGTTTTGAAGATCTTGCCCTTGGTAGCCCTTGGATTTTATACGATCCTTCTTCAAGGCTTGATGTCTTCTTGATTGAGTGCCCCTTCTTGACTTCAACACCTTAGCTCTGATACCATATTGAGAAATCTAGGGCATTAATAGTTAAAAGATTTCTCTACTTGATAATTGCTTGTGATATACTTCTACTTCTTAGCTTATAGTCTTTTCTTTATTATGTTATTATTGTGTTCCTTTCATCAAGACAATTACCAATGTGCACAATAAAAGACAAGTGACAAAGTATGTAGGCTTGTCAGCGAGGGCTAAAACCTGTCACCTCTTGAGAGGAAAAACCTGATCAAAATTATTCTTCTAGATATTCAATTGATGAGTACCAAGACCATGACAAAGACCCTTGACTCAAGTATCCTCCCAAGAACCTTGTCAATAGCCTTGATGCTCTACCTCTTCCATTCCTCAACTTCCTTCTTGATCTCGAACTGCTCTTCTTGGCTTCCTCTAGAGAAACTCGGTCTCTATCCTTCACACTACTTCTTTTTGGCTTCCCCTAGAGAATCTCAGTCTCTGGACCTCACATTGATCTAGTCGGCTATCTCTAGAGAATCTCGGTCTCTAGATCAGAAACCTATCTCTATATTGCTTCTCTTCGACCTCATTTTATGCAGCAATAAGTTCTCCTTCTTTCTTCGCTTGATTCCTTCGGTCCTTCTTTTGTACCCAAAATGAGTACCCTAGAAGAGTACTTACTCTAATGACCCCAAAAGAAACCTTCCTTTGCTATACCCAGAAGAACCTCTCCTTCGCTATACCCAGAAGAATCCTTTCTTTGCTATATCTTCTTCGTACTTCTATTTTTGGGCTTTTCTTTTCACTTCTTCTTGATCGAATTCTTGTCGAGTTTCTTGAGTCTAAGTGAGGCTGAGTGTGGCTATATATACACTTCATTACATGTCCTTTAGGCCGACATGATCACAAGTAGTTTGGCCGACTTCTTCTAACAAGTTCTTTCGTCATTGTAGGCCGACTTGAAGCGGATAAGTGCCAAGGTCTTGGAGGATACTTTACATAGATAAGTTTGACCTTTTACAAAGTGTAACATGACTTCATTACATGACAATGACTCCATCATTTTATGAGTAGATGAAAGATAATTCCTAAAGACTCTCAATGGGAGTCTTGACTAAAAAACAAAATCTCTTGCTCATGAAACCCATGAAGCAAACAATACAATAATTTTATTTTTCTTCTTTACATCTCATTACATAAAATTATAATTACATGTCTTTATGAAGACCGAACCTATTTACGCTTTTCAACAATAGTGGCAATCTCCCTCATTGTTGCGACAAGGTCTGGACTTTTCCTTATGAGGCCTCCCACAAGGCTTACTAGATTTTGAGGAAACATTTTTAGCACCATTGTCAGGGAGGAATTGAGTCAACCTTCTCGTAATCCAAGTCTAAGATTAATTTAATTAATTGAGATTATCCCATAAAAAAGGATAAATTTTATCATCTAGCGACTCCATTGGAAGAATGAAACCCTAGTTCTTCACTGAGCTTCAAAGTTTCAATGCTTGTAGGGTGAAGAAAGCTTCTCTTAAGGCATTGTGAATTCACCCTGGCAACTCTCCATTTGGTTGTTATGCAAGATCAAGGAAATGGTTCCTTGGGATCTACATGAGATGTACCCTACTTTGGATATTAAGGATATTCTTGGATATCCAAATCCTTTTGATACAAATGCTATGATAAATCTTTCGAAATTTAGTGGTGAGCCTTCATCAATTGATTAGGTAGCAAAATTCATCAAATCTGTTTTAGAGGTCAATGTGGTTCATGAGGATGTTCTCATGACATTATTCATTAACTGTCTCAGGAATAATCCAAATGAATGAGTTAAATATTATTGTGGAACTAAAATAATTCCCTTTATTAAGATATTTATTAAATTTGTTTTAAGTATTAGTGGGTAATGTTTCAAAGTTATGAAGATTCCCTTTAAAATTTGGCCATAGCCATCAAAAGGGAATGCCTTCTTCATCCCTCTGAAGATGTAGAAATTGAGGAAGAAGATCATTGTCATCTGAAAGAGAAGACCACCCCTATATCAAGTAGAGTATATTGAAAAAAATCCTGATCATTCTATTGATGAAGAAAATCAAGGTTGGGATGAAGAAGAATACCATGAGCAAGTCCCTTTTGGATCATCAAGATGAATATATTGAAAGTGATATTGAAGATGCTCTAGGAGAGGAGCATGGTGTTAATAAAGAGAATCCTACTAAAAATGATGCTTTGACAAGTGAATTTGAGGCTAACTCCACCCTTTTGATGGATATTAAGTTTGATGATACACTATGTGAAGACTTGAAAAGGGTGATCCCATTTGTTCCTTGGAGATTAGCACTGATGAGTTTTTACATGTGGAAAAGGAGAAGTGGGATATGAGGGCCATAATTTTGATAAGGATCTAAATTATGACACTAATGATGATGCCAAAGATGACTTTATTCTACCTTTCACTCCATATGACGATCAACAAGACATGATTGTTGATTTGTTTGAGCCATCTTCCTGTCTTCTTGATGTCACTCCTTAGTCACATCCGAGTCCCATAGATTCTAAACATGATGAGCCAGCTTTGGATGACCTTTATGAATTTCATTATTCTGAAGAGGAGCTTAGTCGTTGAGATCTTCTCCTCTAGCCATCTCCATCCTCATGCCACTCACAACATGTCGCTTGTAAGATCAATGATGGTTGGATGCCTGAGATAGCTATTGGACAAGAGTTCCTGAAATTGATCATTGATTATTCCATATCCAAGATGAAAGAAAGGATTCATGAGTGTAGAAAAAATTTGGTTTCTCCATTTTCATCATATGTCCCTTCTCATGGTAGCAAATTGATCTATGGGTCTTGTTGCACTCATATTTGTCAAAATTCAAAGGAAGCAGAAGTACAATTTTTTTCAATAGGATCAGATCATCTATCAACAATGTTATGTGTCATTATAAACCCATTTTGCAAGTTATGTAAGGTAAATTATCCTAGTAAGACCTTGTGGGTGTATAAGAACCTAGGTAAGCCTATTATTTTGGAGAAAAGTTTCATCCTAGGAGGTTTTTCATCTCAATGAGTTGTGTGTGTGTCTAAACATAGATGGTCGACAGAGTTTTTCCCTCCAACCTCACTGCAAAGCTAGGGTGGAATTCTTCTTCAAAGTCATATGTGAGTCCTAGTGTTATAGTTGAGCCTTATGTAAAAGTGATTTGGGAATAATTTAAGCTACTTGGCTAAATTATTTGATTACAAATCACTTGGTCTACTAGATCATGTTGTGTCACATAATTGGGTATGTGCCTTGACGGTCTAAGCCAAATGTGTATTCCCTCTTTAAGGGTTGTAAATGTAAACATATTATGTAAATCAAGGTTGAAAAAATATTAAATCCCCTCATGTGTAAAAATTAATTAATTTTTCTGGAAAAAAAATTAAATAAATCTTAAGCCAGAAAATTAATTCATTAGCGTCAAATTAAATTGTCTTAAGAAAATTAATTCTCCAAGTGGAAAAATTCGTAGGTCTTAAAAGAAGTCATTTTTGAAAGTCCTCCACTAAGGGAATATTGTATATTTCAAGAAAATTTGGACCCTTGGACCCTTGTGGTTAAGTCAAAGTCAAAATTTTGAGGAAATTAGCTCAAAATAATTAATTTTGAGCTAATAAAATGGAGTTAAATGAAAAAATAAAAAATTCCTCAAAAATAAAAATTCAACGGCTAAGATTAAAATATCTTTAAGAGTTTATCAATGACCGAGATTATTTTGACAAGGATAAAAAAAACTAGTCGTTATTTTTCTACTTGGAGGATTTAGCTATAAATTAGAGAGTCATTTGAGTCTCTAGAACAATGATCTTTGGCTAGAAAATTGTTGTTGAAGCTTTCATGTAAACTATTGTTCTACTGGGAACTATTTTTTCTATCATAATAAATACTTTGGAGTGCAATTTCAAGGTGTTCCATGTTCATGATTTGTGGTATGTACAAACTACAGACTTTCCTATGTTGTGCTGAATATTGGCAAGATCTGTTTTCATTAGATGGACATAAAATCATTTTATTGATAGTTTTGGGCTAATATTAGGTGGTTTGGTTCCCCATATGATTAACAAGTTGTCTTGGGATAAATACATAGTGTTTGTAGGTACTTTAGTCCTTGGTCTCCAAGTTCACAAACTTGGGCATGAATTATTTTGCCTGGATCCCAAATATTTGTATGGTGGATTTAATATTTTCTAAGGCTATAGTGTGTATTGGGTTTCTAAAGTATTTTTAGCCATACATCAAAGAAAAAACTCCATAAAAATAAAAAATCTAAAAAAACTTATTTCAAAACCCTTGTACATTTGTAAATTTTGTGAATAGATTTGTAAATTAAATTTGTAAATTATTTTTGCTAATTGGGGTTTAGGTTTCTTGAGATTTTGTATATATTTGTGGTTTTGAAATTAAAATTTATTTTTTTATATTGAGTATTTGGGTTTCTATTCTAAATTTGTTTCAGGATTGAGGAAGAAATTGACATTGGAGACCTCAGAAACCCTAGACATCTAGGGTTTTCAGGTTATTTTTGCAGGTTGCTTATTTTCAAATCAGGGAAGAAACCCATTTTCTGAAGGCCCTAGCCCTTACCCAACCTAAAAGGCTAGTGTTTGGGACCTATTTTGCAAGCATTAAGAAGGTCATAAGCCCTACAAGGGCTAGATCTCATTGCAAACAAGGGTTTCTTCAAGGGATTGACATTTTATCTCTAACAATTTGTTTTGCAGCGATTTTGGGGTTAACATTGTGTTTTCAGGTGGTCATCTTCATTGGAAGTCTTCCTAGCCATCTACAAGGCCCCAAGGCCTCTTGGTTTGCTATATGAACCCTAGCTTCTCACTGTTTTACCACTGTTGTAATTTTTATTTTTAACAATGATATATAAGCCCTAAAATCACATTTAATTTGGTCAAAATAACTCAAAATTGCAAAATTTGAATTTTCCTAAATTTTGGCCATTTGGGCATTGGTTATCTAGCCTAGATCTGATTTTTTGCTTGTTGGAATTTTACTACATAACTGAATATATCAGATCTGAACTTTTTTTGAATAATTCACCTAAAAGGCTCAAAATTTCAAATTTTCAGTTTTGGCAATTTTTTTCAAGTTCTGGGCATTTTTGGCATTTGTTCAAGCACTAATAGCTCACTGGTTTTTCTGATTTCCTCATTGCTATAACAAGTTTTTGAGATCTGATATTTCCAAATGTCACACTCTAAAAGTCCTAAAAACTTGATTTTTTCAATTTTGATAAAATTTTCCTAGTTTTGGGCATATTGGGCATTTGTTGTAGCATCATTAACTTGTTGATCTGATGATTTGTTTGTTGCTGTAATAAGTTACTTCATATTTGACATATTACTGAACTCCATTTTAAAGTGAGCTAAATTCATAAATTCACCTCTACTAATCATTCGGAAAATTTTTTGTTTCATATATTTGGTAAATTCCATGATCTAAAGTGATTTTCTTCTTGTTGTCATAAGTCTAATAAGTGCTGGAATTTTTTGAAATATTACTGCTGATTTGGATATTTGAGATCTAACAATTGCTTGTCTTGCTCCAAGTTACAAGGATTTCTGAATTTTACACTTAAAATACTCATACATTTAAGCTCTAAATTTCTGAACTTTTGGTTGGTTAAGTTGTTTTGACACTTGGAATCTAATTGGCATTGTGATAAGAACATATTGAGTAAATTTTATTGGCATCGTTTAATTATTGGCTAATTGACAAATTAGATAATTTATTTTAAGTATCTTATGGATTAATTCATTGGCACTTGTATCCTTAAGCACTTGCCTTGTATTAAGATTGTCCTCTATTTGCTGTTAAGTATTGTTGTGATGAGGAGTAATCATAATTTGAGTACTTAAACAATCTTAACTCAAGTAATTTCACTCATCTTCTTTGCACAGGCATTCTAGGATCTAGCTTGCAGTAAAAACTTACCTCCTAGCATAAGCTAGGTTGATAGACTCGTAGGGAAACCCTTTTCCGATTAACTTGAGGGATTCAACCCTTCTTAGTGGTTAACACAATGACCTTGCAATTGCCAAAGCAATAGTCACCGCATCGCCGAAGGCATTGGGTGGTTGGAACACAGCGGGAGGTATTGTTAATCAGGCATTTTTCTACTTCCTGTTGGATTCCATCCCACAACATACACTGAAGAATATTTCTCAAAACAATTAAGGAAGAGGTTCAACTTAGAATGGGAATTTAATCTAAAATTTACCAACATTCCTGCATCACACCTAGCTCTTAGAACTTGCATCCCATATAGGTTAGTCTATCATATCAAGTAGTGAGTGTCCATCCATTTACTTGGTATTAATTTACATTAAGCACGAATTGTGACTCCAGAAGGCACTAGTCTCATACTTAAAATCTAATCTAATCATTAATCTTGCTAAATTTAACCAAGTATCTAGGCCACTCATCCGTGTCTCCCAAACAAGTTGGTTCCCAACTTGTTTTCCTTCACCTCATTTCCATAGGGTCTACCCCCCATAGCCTGTTGTTGGGAGACAACTAGAACGGAGTGGGTGAGGATCAGAGTGACATCCCTCGCCTTGAGCGATTGTCGTGGTGCCTGTACATTTTGAGCGACAACAGGCCTTTTATTTCCCTAAATACCATCCCTATGACTTGGAGCTAGCGTTTGAGTGTGATGATATGGTTGATTATGATGTTTCCTTATTTTATCTCATGATTAATTCAAGGGGTTAAAGGTATGACATTGATCTAATGACGTGCTGGCTACATTAGTTATATGACTATACTTAGTTAATGTATTGTATGCTAGCATAGGTTAGAGTAGGTAGTTGCATTGCATTTGTGAGTTACATTAATGTGTGAGCATCCTACTAGATTAGAATGCATTTAGCTAACCTTTCTCTTTTCATTATGGTTTTATACATCATATAAACGCAAGGGTGATGATCAACACCCCATACACGTGCTAACAAACAAAATGATTTGACTATACAAATAACAGATCTGCAAACCTAAGGATTGTTGGGGTTCTCATGAACTATCGTTCAAGCATATAGATCATGCACTCTATGGTAAGCACATGTCCTCGAGTTGGAGCTAGATGTTACCCACCAAAAGTGGGTAACTCCATCGAAGAAATTTTTCTCCTATCTTGGACAACCAGCTATCTCACAACCCTATACATTGCCCAATATATGATGATATGCCACATTCCTTCGCCATTTGCATTGATCATAGACCTCTCACCATCCAACATTCCTCTTGAAGGAAGGTGGGTTTCCACTCGATAGGTACTTTAACCATTTTGCAAATCAAGTGCCTTTACTTAATGTTTTGGGCATTCTAACATGCATAAAGGGGTGATCTGGATGATTGATTAATATTGATTGTAAACTTGTTCTCTCACTTTAGCAAGGGGGTTAGTCTTTGGCCCTAATCTAGTGGTACCTCCTCTGAGGATTTAGGTTTATAGGAGGGGCACTACTTGGGAAACTTGGATTGAAGTAGGATATCCATTTCCATTCCATACTTACCACTCTTCACCATTCCATTGATTTCACATCCATCCTTCAGGTTGGATATCACTGGTTCATTGGGATTTGGCACCCTCATATCCACATCCTTGAGTCAGGGTCGAAAAATTTTGCTATAGAGGTTGACGCTGCTAAAATAAAGGTAAATCCATAAGATGGCCACAATAAAAGAATCGGAAAAATTAAAAAGAAAAAAATGGTCATAACATCACTTAACACGTGGGAAAAAACCTAGCATGAGCTCTACCCTCCTCATTAGCCATCACCTAGTTCCTGAGCACGAGATGCTCCATCACATTATAAAGGAACTCTTTCATGTCCCAATCCTGATGAGTGAGAAGCAAACTCATCATTAAGGGGTAAATCAATGCTATGTCATTAAAAACAAGCTTGGACACCTGAGTTATCCTCCTTATCAAAGCATTATCAAAAATAAGTAAAAGGTGCACCAGAAATGTGAAAAAAGCGGGTTGAGGAAAGGGGTAATTCATGCCTCCATGATTTCTCTTTCCATACATATATACACTTAGGATGATGGACCTCCATTAGGTAGTCCCATGACCATGGCACCTAGCCATGAAGTATTTCCACTTCATTTCTACCACTATCGTGAACACCTATGAATTGAAGTTTTGACTTTGGATATGATGCCTTCCCTTAGGGTCTGGAAGCACCTAATATGGTTGACTATATAGCCACCTCTAACATGGTAGGGAACCTTTTTATTGGACTTGATCTAGTTAGATATTTGAAGGTGACCCCAACTTGGAGTTTTATTTTTCCCTTAACAATTAATTATGGTCCACTATGATGCATCTGTGGTCATTATCTCTAATGAATGGTAAGTTTCAATTGAGTTTGAGATGGTTCTTCCAAGTGGTCCTATTGTCACACAATCTAGTAGGGCCATGTTACCGACCACCTTGTGAGTGATATCCATAGGAGAAATTTTTTCTCCTAGATGGCCCTCAATCGGTAGCTAGCAGCCCCTTGCAGCGACCAGATAGTTCGATGTGCCATTTTCTTTGCCGCTTGAGCTAGCCATGTGGTTCCTCACCCATCTGTTATGATCGTATGTTTGAAGGTGGGCCTTCCAAACTTAAAGGTGTGGCTTATCATTGTGTGATTGAGTATTTTTGTTTACTTATCATGGACACTTTTGGGCACGGATTAGTGGGGGGATTTGTCGGAAAGAGTGGAATAGGTTTGTACTCTTGTCACCTCTACCATTTTGGTGGTTAACCTTGTATTCTATGTTGATTATGGTAGAAATGAATGTGTTCTAAGCCTAAAAATTTGCAGAGGGGCTTGGACACATGTATTCTAGAATACCCAGAAATCGTTTTGGGAAATTCCACTCGAAGACAGTTTTATTAAAATAATTAGTTAGTTTTAATGGGTGCCTAAGTCTAAACTTAGGAAATTAAAATAATTAAAGGGTATTAATTAAACTGAGGGTGAAACTTCTAGAAAAAAACGAGGATCAAGTCAAAATGATCTGAGCCATTGATTAGAATCTAATCTGGGTTGTTGATTGATCAACGAGAGGATTATAAGAATAATTTCAATGGGAATTTTGAATATGAACCAGGCAGATACTCAGTTTCCCAAGCAGATCAATTTTCTCACTAGCTGAAGTTCGGCATGAGAAAATCGAATCAGAGGGAGAGTTGCAAGTTGGAGAGAGAGAACATCAGCAATAGTTGGGAGAGTAGGAAGCAGAGAGAAGACGTAGAGTAGAGGAGGGACAACGTAGAGGCAATGACGTTGGGACTGTGCAGCCACTATGCAGAAGGTAACGCAGTGAGGGCATCAGGTCCTCTCCAGAGTCAGAATTTCACTATGAAGCGTGAGAAAATTATCTGTAAAATTTCTCTTCTATTCTGTTGGTTGTATCTTGTAGATGAGATTTTACTGAAGATCAATAAAGAAACCCTCATTTGCTGTACTGGTTTTCCCACATTGTGTTTTTCCAGGGACAATTGTCCAAAAATAACTTTCATTGTGATTGTACGTGTGCTAGTATTTTTCCTTGCATTTACTTTCCGCAATATTTAAATTGTGAAGGCTGCAGGAGAATTTATTTCGATATTTGTTGTAGAAACACTGTCAATAACTTATTTATGAATTAATAAGTAGAAGAAATAATATCAGTCACTACAATTGGATTTCTATTTAGGAATTTTCACATTCTAGTCCCATGGGATCTCCTTTATTGGCCACTATGCTTTAGGGATGACACTACATGGGAAATCTTGATTTATGTTGCATGTTCCCACTTCCCAAAACCATATACATCACTCCCCTTCTGCTCATTACAACCCCATTCATGATATTTCTCATTCGGGTCCACATTGGTCCATTAGGTCCACAAGGAGTTAGCCTCCCCCTCCCCTTGTCCACACCTTGGGTTGGGCCTAGAATGATGTCCCAGAGGTTGATGCAGCTAAAAATACAAGAAAATCATATTTGACCACTCTCAATAGGAAATTGTACCATAAAATGCAAAAGATGTTCAGGACATACAAATTTAGCACGTGGGAAAAAGCCAAACATGAGCTCTAGCCCTTATACATGGCCATCACCCTGGTTCTTATGGGCCCTAGATGAACCCCTCCATCATTAAGGAACCCATGATTGTCACAACCCTTGGTGGGAAATGAAATGCCCCACCTAAAGGGGGTATTTATTGCTATATCCTACACATCATGCTCTCATCCCCTAAAGCCCCAAAGGGTGGAAAAAAAAATGCCGGGGTGACTCATGTACCACGATTGCTCCCTCCTACACTAATATACTCAAGTGTGGGCTTCTCTCTATTAGCTACCCTTATACCATGGCATGTGGCCTAGAGCTTCCCCTTCACCCCCACTCCATTCCATCACTATATCATAAGCCACCTACCGTTTGATGGATATACTGTGGGCATGTCATTGTTATCTTTTGGTAGCATCGGAAGTGCTCTAGCCTTGAAAATTGGTGGCGAGGCTAAGGCACATGAGTTCTAAAGAACCCAGAAACTATTTGGTGAAATTCCACCCGGATTATATTTTATTGAAATAATTCATATTTTTAATGGAGTTCCTAAGTCTAAACTTAGGGAAATTAAAATATTAATGGGTATTAATCAAAATATGGGTGAGAATGATATAGAAGGTGGATAAAGTCATATTTTAGTCTTAGTCGTGATTAGAGACTTAATCTCGATCGTTGAAGATTCAACAAGAAAAGTATAAAATTAAGGCTTGGGGTTCATTTGGAAATACACACAGAGAGAATGAATTGATATAGAGTTCGATTTCTAGGCTAGGAAGCTGAGAAATTCGAACTAAGTGATCATTCTGCAGCAGAGGGGTAGTGAGAAGCTGAGAGGACATTCCGGAGAATATAGAACAGAGAGGCGGAGAGAGCTTGTAGTGACACCATAGTAGCCTGGAGAGCTGACGCTAGGCCAGTCTGGGCCCATGTAGTCCTGACGTAGAGCCAGAAGGGCCAGCGTAGAGCAGAAAAGTTTCCTTCACGCAGAATCCAGAACTGCTGGGAATAGGTGGAAATTTCGAAAATGCCAGAACAGCCTAGATAGTTGACGTAGAGGGTAGAGAAATTGATGCAGGGCCAACACAGAAATAGTCGGGGTTAGCCATTCTTGTGCCGAATCCGCCGAAATTCTACCAAGTGAAGTGAGGTAAAACTCACTCAGATTTTCCGCCAGTATTTTCTCTGTAAAGGATTGCTAAATGAGCATCCTAGATTTGTATTCAGATATTTCTCCTGCATAATAATAAACCCTCAGAATTGTTGCACCAGTTTTCCTGCATTGGGTTTTTCCGAGGACTATTATGTCCAAAAATAAGTGTGTTCTATGTATCTTGTTCTTGGCTCTATTTTTCATTCCATGAGATCAAATATTAAATTAGTGTAGGCTGCAGAAGTAATTTTCTTTAATATTCAGAAGAATAACTTGATGAATGTAATTTAAAATCAAGTAGCTGAAGTAGATTCAAATTTACTGCAATAGAGGTTCCTTCGAGTCTAGGAATTTTCACATCGTATCAAAGCATTGACTTTGAAATAGAAAGAGCAGATCCAGTGCTGAGCAGTGGGGCTGAAATATGTACTTGGCAGAAATTTGAATCCCCTTGAAGGGATTTCTCAGTCCTTGCTAAGAAGCAGATCCGAGGAAATCTCTCTTTGAGTGAGACAACAGAGAGGTATGATTTCCAATTCGTGACTTTGCAGAGGTAGATGGAGTGATGCAGAGCCTCAACGCAATGCTTGAAGGGTGCAGTTTCTACCGGGGCAAAAATATGCTAGAGAAAAACGAAGACATGCAGAAGGGGAAGTTTCTCCTCGGAGAAATTTCCACCAGAAAGTTTGAATTTCTCACTTGTGGAGAAACTGAGCAGTGCTAAGCAGTGACTAGAGGAGTCAGTTTGATAGTTGGGTGAGATGGCATGACATGGTCTTAGAGATTAGGATAGGTTGGAAGGTGCTTCCAACTATGTCATATGAAAGACCAAAATATTAGCTATTTTGGAGGAATATGATCTCGAGGCCTATGTCAAAAGTGATGTAGTTGTTCCCGCTGACAACAATCAAAAGAAGAAGTACAAGGCCGAGCAGGGGAAGGCAAAGAGGCTCATTCTTGATGGAGTTTGAGATCATGTGGTCTCACACTTGCAGGGAAAGGATACAACCTAGGAGATGTGGGAAGCCTTGTCGTCTATGTATGAAGGCTCTTCTAAACAACAGAAGATGTATTTAGAGAAGAAGTTGCAACAGAATTTGATGCAGAAAGGAGAAAGGGTGAACCTCTATATTCAACATCTTTAGGACACTAGAGGCCAACTTGTTGCAGTAGGATCCACTCCTGAGCTAACCGCGATGGTGAGGATAGCCTTGAATGGAGTCTCGGATGAGTGGAAAGTTTTCGTCCAAAGCATATTGGGCAGGGAAAATCTACCTTCATGGGAGGAGATGTGGGCGACTCTTCAACATGAGAAGTTAAGGAGGGACCTAGTGAAGGTTAACCTCAATGGAAATAGTGGGAGTGGCACAAAGACAAAGGAGGAGGAGGAAAACACAGCTCTAGCATCGAAGGGATAGCAGAAGCAGAAGCGGAAGGAGGACATTTCAAAGATGAAATGTTTCAGACATGGCGAGATTGATGAGAAACATGACCCAAAGGTTGTAGCCATGAAGATAGATGAGGATGAGTTTTCCGTGAGTGCCCATGCATCTCCAGGTGGGAGATAGGGTGATATTGAGTTGTAGTCAAGAGGACTACATGTGGGCTAGACCTGTGAGGAGTCCACCTCTTGGATCAATTCCTTGCTATGGAAGCCCAAGATTCAACAGTAGCAAGATGGAATTAGCATTAGATGATGCAGTGGAGTGTTTAGAGGACAGATACAATAGATGGGGACTAGAGACTGATCATCGCAGAGCAAGGTTGGCAGCAGTGTAGTTGGCACAGTGCAGGAGTCAACAATAGTGGAGAAGATTCAGAGGGTCAAAATCAACAACAGTCAGATTCCAACATTCATTGTATTATGCTAAACACAGTTAAGTTAAGCTAATTTTGGATGTTTTTCAATTGCTTCTCTTAGCAACTGAGTTGCAGTATGGATGCAATGTTACCAGTGGCAGTGCTAGCAGCATAGCAAATGCAACGTTTGAGAGGGAGTTGTAGTATAGATGCAACAATGGTAGTGGCAGTGTCATGGGCAGCAATACAATAGTAGCAGCAACACAGTGTTGGTCGTAGCATCAGTGCAGAAAGGAGGTGCTTCAGAAATAGAGCAACATGCAAGTGGACATTGTTGCTATAACACTTTCCTCACTAAGAGGGAGTGTTAGTTTTTGGTAGCATCGAAAGTGTTCTAGCCTTGAAAATTGGTGGGGAGGCTAAGGCACATGAGTTCTAAAGAAACTAGAAACCGTTTGGTGAAATTCCACCCGGATTGTATTTTATTAAAATAATTAATATTTTTAATGGAGTTCCTAAGTTTAAACTTAAGGAAATTAAAATATTAATGAGTATTAATCAAAATATGGATGAGAATGATCTAAAAGGCAGATCAAGTCATGTGTTAGTCTTAGCTATTGATTAGAGACTTAATCTCGGCTGTTGAAGACTCCGCAGGAAAAGAATAAAATGGAGGCTTGGGGTTCATTTGAAAATACACATGGAGAGAATGAATTGATCTAGAGTTCGATTTTTGCATCTAGAAAGCTGAGAAATTAAAACTAAGTGATCATTCTGTAGCAGAGGGGTAGTGAGAATCCAGGAGAAGGAATTTTCGAAGAATACAAAACAGAGAGGTGGAGAGAGCTCGTAGTGGCAGTGCAGTAGCCGAGAAAGCTGACGCTAGGTCAGTCTAGGCCCACGCAGTCCCGACGCAGAGCTAGAAGGGCCAACGTAGAGTAGGAAAGTTGCCTGTCACGCAGAATCCAGAACTGTCGGGAACAACCGGGACTGCCGGAACAGTCGAGATAGCTGATGCAGAGGGTAGAGAAGTTGACATAGGGCTAACGCAGAGCCTACGTAGGGCCAGCGCAAAAATAGTCGAGGTTAGCCAGTCTTGTGTTGGATCAGCCAAAATTATGTCGGGTGAAGTGAGGTAAAACTTACTCAAATTTTTTGCCGGTATTTTCTCTGTAAAGGATTGCTAGATGAGCATCCTAGATTTGTATTCACATATTTCTCCTACATAATAATAAACCCTTAGAGTTGCTGCACCGATTTTCTCGCATTGGGTTTTTCCAGGGATTATTGTGTTAAAAAATAAGTGTGTCCTATGTATCTTGTTCTTTTCTCTATTTTTTGTTTCATGAGATCAAATACTAAATTACTGTAGGCTGCAAAAGTAATTTGCTTTAGTATTCTGAAGGATAATTTGATGAATGTAATTTAAAATCAAGTAGGTGAAGTAGATTCAGATTTGTTGCAGTAGGGGTTCCTTCGAGTCTAGGAATTTTCACAGTCACCCCCTTTGGAGGATGAAACCACCTAATAGATTACTTGGTTAACCCCCTTTTGAGCTTGGAGATACCTGTACATGTCAAATCCCACTATGGAAGATCATGCCATTATGAAGTGTCCACTTGTGTTTCATGATTTGTAAGCTCTTGTACTTGATTACTCTAATGATTTTTTGTATTGGAAGGTGAGGGGACGCATTGGATGTTATGCAAGATTGCAGATGGGTCTCCATTTGGGGTTTGGTCTCCCTATATGGGGTTCAAGCCCTCCAGAGAGTCACGTGGAACTTGTAGGGTGAGCATTGAGAGCCATGGGCCTCCACCATAGTAGAGAGCACATCATGGATCCCCAACACCATTGAATAATTTTTCATGTTCCACCTTTTGGATGAGGATGATGCACCTGGATCACCATGCCCAATCGACTTCACACCAATATCACAAACTTGTCAGATGTTCCAGGGTCTAGATGAGGATGTGTCTCACGATGGGGGACAAAGGAAGGGCTTATGTCATCATCATAGCCCTTACAAATGGTTTACAAGCATTATCGATCCACTTGGAGACCCATGAGGATGTCATTGTGCCCCCACACCCACTTGGGGACACCACATGTGACTTGCTTGTATATCAGGGTTCCAACCCCTTGGAAACTATGTTTGGAGCCCTTTCTCCCAACTTGGCACACTTTGGACTCCACTAGGCCCTCTAAATGGTCTAACAACTCATTGTGTTTACTATTTAGCCCTCTTGAGAGGATTATCTTTCTATTTTGGAGCTATCTTGGTGGGCTTGTCACCAAGTTATATCATTATTATACGTTATTTTATTACTTGGGGATAACTTAGGCAAATTAGACCATTTGAATCCCCTATTGGATTGTATAAATAGAAGAGAGGCTCATTCATTCCTCTCATCATCACTTGGATTGGATTAGTATCTCTTGAGAGATTTTCGTGCTTGTTTTTGGGACGAAATTTTTGGAGTTTCTTGATGCACTATGATGTTTAGATTTTCACTATTGTCTTTCCAGCTTCTTTCTAATGCGAAGTTGATGAATGGATATACTCTCTCTCTCATGTAAGTGAAATTTTAATGCTATTCTTGTTATCTTACTTGTCTAGCGCTTGGTATTGTTATCATTATTCTTGTATGGGTTAAAATAATGCGAAATTCTTCTAGAAACCTTGAATAAGTGATTTAATGCATGCATTGCTCCTTAAGGGAGTGGGTGACTGTTCCTAGAGGCACGTCATAAGTTGAAATACCTAGAAACTTCATCTCCTTTGCAAATTTGAAGTATAAAACCCTAATGACCTTGTTGTTGCAACTTGAAAGGATAACGAAAGTCATCTAGGGTTCCTTAGCATATGAAAATTCTCGATCTAGGTGTATGTTGACTCCATTAAGCCTAAGAAGTAAGGCATTGATCCTCGCATCCCTTAGGTGGTAAAAAATACCCCTCATTTTCTCATCTCCCAATTCTAGGCCTAACCCTAGTACGTCACCTAGGGTATCAAGCGAAATCTTTTATATCCATCCAAAACCCTTGAATTTTGGTGCAATATTGTGTTGGAGTTTTCTCAAGAGGTCCTCCAAGTTTGAGGAAAATTCGAAAATGGAATCCTGAGATATAGCGAATCCTAGCCAAAAGACCATCTCTTTCCCTAGGTTGATTTGGGTTAGTGTCCCCATTTGGATCATTGCATTCAAATTTCTAAAGAAAATTAGTCCTTTGATCCTATTATCCTCCGTAACTAGGTCAAGCCCCTCTTTTGTTGATCAACTCCACACCCTTGACCTAGTTTGGGTCCACTTGGGTTCTCTGTGGTCCAGCAACCTCGTAACTCAAATTCCAAAAGGATCATGTAGAAACCACTTCTCCTTAAGGATTCTTAGGTCAAGGGATATTCCCCAAACCTAGGCTTAAGTATCCTATTAACCCTTCCCAGAGAGCCCATCACCTTTCTTCTTAACCAAGTAAGCCATTTAATTGAGTCTCTCTTGTAAATAGGTTCTAGGAATCAATCTCCATCCATTTATTGACATATTCATCCTTTTGATTCCTCTTATATTAGTCTCCTCCCATCAGTGAAAGTATGTAAACAATAGGGAGATATAGTTGAGGTGATAGTGGGGATATTGCTCCATTGTTGCCACTTGACTTAGTAGTTGCTCTATAGGATCCCCTCCTAGGTCCCCTACTAGTTTGAGCGGTAACAGGCCCTAAGAGGGGGACCTATGGGACAACTAACAGACCAAGTGACAACAATGGGACAAAGATCCATTGTTACCTCAGTCAATGTCCCCTACACTTTACGAACTTTCATCGACGGGAGGAGTCACAGTAGGAAGGAAATCACTTGTAATGGTAATGTCAATGACAAGGTGTGAAGTGATTCCAAAGGCCCATTCAAATAGAGGCACAATGATGGTTCAATGCTTCAATGAAGCTAAAGGCTCTCCAAGAAATACCTAGGATGGAAATCAAGACTTAGGGCTTGAGATTGACAATGATGATAGGTAGACCTAATGTCAAGACACTGAAGATGAGATAGGACCTCTCAAGAAGCTTGTGAGATGGTTTGATACTTCAAATAGGCCCTTCGCTCTTCTTGAGAGACCTTCTAAAGGCTTATGCTAGACATATGGTTTTTAGGATAAATGTGGGAAGAAATTCCTCCAAGGTATTCTCTAGGTCAAGGTAAGAGAGAGGAACAAATCTCTTACGATTTATTCTATCGAATACAAGGCTCATATGACCCTCAAGAAGGGTCCTCGTATCTAAGAAAACTAGCAAGGTTACCCTCCTAAGGCACACCTAGGACACACAAATTTATGGAGAAATACCGTGGGATTTATACCAAAATTTGAGATCCTCTAGAGAAGACACAAAGGAAGATTTTTATCCATACATAATTTGAAAAGTCCCCCTCTAAAGAATTTTGTTGGATTCCCTAGATAGATGCCCAAGAAAGAGGGGCTAAAATTTTGGAGAGAAAAGAAGGAATGATCACTAAACCTCTTCGACCAGTGCCTAGTTCCTAGGGCTATGGAGTCTAATATGATTCAAAATTCACCAAAGGCGTCTTCAAGGAGGCTAAATAATGATGCCCTAGTAAAGAATCTTTAACATTTACCCACCAAATATTTATGAAGTTTCATGGAAGAAAAGTAAAATCTCATCCACTAGGAAACATTCATCAACTGTCATGCAATGAGTAACATATGCATTTTCCAACCGAATTGCTTTCCAAAAATAAATTTTAACAAATTAGGGCACAATAGCATTTACTAGTTGCAACAATTCCTTACATTAGACATTATTCTAAGAAAAATACTCAACAAAAATCACTTACAATATGAAAAATTGATATATCCATTCACAAATCATGTAGTAGGTCCAAGAAGAATGAAACTTTTAGCTTCCAAAGACATCGAAATGCATCAAAAGTCTCCACTAGAGTCGAAGAAAAAGTGCAAAGTATTTTTACAAGAGAAAGATCCAAGTGGTGATGATGAGTTATCACAAATGAGACTCATCTCTATTTATATGAGTCTCTCCTAATTCGATTTAGCGTAATTAGCCCCAAAAATTATAAAATGAATTAGATACAAGTCTTGGTGACAAGCCCACCAAGTAGCTAATACAAGTTATGAAAAACATCGATAAGTGAGTTGAAATGATGATGTTATGATGAAGGAGCGGCGTTGGATGACCTCATTGAGTCCCCTATGTGCCAAAATGAGAGAGAGGGCTCCATTAATGATTGACAAGGGGATAGCCCTTTAATCTCTATAGAAGTCGTCATGTGGGTCCCCAAGGGCTTAGGGAACATCTATTGGTCTCATGGGTCCCCAAATTAAAGATAAGCCTTGTATTATGCTCCAAATGAGGGCTCTGATGATGGTTCCTGCCATCCCATGTCTCAAGGATGAGACAAACCTATTATATGCCTTGGATCAACTACCCTGATCATGCTAAGCCAGTTAGGTCATGTTGGTCCAAGTGCATCATCTTGAGAATAATGTGGAGCAATGAACAAAATGATTATGGTGTTGAGGGTGACCATTATTGAAAAGTGTAACTAGGTTCAGTCTTCATAATGACATGTAATTGTGACTTTTGTAAATTATGTAATGAAGAAAATAAATTATTATTGTAAGCCTTGCTTCATGGGTTTCATGAGCATGTGATTTTATTTTAGATGGCTCCCATTGAGAGCCTTAGGATTTGTCATTAAGGTCAAAGAATTAATGTCATTTATGAAGAGCTCTCCTTGAGCATGTGTAAAATGTATCTGAGTCAATTAAATGTCTAGAAAGCCCTCCAAAGACAAGCATTGCTCTCTTCTCTTGATGTTGGCATATAAAATGAAGGAATAAATCATGTTGGATCATCCAAAGTGACACACTCATTCGGATGCTAATGTCGGCTTAAATATATGGTTGAATCACTATATATAGGAGTATAGGCTCCTCGCATTTCCATAGTCTAGAACTTTGCATCTCTAAAATTTCAATGAACTGAGATATCAGAGGAATTCAGATCATCTATGTTTTGCTAGAGGCTACAGTTGGAAGGTTACAAGATTATAGTTATATGGAGAAGGGAATTCAAATCTCTCTTAAATGTAGATCACAGTGACACCAAATATTGGTCTCTGTATAGACCATAGTTCGATACTCTTGAAACAATCACAAGTTCAGATTCTTCTATGGAGTATGGTGAACAGATTTCGAATATCCTCTCTGAGTTTTTGGTGATGATGAATAGTCAAACATCTTTGTGATTCAGATGTGAGAACAAAACTCAGTCTAAGAGGCAGAGGAAGACTTTGGGTGTCTAAGGGAATTCAGATCCCTCTACAGTTCGTATTTCAGTGGCAACGAAGAAGATGAGACAGTTGATAGTGCAACACAGTCATACATTTCGGTACTATGAAGGTCATGACAGTGAGAAGAAGATATTAAAGACAATGATGAGAAGATCTTGATAAGACAGTGATGTGAAGACAATGTCTTTATGCAAAGAATGTTGAAGCGAAGGAAGAATCACGAAGAAGAAAAGATAGTCAAGAGAAGCAGTGTCTTGGTCTTGGAGTGGCTAATAGTTCAAGGGTCTTAATCTTGGTATTCATCAATTGGAATCTCTAGAAGAAGAATTTTTGTGGGTTTTCCTCTCAAAGAGTGAGAGGTTTTGGCCTTGGCTCATAACCTACATGTTGTGTCTCTTGTCCATTTATGTTCATGCATTGGTTATTGTTTGATGAAGAAGAACACTAATAATATAATAAGAATAAGATTCTAATATAAAGAAGTAAAAAGAATTCACAAGCAGTCACTAATATGTGGTTAATTAAATATTTCTATGTGCTCAATTGCAGAGAGTGAATCACCATCAAACACGGGCACCCCACGTACCACCCTTCCCATGACATGATTAGGGTTCCCAGGGATGCTAGCAATGTCCAAAGCAGGAAATTGATCAAAATAAAGACAACCTATTTGAAATATACATTAAAAATATGTAGGATTCACCATGGTGAATTTAAATATGCCTAGAAAAATGCTTGCTTCACCCTACAAGAATCGACCTTAAAGTTCAATGAAGAATTAGGGCTTCATTCTTCCAGTGGATTCGCCGATAATGATATGTCAATATGTCGTATGGGGAACAAAACACACATCTCGTGTCCTTGACAATGACGCCAAAATGTTACCACTCAAACTAGCAGGGGTCCTAAAAGGGGATCCTTGAAGGGCTACTACTAGGCTAAGGGCAACAATGGAGCGATAGCCCACTGTCACCTCAGTTGAGGCTGCCTACTCTTTACGGGCTTTCACCAATGGTAGGAGACCCGTTATGATAAGGATCACGAAATGGATGGACCAATGATAGGGCAAGGGGATTTCCTAGAAGTCTATTCACAAGAGAGGCTCAAATATGTGGCTTGTTTGTCTTGGAAGACAAGATGGAAGGCTCTCAAGGAAGGGCTTGGGGATAGTTCCAAGGGTCAGGTTTTGAATATGTGCCTTATAAAGGAGATCCCTACGCCCTAGAATTCTTGTGGGAACTTGGATTCTAGGTGATCTTTGAATAATTAACCTTGATAGTGCATGGGACCACACGAGACCAAGTGGACCTGAGGTTAGGTCAAGGGGATAGATTTAGCAACTAATGATATGCTTGACCTGATTAGGGAGGGGAAAGGGATCAAGGAATGAATTTTCAATAAAAGGAAATGCAAGGATCCTAGTGAGGTTTCTAGCCGAAAGGAAACCAAGGGCAATAATTGGTCTTCGAGCTAGGGCTTGCGATATTTCAAGATCCTATAATCGGAATCTCATGAAATCTCGAGGGCTTCTTAAGGACACACCAGCACGATTTTGGACCAAAACTCAAAGTATTTGGATGACTATATTATGAGATAATTAATGTTATGTGACCTAGAGGACTAGACCTAGAGAAGAGGAGAGGGGAGAAGGAAAATAGGCTTAAGATGATCACCTTATGGTGGAACAATCCCTAATCCTTTGTGGAGATTTGGATTCAAGAGTATTAATGACTATGGAAATTTAATTTTCTATGTCAAGGAGGCCTCAAAGACAAGTTCGCATAACATTAGGGCAACAAAGAAAGTGACTCCAAGAACTTTATACTTCGTTTTGCAAGATTTATGGCTTATCAAGATGAATTGCTAAGAATATTCATCTCTAGGAACATTCATTCATAATACATGGCCCATACATGAAGCATCACTATCTAGAAACTGAATTTCCACAACTTCACATAAATGGATGCAGTAAATTAGCCCTAATATAGCGAAATCCCAACAACAATGTATGTGACAAGAATAGAAAAGAAAATAGCATTAAATTGTACTTACATGTATGAAGAGTATATCCAACTATCAAGAATTTTCCAATCAAGAAGCTCCAAGACAAAATAAAATAATCCAAACATCAAAATTCATTCCATGCTCCAAAATTCGTCCTCTAAGAAGGATAGTGAAATTCTTAAGAGAGATACAAGTCCAATCCAAGTGATGATGCTAAAATGAATTCACATCACTTGTATTTATACACTTCTAATGAGTTCTATTTAGCTAATTAAGCCTACATTAGCCCCTAAAATAAAATAATGTGCAAAATAACTAACTTTTGGTGACAAGCCCACCAAACTAGCTCATAAACAAAAGAATAAGCCTCTCAAGAGGTCGAATAATCAATAATACATGTTGTTGGGCCTTCTAAGAGACCTGATGAAGTCCATAGGTGCCATAGTGAGAAATAAGACTTCCAAAAGTAGTAGACAAGGGGTTGGCCCCTTTTTCTCCAAATAATAAACATGTGGTTCTCCCAATGGGTGTGGGGGTATACAAGTAACCTCATGGGTCTCTAAGTAGATCGAAGATGCATGTAGACCATCTGTAAGGGCTTAAATGATAATGTAAGTGATGCCACATCAACATACAAGTCCTGGGTCATCTACAAAGTGCATGATACAACTGTGGGGCCAATAAGGCATGGTGAACCAGGTGCATGTTCCTCGTCCAATATATGAAACTCGAGAAATCTTTGAACATCTCTGGGGATCCATGGAATTTTGTCTACTGCTGTGGAGGCCCATGGCTCTCTACACACACCCTACATGTGTCAATGTAGGCCTCTAAAGGGTTAGGACCCCGTATAGGGAGACCAAACCCAAAATGGAGACCATCTGTAATCCTGCATAAGATCCAATCTGTCCCCTTGCCTTCCGGTACAACAAGTCATTTAAAGAAACTGAGTTAAAGGGCTTGAAAAACATGGACAACAAGTGGGCACTTGATAATGGCATGCCATTCCATAGTGGGCTTTGGCATGTGCTAATGTCTACAAGCTCCAAGGTGGGGTAACCAAGTGCCCTATTAGGTGGTTTCTACATTTAAAGGGGATGATATGTCCAAGGTACATCCTTCAAATGGTGGTGGCATGTGATAAAGTGATGGTACAGAGTAGGGGATGGAGTGGGTAATCCTGGGTCACATGCCAAGGTACAAGGGTAGCTAATAAAGGAGAAGCCCACACTTGGGTATATAAGGTATATGAGAGAGCAATCGTTGTACATGATTCACCCCGACCTTGATTTTTCCACCCTTCTTCATTTGCCTTTTGCCTTTTATGAATTTTCTTTGGTTAATTTCTTGGAGCTCAAGGAGTAAGAGCATGATATGTAAGGTATAACAGTGGATACCCCCCTTTGAGGTGGGGTAGTTCATTTCTCACCAGGGGTTGGGACAATCATGGGTTCTTGAATGATAAAGTAGGCTCATCTAGGGCCTATAGGAACTAGGGTGATGGGCATGAGAATGGGGTAGATCTCATGCATTAGCTTTTTCCCACGTGCTAAATGTGTTTGTCTTGACCACTGTTTGCATTTTGTGGTACATTTTCCTATTGAATGTGGCCAATTATGCTTTTACTTTTCTTTTCAGCTGCATCAACCTCTGGGGCATCATTCCAGGCCTGAACTAAGGTGTGGTCAAGGGGAAGGGAAATTCTAACCCTATGTGGACCCAGGTGGGAGAAATGATGAATGGGATTATAATGCACGAAAGGGGAGTGATATATGTGGATGAGGGAGCGGGACCATGAAGCCAAAATCAGGGTTTCCCATGAAGTACCATCCCTAAAGCCCAAAGGTCAGTAAAAGAGATCCCACGGGACTAGGGTCCAAGGTTAACATCCAAAAAAGGTCTAGGGGAAGGGAGAACAAACCTAGCCCACTTGTTAATTTTTTATAACAATCGTATGTTCTATGCTTTAACACAATTTACTTTAATGTTCCTTATCAACCCAATGAAAAATTCTAATTATCTTCAGTATCAATCACATTAACTTATACACATTGATAGTAAATGTAGATAGAACATAAAAACATATGTAGAAGAAAAGCCATGACAAGAGGATGCAAGATGTGGCAAATGCCAGGGACAAACCCCAATGTGGGGAAACCCTTCAATCAAATCTTCTTATTATTATTCAATAGTTCAATAGAGAGGGAGAGAGTACAAATATCAAAAATACAAGCCCAAAACAATTATGCCAAATCAATAGTCAATGCAGTCTTAATAAAAAGTCACCGGTGGTCAAAGCTGCCCCCTAAGTCACTTGACACGTGGATCTGGGATTCGACGGATACGAGGATTTGAGTGTTGAATATGAACACGTTGACCCCCCAGAATAGGATACGTTATCTATCTATCTATCTATCTATCTATCTATCTATATATATATATATATATATATATATATATATTAAAAATTAGATATTTCTTACACATTTTCTCATTAATGAAACAAATTCATTGATTTCAAACATTGATCTTCATCTAGATGTAAGTTTTACAAAGTAACATTATGCATACTAATACAATTGTGACATACATGATAAATCGTAATACATATTCAATTCATAAGTGATCCAATAGGAGAAAGACAAGATAGTAAGATAAATATTCTACAGTTTTCTCATTAAGTCATCAAAATCAAAATGTGTTACATAGGTAGTGCAATGCCAATGGAAAATAGAAATACCAAATACAAAACAACTAAAAGTATACAAGCCTCAAGGCAGTAGCTAGCTCATGACTCATGAGTCATCAATCCTCATAGTCATCATCAAAATCGACATCACTGTACTCATCATCATGGTCACCACTGCTCTCCTCTACTGCATCCTCCTCCCCTGTATCCAAATTCATCTTTGCATATACTGGTATGGAGGATGATCCCTCTACAGTATCACCATCATCAAATGTGAAAAGCTCTAGCATTAGATCATTGAGATCCAAGTTGGCCAATGCCAACTCAACACTGATGTTTAGACCCATATCATCACGAAAGATATCCCACATCTTTGTCTTTCCCTTCAACCACTCATCCCTCTGCCTGTAAATAAGACTAAGGTTGGTGTGCACATACACCATTGTCTCTGCCCTGGACTGCTCAAGCTTTCTCTTATTGACATTATACAAATTCCCATATGTGCTCCAATTCCTCTTGCAACAAGAGGATGAAGTCACCTAAGAGAGGAGCCTCATGGCTAACTGTTGTAGAGGAGGGATTGTTGCCCTATGATATGCCCACAAAGAATAGGGATTCTTATCTCCCTTGTCTCTAATCAAATAATATCCTGCAAATCGACCAGTGCCAATGGAAAACTCTGCAAAGGCATCCTCCACCTCATCAAGGGATTTTCTATCCTGAAAAACCTGCCTAAATGCATCTTTCCTCCCTTGTGAGATTTCACCATCCATGTGAGGAGGGAATCTGCGGGAAGGTCCACCATTCAACCACTCATGGCTATAGTATTTTGGGTTCAATGAGTGAGCCAAACATTGTAAAGGTCTGAAATTCTTGTCCCATCTATTGACAAGAATATCCTGAATGGTGGTGAAGAAGGCCTCTGATGATGTCTTGTACTCAGGGCACTCACTCTATAAAATAATTCTCATCACAGACTCAATCATGGAATCCAAATCCCTCATAAACCTCTCCTAGGATGGGTTGGTCTATCTCTACAAATCGAAGCAAATAAATGATAGGGTCCATGATCTGAATAAGTAGATGTACCCTCTCCCACCAAGCATCATCTAACACTATGTCCTTCACTCTTTTAGAGGCTACTTGATCTGTCTTTCTCCAAAAAGGCCAAAAATATGAAATAGCCATGGCCCCAAGAGCGATCTTGACCTCCCCCAACCTCTTCAACATGATGAATGAAGAGGCAAACCATGTATTCGAAATCTTCAACAATGATAGAATATTGTACTCCTTGTAGATAGTGAGGGAATTTCTATGATTTTGTACAATGTTACGGATATGTTGTGCATCCTAAATAATGTTACCAATCCAAAGCACATAAGAAGTAATAGATTTTAGTGCTAATTTCAATGAATTGACAATGCAACATGTCCAAAACACTTGTGGATATTTAGCTTCCACAATCATGCCAACATCCTTGCAAATAGGTGCATTGTCTGTAATTATTTGCACACAAGAATCAACACCTACATCTTCAATAAATTTAATAAACAACTCACCCATATATTATGTATCCTTGTATCGTCCAAGTGCATCCATTGCTTTCAAGAAAACTGGACAATTCAAGGAAGACACAATGAAATTGTTGAGTGGGTGTCATGCTGGATCTGTCCATCCATCGGAAACAATGCTAACCCCAGATGTTGGCCATGATGCTTTAATAGGTTCAAGCATTTTTTCCATTTCTTTTTCTTTCCTTCATCAACAATGTGGTTCTAAGCTTCTCTGACCCAGAAGGCACATACCCTGATAGAGCTCGACACATCTCAATAAAGAGAGGTGAGCATGCAACATTAAAGGATATGAAGTTTTGATAAAAAAAAAG
The DNA here is from genome assembly GCA_031772625.1 of Pinus tabuliformis. Taxonomy (NCBI): domain Eukaryota; kingdom Viridiplantae; phylum Streptophyta; class Pinopsida; order Pinales; family Pinaceae; genus Pinus; species Pinus tabuliformis. Next base: position 1,361,528,359 of record CM062816.1, read on the forward strand.
GCAATGGTGAGATCAAGATCATCCTATTTTTCCTTCTGAAAAATCTTGTCCATTGGACCAAGTGAAATTGCCTTTCTTTTTCCTGCTTGTCACCCACCTGAACTCTCAAATGGGAATTTGTTGCTACTTTTCCTCAAGAATGGAAGGGGGCCATCATTCTTGGTTTTTTTAGATTTTGCAGCCACATTTTCCATACCAACATTGGACTCTCTTTCCATTTCTTTCCTCTTTGGTAAAGGCACCTTTGTACAAGATGCAATTCCACAACCTGGTAAAGCCAACAAATGACCTATCACACGGAAATATGTGCTCGTGAAAGTAGTGTGGAAATAGCTGCATTTCCAACTCACATTGCCTCCTCTCTTCACCTTACTGCTTGGCCCTTTCTCTCTTGTGACATATTTCCACAAGGGATATTTGTTATCTTGAGGAGGAAGTCTTCCCTCAACATTTGAAGTTGTTGTTGCAGCCCCACTTGAAATAGAGGGAACACTTGCAGCACACCTTGATGAAATTGGGAGAGCAGGGGCATCTCCAGTGGGGACATTCTTCCCCTTCCTTTGCCCCTTCTCCGCTGCCCTTGATTGAGCAATGAATGTTGTAAAATAATAAAAAAAAATGCAGAAATTTGTAAATGAAATGCACATGAAAACTGTTGTAATAAAAATGCAAAAAAAATAGAGAGAAAATGCACTTACCTATTGGTTGAATCTCCTTGAAAATGATCCCACACCCTTTTCTCCCTGCTCCCAAACACCCACAACAAACCAACAATAAACTAAACAGGTCAATGTGAAAATATAATGGCAAAAGCTATCTTTATAACGCCACGTGGGTTATTAAATTCTGGATTCGAATCAGAAAATCGGGACACGTCGTGTCCAATCGAGACACAATCCAGATTTAATCATGTCTCGATCGAACATGATCAGACATGTTTGGAAGGACACGAATCCAACCAAATCGTGTTCGATTCGCCCGATTTGGGACTCGACGGGACTGGGGGATGAATCCGGTTTTATAGGCTGCCCTAAAATGTCCTCCAAGTAGCTCGGTCAACAACAAAAGAATGTGGCCAGCCAAGGGAGTCAAAGTCAACCCAAAACTTTCTCAGTCAACCCAGTCAAAGTCTGTTGTAATTTTTTGGTCAAACCAAAATGTCAAAGCAGAAGTCAAATCATTCAAACAATCACCAATCACCTCAAAATTAGTGCCAAAGAATATGGCTTGCAGAAATTGAAATTCTGACCACAAATCAGAAGTCAACGTTGGTCAAATGATCCAAGTCAATACTGGTCAAAGCATGCCTTAATCTCTGAAATTTTTGACCTCCAAATCCAGTCCAGAAATCTTACTTCCTCCACATGTGAAAAGTAAAGAGCCTCCAAGTGGTACGAACCAAGTAAGATAGGAGAGAGAAGAGTGATGAGATGAGTGATGTCCAAATGAGAGAAAGGTCACTTCTATTTATGCACTTCGTTTAAGGTGAGGAGACACATCCATTGGGCTTCTTGAGCCTACATTTGACTGAGCCTAACCTTGACAATTTGATCATGAGAAAGAATAAATTCAAAATTCTGTTTCTGCTTGTCAGAATGAGGTGATCTTCATATCAAAATTGTACCTCTCGAAAATAGGAATCCAATGCAATAATTAGCTCAATCATATCAACTATTGTAAGGTGGAATTTGGCCCTAGTTGCCAGTTTTAACACTCCCTCTCAAATAGTGAGAATTTCACTTGCCAATCCATCATTAGCCAACCTATCATCTTGAACCATCCCTACCATCACTGCCCTATACTGCTCTGCTATACTCTGCTGAACCATGAAGTAATAATGAAGAAGAAGTGATCAAGAGTGAGACATAAGATCATATCACTCTCCACTGACAAATGTCAGTCCTTGATCCTAGATCAAGTTTGTTGAATACTATGCATCCTAGTCACAGGGAGTACGGAAATACATGATGCGTCCATCAGTAGTGCTATGGTCCCTAACCATCTTTTTCTAACTCATTGCCTAGATGAGATGTACTTCCCATGAGTTTCGAAATCAATGAGTAGGATGTGTGCCAGAGCATCAGCAGGAGAAGGTGAACCACTCGTCCTACTCATATGCCATAGGAGAAGGTGAAACACTCATCCTATGCATATGTCAACCATAGGGGAAGGTGAACCACTCACCCTACATGCATGTGTCTGGGTAGGGGAAGGTTAACCACTCACCCTACACACATGTCAACCATAATGGGTATCACAGTGGAAGGTGAACCACTCACCCTGTATCTAGTGCACCACTAGGGGAAGGTGAACCACTCACCCTGTATCTAGCGCACCACTAGGGGAAGGTGAACCACTCACCCTATGGTCGCTCATAGTTCCAGAAGTACCCCACGCCATCAGGAGCTCCTAGAGCTCTATGTCCAACTCATACAGGACCCTCATAGGAGGGTCATTCCACGACTCCAAGTTTCTCTTGGAAGATTAAGAAATGACCTTCCCAAAAGGCTTCATGATCATGTTTGCAACCTTCTCATTCGTTCTGATGTGTTGGAGCCTAACTGCTCCCCATTGTACCATATCCTAGATAAAGTGGTACCTAATATCAATGTGCTTGGATCGGTCGTGGAACATGGGATTCTCTGATAGAAAAATCCCACTTTGATTGTTACAAAAGATCACAGTGGTATCTAGCACATGCTCAAATAGCTCACTGAAGAGCTTCCTCAACCAAAATGCTTCACAATAGGAAATACTTGCAGCAATGCATTCAGCCCCAACGGTGCTTAGAGCAACCAATTTCTGCTTCTTTCTCATCCAAGATATTGAAGTAGACCCCAAAGAGAAGCAACACCCATATGTGCTCTTACGATCCACCACACTGCCAGACCAATCAACATCTGTATATCCATGTAGCCTCAAATTCCCAACAATGTATCTTAGTCCATAGTGGATTGTTCCTAAGAGATATCTCAAGAGATTCTTGGCAGCAATCCAATGAAATGTGATGAGGCTTGACCATATATTGACTCAACATGTTCATAGTGAAGCATATGTTAGGATGGGAGTTGACCAAAAACATCAAGCCACCAACAAGTTGACGATACTTGGTAGGGTTCATCAATTCGGGCCCAACAACACTTCCACATAGCTTCTTAAAGTTGAGTTCCATCGGAGTAGTCACAGAGTTGCAGCCCACCATTCCACATCTCTCAAGTAGCTTCACAATGTATTTTTCTCGAGAAAGGAAAATCTCAGTTGGCCTTTGCTAGACCTCCAACCCTAGGAAATAACGCATCAGTGCTAGGTCCTTCATCTCAAACTCGGAAGCCAACTCCCTCTTGCATTAATGAATGAGAGGGCCATCACCTGTTAGAAATATATCATCCAGATAAAAGACGAGAATGAGAGGTTTTTCCTTTTCAACCTTGAAGTATAGGTTCGGGTTAGCATCGCTCTTTGTAAATCCCAACTTCATAAGATATAATTTGATCCTCTTATACCAAGCCCTAGGGAATTGATTCAACCCATAGAGGGGTTTCTTCAACCTACATACATGTGTCTCATGATCTTGAACCTTGAACCCCTCGGGTTGTTCCACATACAATTCCTCCTTAAGTGAGCCATGCAAGAAGGAAGTTTTGATATCCATCTGGTATAAGTTCCATTCTTGTGAGGCAGCAAGGGTTGTAATCAAACGAATGGTGGTATATCAGGAAACTTGGGAAAATATCTCATCGTAGTTTTCTCCTTCCTTTTGAGAGAAGCTTCGGGCTACAAATTTGGCCTTGAATTTCTCAGCACTCCCATCAACGCCATTTTTGATCTTGTAGAGACATTTCAAATTGACCATTGACTTGTCCTTGGGTCTAGGAACCACATCCCAGAAATCATTCTTCATGATCAACACATACTCCTTGTTCATCGCATCATTTCAAACTTGTTGTTTCAGGACATCTTCGAATGTACAAGGCTCAGATTGAACAATGGTACTCATGGTAGCTAAGTACCCTTGGTACATATTCGGCTACTTTCTTTCACGAAATCTCCCCCCCAATATGATATGTTTCTCAGCATCTTCAAGAGTGTCTTTGAGCCATAAAGGCCTTTTCCTTGAAGTAGAGGGCTCACTAGGAGGTGGATCAATGGGATCCATTATACCTTCAAATGGAGCATCGGTTCATCAGACAAAGGTTCATTCTGCTTATCTGCATCAACATCATCATTGTCCTTGCTTGGAATAGGAAGATCTCGGATCTTTCTAAGAGAATAATCTTCATCGAAAGTGTGACATCATGACTTAGTTCCACTTCCTTTTGACCAGGCACATAGATTATATACGCCTTTGAATTTTCACTGTAGCCCACAAACGTTCCTTTCTTCCCAGACGCATCTAGTTTTTTTCTTTTCTCTTTCGGTACATGAAAATATAAAGGACAACCAAAAATTCTAAAATGAGAGACATCAGGTTTCTTACCGGTGAAAACTTCTTCGGGCATATTGAAGTCCAAATATTGATGTGGGCATTGGTTTTGGACATACACAATGGTGTTGGCAGCTTCTCCCGATAATAACTTTGGAAGACCTTGATCATGAACCATAGCTCGGGTGGCTTCTATGATAGTACGATTCTTCCTTTTGACAACACCATTTTGTTCAGGAGTATATGCAGTAGTGGTCTCCCTCTTAATGCTAGCTTCTCTACAATAGTCTTTGAGTTCATTTGACTCATATTCTGTACCATTATCGGTCCTCAATATTTTTATCTTCTTTCGTGTTTGATTCTCGATCAAGGCTTTGAAAGAGTGGAACCATTTGAATACTTCATCCTTCTTCTTTAAGAAATAGATCCATGTTTTGCGAGAGAAGTCATCCACAACAATAGAATAATACAAATATCCACCCAAAAATGACACGGGCAACATACCTCATAGGTCAGAATGGACCAATTAAAGGATACCTATGGTTTGAGTCTCACTTGAGGGTAATGGTCCCCTTGTATGTTTTCCAGCTTCACATCCCTGAAAAACACTTTCATGATTTAAGTTGAATTCGAGCATCCCTGTGACCATCTTCCTTACATCGGGTAAGGCTTTGAAATGAAGGTGAGAAAATCTTTGGTGCCATAATTTGGATTGAAGAGAAGTATCACAAGTCATTGCTCCCAACAGACTTCCTCCAACCTGATAGAGACCTTCAACCCTAAATCCAAGAGTGAATACTGTAGAAATTCTAACTATAGATTAACCTGATAATGCAATATAACTAAAGCAAAATACTTTAATCTACTTCTACAATCAATTTGTGGAAGTTTAAAATATTTGAGCAAGATGAAGCTGAACACATATAACTAGAAGAAGAATTAATGCACATGAAACACAGAAGAATACTCAGGGGAAAGCCTTAGCTAAAAACCCCACTATCTATATTATCATACAAGTTGGAAATATCTCAAAATTATACAAAGCCTTAGCTCTCACAGCTACCCAGCTCTCAGTACAATCCTCACAGATGCTCACAAGCAAAATAGACTTCTCATAAGTCTTCCACTCTGTCCTCCAAGCTCCTATTTCCTTGTGCAGTTCTCTTGGGCGATCCTCCAGTTACCAAGTGGAACACTGATCACTCACACTGGTCTCACACCCTATAAAACTGCGCAATCCTAAAGGAAATGAATTCCTTCTACATGCATGAGTTTTGTTTATAGGAAAACACATGCAATTGATAGTACACTGTCCCTGTCTTTAATCCTTATCTTTAATCTCAATTGGGTCTTTCTCAGAATAGACATGCATGAGTCAATGATGAGAGAATCTTCAGTTATCTGGAGTACACTAGTTGAGTGCATGCATGCATCAACTGACTAATAACTCACAATTAGTTCCTCAAACAGTTTGGAACTAATTTAACTAGACTTAACTCAGTAAACTGAGCTAACTAATTACAACTCAAATATAACTCAATCTTATCTCCTTAATTAAGGGATAATCTTCTTAATTTAAAGGATAACTGTTGCATGACTTTAGAAAGACTTCTAACTTGAATTTCTCCAACTAATTAACTCAATATGAATTAATTAATTATTTTTCAAGCAACTAGTGATACTAAATTCGAATTTTAATTCAAGGACAAATTAAAATTGGAATATTCTTGTTGCCACATTTCAACACTCCCTCTCAACAAGAAAGGGATTATCTGCCACCCCAATCCTGTCTCTATGGAACTCAAATTTACACTTTGACAATGCCTTTGTAAAATTGTTAACATCTTGCCCCTCTGTCGAAATATATTGCAACAAAATGATCCTCTTTGCTACACAGTCTCTGAGATGACGATACCAGATATCGATGTGCTTGGACCTATCATGAAATACTTGATTCTCAGAGAGTTTGTTACAACTCTGATTATCACAATAGACCATAGTTGGATCCATCCTCTGATCAAACAAACCAACTAGGATTTTCTGCATCCAGATGGCCTCACATGCTAACTGACTTGCAGCCATGTATTTAGCCTCTGTCGAGCTGAGTGCAACCGACCTTTGTTTCCTGTTGTACTCCCTCCTGATGTGCTCTTCTGATCTGATGGACTCCCTACCCAATCTGCATTAGTGAAGCCCTATAGCTTCACTCCCTCTGTCCGTCTATACCATAATCCATACTAAGATGTGCCTTTGAGGTATCTGAATACATGCTTTGCCGCCTTCCAAAACATCTTGGTAGGCTGAACCATCGCTTGACTCAGCTAGTTCACCACATAGCATAAATCTGGTCATGTGTTCACTAAGTACATCAGTGAACCCACAAGCTGCCTGTACACAATAGCCTCAACTACTTCTCCTGAAGTAGCATCCTCCTTCCTCCAGTTATCTGCTAGAGGAGTCTGCATGGGCTTGCACTTCTCCATGTGGAATCTCCTGAGTATCTCGTTGGCATACTTTCCCTGAGACGCAAACAACTCCCCATCCTTCTGCCACACTTCCATTCCAAGTAAGTAATGCATGAGACCCATGTCTTTCATCTTGAATTCTCTTGCAAGGTCCTCCTTGCAAGACATGATCAAATGATCATCACCTGTCAATATGCGATGATCAACATAAAGTACAATGATCAACAACTCACCTTTCACCATGATGTGGTACAAGTTCGCATCCGATTCACTCTGTGTGAAGCCCAACCCGATGAAGTAGTTATCTATCCTGGTGTACCAAGCATGAGGCACTTGCTTCAACTCATACAAAGCTCTCTTGAGTCGGCACACATGTGACTCACAATCGAAGATCTCAAAACCTTTTGGCTGCTCTATGTACACCTCTTCCTCAATCTTGCGATTGAGGAATGCAGTCTTCACATCCATTTGATGGATCTTCCAACCCATCTGTGCTGATAGTGTCAACCTCGATATGATAGATGAGTACCTTGTGACAATAGAAAAAGTCTCATCATAGTCAATCCCCTTGACTTGTGAAAAGCCATGGGCAACAAATCTTGCCTTATGCTTAGCCAGACTACCATAGGCAACTTGCTTGACCTTGTAAATCCAATGGGAACTCACAACTATCTTGTTCTCCAGTCTCGAAACCACGTCCCAAACACTATTACGAACTATGGAGTCATACTCCTCCACCATAGCATCAACCCAAATCGGCTGTTGCACTGCTTCCTCAAAGGAAGATGGTTCAGTCTCAACAAATTCCCCAATAAGGGCCATGTTTCCAGTGTACCTCTTAGGTGACCTCCTCTATTTGCGCTGAGAAGTTGGTTCTCCGACATTCTCTCTCGTATCCATCAACAATCTATCAGCTTCTCTTGTGCGCTTTTTTCCATCTCTAGAAGACTCTACTTGAGTGGATGTCTCCACTACTGGAACCTCTTCATGTGGCTGCTCCGCATCAGTCTAAGCTCCTCCTCCTTAGGAACCATAGTTCCTCCACAGCCTGTAGTTGGAGCTCCCTCTCAAGGGAAACTTCCATGGCCTTCTACTCATCAAACTTAAGATCTCTGGGAACCACTATCCTTTGACTGGTAGGCAAGTACACTCGATAGTTGATGATGATGATGATGATGATAGTGGTTACCATCCACTGAGATCAAATTGGTCTATCGGACCTATAATTTTCTTAGTTTTTAATTGTTTAGCTTCTCATCTTTCTTGGCGAGATTGATGTTGTAGCTTTCTTTCTTTTCTCTACGGTCTTCCAACTTCCTTTATCTTGTATCTCCTTCATTTCTTCTAGTTCTTGGGACATTGGTGTCTTAGCTTCGTGATCTATTGTGTTCATCCTTCTGAAGATAGTCAAAGAAGAAGTTTGGTCTAGGAAATCTTCTTTGCTATTAAATGAAAATTTATTTTGTGCGGTATTCGAATCCTTATAACTGTTGATGCTTGAGGGGTTGTTGAGTTCAATTTTTTGTTGTTGGGTAGGGCTTTCTCCCTGCTTGTCTTGAGAGTTGTTTCTTTCTTGCCCGATTTCTTGTGATTCAAAGTTTTCTCTAGAGTATTCTTCTTTGATGACAGTGTAGTGTTCTTTTGTGCTCCTTCCCACCATGTATATCTGTGGTGGTTTTTTCTAACATAATTTTTCTGGGAGGCTTTTGGGCAATTTTTGGCTAGATGGCCTGTCTCAAAGCAGGATCGACATCGGAAGAGGAAACTTTCATAATCGAGTTTCTAGTTCCACGCATAGTCTTTACTTGTTAGATTTATTTCCGTTGGGAATCTGGTGCTAAAGTCCATTTCCACACAAATGCATGCATAGGTGGTTCTGGCATATTCCTCTATTTCTGGGCACCTGTAGTAAATTTTCCCAATTGCATTTCTAGTGGCTTTAGCGAGGAGAGATTCCACAGATGCAAGGGTGGGCTTGGCAATCTCACCCAAACTGGTGCTGAGGTTATGAATGCTATTGAGGGAACGAATGATGGGTTCCATTGCTTCATGAATAGGCCCGAGTTTTCCCAAAACCAAGGGTCAGAATCTAGAATACATTGTCTTACATTACATGCTAAGGCTAGATTTTCTTCATCATCATTCTTGAATGAAGAACCATCTCATGTGCTGCCCCTGATCTCCTCCTCCATGAGATCCGACCACAGTCGTTCCCAATCTGATAGTTTCTCCCTTTCATTCACAGAGTCTTGGTAGCTATTCCAGCTCTTTGGAAGGCCAAGGAGATCGAGGCTTACCATATCATCATAAACAGTAGTTGTTCCCACACTGGTAAGCTCATCTCTATAGGTGGTGAGCTTGTTCAGATATGTGGAAATAATATTGCCCTTCTCTATCTTTATTTTTCGAAGCTTATCCTTGAGCGCCAATTTCCTCTAGTCACTACTGTTCTGGTAGAGGTCCTTCAATGTCTTCCACATTGAGAATGGAGTATCCTTGACATGGAGACTCGAGACAATATGGTCTCGAACTCCCTCAAGGATGATCTGTCTCGCCTTCGCCACACACTTCCTCCATTCAGCCAACTCTTGTGCATTAGTTGAGCTGACTTTTGGATTTCTTGATCAATGAATTCCTTCAAGCCGTTGTCTTCTAATACATCCTCCATGCGATCATTCCATGCTATGTAATTCGAGCTACCATCCAAGGCATACTCGAGTCTCCATCCATTGAATGCCATTGGCCAACCTTGAAGTATGATAAGAATTCAATTTTTCACCGGCAACCCCAAACTTCAAACTTCGAATTCTCTTCTCAGTATACTGTTCATAGCTTCGATAACCTTTTCTCCAATACCATGTAGAAACTCTAACTGTAGATTAACCTGATAATGCAATATAACTAAAGAAAAATACTTTAATCTACTTCTACAATCAATTTGCAGAAGCTTAAAAGAGTTGAGCAATATCTAGCTGAACACATATAGCTAGAAGAAGAATCAATGCACATGAAATACAGAAGAATACTCAAGGGAAAAACTCAGCTAAAAACCCTGCTATCTGTATTATCATACAAGTTGGAAATATCTCAGAATTACACAAAGGCTTAGCTCTCATAGTTAGCCAACTCTCAGTACAATCCTCATAGATGCTCACAAGAAAAATAGACTTCTCATAAGTCTTCCACTCTATCCTCCAAGCTCCTATTTCCTTGTGAAGTTTCTCCTGGGTGATCCTCCTGTTACCAAGTGGAACACTGATCACTCACACTGATCTCACACCCTATAAAACTATGAAATCCTCAAGGAAATGAATTCATTCTACATGCATGAGTTTTGTTTATAGGAAAACACATGCAACTGATAATACACTATCCTTGTCTTTAATCTCAATTGGGTCTTTCTCAAAATAGACATGCATGAGTCAATGATGATAGAATCTTTAGTTATCTGGAGTACACTAGTTGAGTGCATGCATGCATCAACTGACTGATAACTCACAATTAGTTCCTTAAACAGTTTGGAACTAATTTAAATGGACTTAACTCAGTAAACTGAGCTAACTATTTACAACTCAAATATAACTCAATCTTATCTCCTTAATTAAGGGATAATCTCCTTAATTTAAGGGATAACTGTTGCATAACTTTAGAAAGACTTCTAACTTGAATTTCTCCAACTAATTAACTCAAGATGAGTTAATTAATTACTTTTCAAGCAGTTGGTGAGACTAAATTCGAATTTTAATTCACAATTTTAATTCAAGGACAAATTAAAATTGGAATATTCTTGTTTCCACATTTCAACAAATGCATCCCTTGGGTTCCTTTTCCAAACTCGAACCTTCCCATTAATGAATGTCACCTTGAAACGCAGAAATAGAGACCAAGTTCTTTTTCAGATTAGGTACATATAACACTTCTTGTAAGTGGAGGGTTTAACCTTGATTTAAGTGAAGAGTAACGGTCCCAATTCCTTTCATGGGATAAGTGGCATTACCGCCAAGTATAATCTCCATATTCATCTTCTTTTCAACTAAGTTTGAAAGAGCTTCTTTGTACCCAATGAAGTGCCTTGAGGCACCACTATCAATCAACCAATGGTCCAATGTATCTGGAGGAGAGGCGATGGAGAGGGAAGAAATAAGATAAAATTATTTTTTCTTTACAACATTGACTTCTTCATACCTGGAGTTTCTCGACTTCTTGGGAGGACGACCATTTCCATTTCGAGCAGCGGGAGAATTATTCTTTCCTTTTTTGTTGAACTTGTTGTTCCTTTGATTGTTATTACCCTTGATGTTGTTGTCATTGTTGTCATCATCTCTTGGAGTATACTTTCTGTGAGGAAATTCTCTAGTGAAGTGGCCAAACCTGTTTCAATTGAAGCACCTTCCTTTCCTTCCTTATTTAAATCCCAGCTTGAACCCTTGTCCTTGATTCCTTGGACCAACATTGTTCCTTCTCTTAGAATGAATGGACAAGGAGGTATGATTGTTTCCATTTGAGGGTTTGTATCTTTCCATCATCCTTATTTCTTCTTGATTGCATCTAGCCAATAATTCATCAAATCCCGGAATCCTGTCATTGTTGAGGATGGTAGTGTTAAACACATCCCAATCTCTTGTGAGGCCTCCAATTACAATAAGCAAGAGCTCTATGTCACCAATGACTTCACCAATAGATAGGGGATCATTCTTAATCTCAGTAATCCTCATGAAGTAGGATTGGATGGATTCTCCTCTATCCATCTTGATATATTTCAGCTTGTTCTTGAGAAAGAGAATTTGATTTGCATTGCTTACTTTGAACATCCCAACTAGATTTTCATACATCTCCTTAGATGTTTCCAAATTAGAAATATAGGCAACCAAATGCTTATCAATAGAATCAATAATAATCTTCTTAGCTTTAACCTCACCTTTCTTGTACTTGGTTTGTGCAGCAGTGGATGCATTTGAAAGAGGCTCTGCTATTCTTCCTTTGACATAGTCCATGGCATCATTTTCTTCTAATGTCAAATCCAAAGTCATCTTCCATGCATGATAGTCAGGTTTATCCTCAAGATTGTCCTCATATTTAAAGAAAGATGAAGTTATCATTGGGACTAGTTCCAAGTCCTTGTCCAACAACTTCCCTTAGTGATTGCTTTGCTTCACTCTTGATTGGGCTTTGTCTTCACCTGAGCTCTAATACCATGTTAATTTTAGATAAAAATGGTATTTTCTATGCTCTAGCACAATTTACTTCAATGTTCCTTATCAGCCCAATGAAAAATTCCAATTATCTTGAGTAGCAAACACATTAACTTATACACATTGACAGTAACTACAGATAGAACATAAAAATATATGTAGAAGACAAGCCACGACAAGAAGACACAAGATGTGGTGGATATTAGGGACAAACCCCAATGTGGGGAAACCCTTCGATCAAATCTTCTCATTATTCTTCAATAGTTCAATAGAGAGAGAGAGAGTACAAATATCATAAATACAAGCCCAAAATAATTCTGCCAAATCAACGGCCACATCAGTAGTCAATGCAGTCCTAACCAGAAATTCAACAGTGTTCAAAGCTTCCCCAAAACATCCTCCAAGCAGCTCGATCAACAACAGAAGAATGCAGCTTGCCAAGGGAGTCAAAGTCAACCCAAAACCTTCTTGGTCAACCTAGTCAAAGTCTACTGTAATTTTGTTGTCAAACCAGAAAGTCAACGCAATAGTCAACTTGGTCAAACAGTTCCCAATCACCTTCAAATTAATGCCAAAGGATGCGGTCTATAGAAATCGAAATTATACCCACAAAATAGAAGCAAACGCTGGTCAAGGCATGCCCTAATACCTGAAATTTCAGCCTCCAAAACCAATCTAGGATTCTGCCTTCCTCCACACATGCGAAGTAGAGAGCCTCCAAGTTGTACAAACCAATCAAGAGAGGAGAGAGAAGAAGATGTGATGAGATGAATGATGTCCAAATGAGAGAAGGGTCACTTCTATTTATCCACTTCGTTGAAGGTGAGGAGACACATCCATTGGGCTTCTTGAACCTACATTTGACTGAGGCCGACCTTGACAATTTGTCCATGAGAAAGAATAAATTAAAAATTCCATTTTTTCTTATCAGAATGAGATGATATTTATATCAAAATTGTACCTCTGGAAAGTAGGAATCCAATGCAATAATCATCTCCATCATATGAGCTATCCTAAGGTGGAATTTGGCCCTAGTTGCAGACAAGAGCACAGACCTAGCCCACTCTTTCCACCAAATCCACCCATTAATCCGTGCCCAAAAGTTTCCATGATATGTAAACTACAATACTCAATTACCATGTGACAAGGCATACCTTTAGGCTTGGGAGGCCCACCTTCAAACATATGATCATGAAAGATGGGTGAGGGGCCACATGGCTGGCTCAGGTGGCGGAGAATTGACACAATGAGCTAGTTGGTGGTTGCAAGGGGCTTGCTAGCTGCCGACTGAGGAACATCTTCTAGAAAAAAATACTAGCAATATCACCCACAAATGGTGGGTAATAGGGCCAATACACATTTATCTATTAGTTGGAAATTGTCATCCTGACACTAAAATGGCTTGCAACCTTGGAGATGTGAGGCTCTCTAATAAGCTAAGATATTTGACCTTTAGTAAGATAGAGATTTTCTAGCTTGTAGAGCATCCCATTCTAGAGATGATAGTCAACCTTACCATCACCTTCTTCAACATGAATTTGGCCTTCTATATATTGAAACACCTCTATAAAGTGATTTCTTTCATGTATACCTCTTTGTATGCATCTTGGATAAAAGGTTCCTGTGCATAAGAATTCCTAAATTTGTGATCTTGAAGGTGGGTGGCCTTGAAAGCATGTTTTCCAAATTATTGGCATTGCCATTCTTATACATGTTGACTAGATGAAACTATTGCCAAAACTACATCCACTTGTAGTGTTGGTTTGTTAAAGCTTACTCTAGGCTTGCAAATGTTGTAGTGGTTGGTGAGTAGTGTGGATAATGGTTTCCTTTCCCATTGGATAGTTCTTCCACTTCTTAATTGCTTGAACCAAGGTTAAGAATTCCTTATCGCATGTGGGGTAGGTTAGGATGCCACCATGAAACATTTTAGAATAATAACATACTAGCTTACCTCCCTACAACAAGACTGATCCCATAGCTTGTCCACTTGCATCGATATCCACTTTGAAAAGCTTTTGCAAATTAAGCAATGCAAGAATTGCCGCTTGATTGATATTCAATTTCAGTTCATTCAAAATTTTTTGTTGATTCTTCCCCCACTAAAAACTCTTACCACTAACTGTTATGGCATGATGTAGTGCAACTACAATAAGAAAAAATTCCATAAACTTATGTAGGTATTGCACTATGCCAACAAAGCTCCTAACTCCAGTGACACTAGTAGGAAATTTCCACTTGAGGACAACCTCAATCTTCATGATATCTATCTTGGGTTCCCCTCCACCAAGCACATACCCCGAATATACCAATCATTATTGAGCAAACTCACATTTGTTAAGGTTAGCGAACAATTGATGCTTTTCCAGAGTCTTTAACACCTATATGAGATGTCAGATATGATGTACCCAAGTAGAGATATAAACCAATTTATATTTAAGTACACTATCACAAATTAATCTAGAAAGGGACACAATACATCATTCATCAAAGGCATAAATCTAGCTGGTACAATACAAAAACCAAAAGAATTACAAATTGTTCACATAGACCTTGCCTTGTCTTGAAGGTAGTCTTGTTAAATGGAGTTAGAAGAGGAAGGGTTCAACTAAAGTAGGTGCACTAAATTTGGCAGAGGGACCCACAAGTGGGGCCATGGTGCAAATTTCACTTTTTCTATTATTTTTGACTTTGGAAAATTTGAATGTTCTTATAATAAAAAATTAGAGTGATCTCAAGCATCCATGGAGATTTAATCTCAGCCATTCGTGGCAGTGGTGGGCCCAAGTCAACCACTAGAGAGAAAAAGGGTGCAAAACTTGGTCATTATGCACTAGAGACTTGGTGGCAGAGAGGCAACAAGAAGAGAACACTTCAAGCTCGGGCTTCAACAAATTAGAGGCTTTAGATTAGCATATATATAGGGTGGAAAGAGAGGTTGTTACAACATCAGATCTTTTCCAGACAAGTGCAGACTTCAATTAGGCCATGTTCAATTCGCAAAGGAAGCCGTATTCAGGTTGTACGAGTTCATACAATGCACAAATTGACAAGGCCGAGAGGTTGTGAGAGGGTATATCAGCGTGTTAAGGAATTTGATGAAACAGGGGAAGTTTTCCGTTTATTTTATTTTTTTTTGAAAAATATTTATTCTAAAACAGCCTAATAGAAGCCACCAAGTTTGCAAGTCTTCCCCAGTTGGGGTTTCCTAGGTAAATTTGTTGTGTATGATTTTATGATGTGTTTGTCTTCATTTGTTCATTATTTCCACTGCATGGTAGTTATAACTTTAGTATATTTTTCTTTTAGAATTAAAGTTATGTTTAAGCTCTTTGCTTAGTGAAATTCACAGATTAGTTTGTAGAGTTTTAAGAAAATTAACATGGTATCAGAGCCACGTCTCTGAGTGAAGACCATCACCCATGTTTTCGACCTCAAGTATAGGTTAAGGCGCAATGCATTGAACGGTTGTGTTAGGGCTCTAGTAGTGTGACCTATGGTTTTAACCCACAAAGCACAATTTTTACCGGTCAGACTAGCTAAGGTTTCTGAAGAGTTCTACCAACAAAATGTCTTTCCAAGGTTTGAGACCAGAGCACAATTTTGAGGGAGTAGCAATTTTTTGTTCACGGTAGGAGAGGACTACTGTGGTGCTTGAGGAGTAGGGTGTGAAGGAGTTTGTGGATAACCCACCAACCACACCAACTATCCCCAAAGAAGTTAGCTTAGCACAACAATAATGATGCCAGAGCGAGAAGGATCATTCTTGAGGGAGTCAAAGACCATATTGTTCCATATATTTTAGCAAGAAGACTGCCAAAGAAATGTGGACATCCATTTTGAACCTCTACCGAGGCTCAAGTGATGCGAAAGTACTCGTTCTCAAAGACAAACTAAGAAACATCTAGATGGGCAAGTCCGATCCCATAATCTCTTACCTCTCTAGGTCCACCTAGGTGAAGGATGAGTTGGCTAGTGTGGGGGAGATAGTACTTGAAGCAAATCTGGTGAACCTTACACTATTAGGCCTTCACAAATCATGGAACAAATTCTAGGACATAATGAATGGCAGAAAGAAGCTTCCAGACTAGGAGTGGTTGTGGGGTGACTGCATTCAGAAGGATATTTAGAGGCAGGCTAGATTTGGAGCTCATGTTAATCATGAGAACAAGGAGAACTTTTCCCTAGCTAACAAAGGGGGCAAGGCCAAAAGAAAGTAGGGCTCCAAAGACAAGAAGAGAAGAAATATCTCAGCAAAATACAGTTCTTCCAATATCATTAGTTTGGACACTACGCCACCAAGTGTCCTCAGAGGAAGGAGTCCGACAAAGACCAAGTGGCAGCTTTGGCATAGGTGGGAGTTCAGTTCCAAGTTTTAGAAGGATTTCTTGCTCATATCTTGCATGGAAAGCTCAGTAGCTAGCAACATATGGTATATTGAGAGTGGAGCATCCATCCATATGACTAGGAATAAGGAATACTTTAGCCAGTTGATGGAGAAGGACATGCAGTTTCACATTGAGCTAGGAGATGATGGCAGGCACTTGAATAGGGGGGTAGGTATTATCATATTTGAGAGAGTCTGGTAACCCTCTTCATCTCAAGGAGGTCCTCTATGTTCTAGATCTTAAAAAGAACCTTGTTTCAGTTTCATCCCTAGAGGACAAGTGTTACAAGGGCATTTTTAGCATACGAAAGGCATACCTCAAGCCCTTAAATTTTGGAGCCATGAAGCCGATTGGTGTGAGGGTGAAGAACCTTTAAAGGCTACGATTTGAGACAGTCGTGCCATTGAGTAGCAGAAAAGAGGGCCATGAGCAGGTTCGAGACCTTGGGCAGCTATGGCACAGACGTATGGGCCATTCACACCATGGATCCTTGAAAATCCTTAAGGAAATAGTCACACGGTTGCCACAGTGCAACACAAACCAACATGATGTGTGCAATGGTTGCACACTTGGCAAGTAGTGCAAGACATCCTTTCCCAGTAGTGAAAACCAAACCAAAGGAATCTTGGACTTAGTTCATTCGAATGTATGTGGTCCATTCTCTTCTCCATTCCTCATGGGATACAGGTAGTACACCACCTTCAGTAATGACCATTCGAGGAAGACGTGGATCTTATTCATGAAGAAGAAAAACGATGTGGTCTCGAAGTTCTAGGAGTTCAAAGCATTAGTGGAGAACCAGATAGGAAAGAAGGTCAAAGCATTCAGATTAGATAATGAAGGGGAGTACATTTCCAATGCCTTCAACGATTTATGTGCCAAGGAAGGCATTAGGAGGGAGCTCAACACACCCTATAACCCTCAGCAGAATGGGGTGGCAGAGCACAAGAACAAGAGCATTGCTAGAGTGGACAAAGACATGTTGCATGACTAGGGACTATGATTATTTTTGTGGGAAGAGGCGTGTAACACTATAGTCTATCTATAAAACAGGAGTCCACATAAGGTGCTTGGATGAGTTACACCACCAAAAAGAAGCCAGATGTTTCTCACTTCTAGATTTTTAGCAGTTTGGTTTATTTCCACATGCCTTCAGAGAGTCAGAATAAGCTAGAGATTACAATAGAAAAAGGTGTTTTCGTGGGCTACAGTGAGACTTCCAAGGCATATAGCATGTACATACCAGCACTGAGGAAGATAGTTATCAGGCATGATATTAATTTTGAGGAGGAAAGGGCTCTCAGCAAGTCCTTAGAGCGTGAGCAGGCTACAACAATATAGGTGGAGGAGCTATAGGCTCCTAAGCAGGGGGCTCAGCCAACTCCTCAGGCCACGTCACAACCAGTTGTTGCGCAAGCCTTACAACAGTTACTTGAGGAGAGAACACACAAGCAGGAAGAGAGAGAAGAGCGAGCATGGCCCACTCTATTAATGACACATAGCATAGGTAGAAGTAAGTCAAGGTGGGTTGATTAGTTGATTCAGAAGGCTTATGATAGGGTTGGGGCACCCAGCTCTACATGTAGGCAGAGAAAACAACCATAGAGATACTCAAGTTTTATGGCATTAATGGCTGGCGCCATAGACATATAGGCTTCTAGCTACAAGGAGGCAACCTCTCGGTAGGTTTGGTGTGATGCTATGGTGGAGGAGTACTCTTCCATCATGAAGAATGATGTCTAGGAGATTGTGCCAAGGCTAAAGGGTATATCTTGATTCGATCCAGGTGGGTCTACAAGATAAAGCACAAAGCTAATAGGAGCATGGAGAAGTACAAGGCTATATTCGTAGCTAAAGGGTTTTCTCAGGTGGAGGGAATTGACTACAATGATACTTCTGTACCTGTGGCCTACTATTCATCAATTAGGATCATTATAGCACTTGCAACACGAATGGAGTGGAAGATCCACCATACGGATGTGAAGACTGGCTTTCTCAATGGTGTGGCTAAGTAAGAGATTTGCATAGAACAACCAGAGGAGTTCAAGGCACATAGTAAGGAGACACATGTGTGTAGGTTCAAGAGATCTCTTTATGGGCTCAAGCAAGCCCCATAAGCGTGGTACTCTTTCATTGATAGTTATCTTTGGGGACTGGGATTCACTGAGAGTGAAGCAGACCCTAACCTTTACTACATCATCTTTGGGGGGCAACCTCTCATTCTTGTGTTGCACGTAGATGATCTCATACCGACAGTGGATGAGAAGCTCATCAGTGATTGTAAGAAGGATATTTCAACAGAGTTTGACATGAAGGATATAGGGCTCAAGCACTATTTCCTTAGGTTTAAGGTTTGGCAAGGAGATGGATAGATTTTCTTGGGATAGGGAAAGTGTACTCTGGAGATTCTCAAGAGGTTTAACATGCAGGATTACAGGCCCATGGCCATGCCTCTAGTGACAAAATGGAGGAAGGTAGATGCTAGGAAAGCCGAGAGAGTTGATTCCACTCTCTACAGACAACTTAGAGGGTCATTGATGTATCTTGTGAACACAGGACCAAACCTTTACTACGTAGTGAACCAATTGAGTCAGTTCATGGTTGAACCTACTAGAGTACATTTGGTTGTTGCTAATAATATCCTTAGGCACCTCAGAGGCACAATGGATTATGGATTTATGATAGACAGGTTGATGGAATGAAGCTGGAAGGCTTCATAGATACATATTGGGTAGGGGGTTCCACAAACAGGAAGAGTACTTTAGTGTTGGGTCAACAGTTTTTTCTTGGTTCAGTAAGAAACATAGATCAATGGCACTAAGCTCAATAGAGGTTAAATACATGTGTACAATCCTAGCAGCTTGTGATGCCATTTGGTTGAGGAAGCTGCTTGTTGGGATTTTTAGACAAAGGTTGGAGCCCACAGTCATACACTCTGACAATCAGAGCTGCATTAATCTCTTTGATAGTCCAGTGTTCCATGACTGGTCCAAGCACATCGAGATTAGGTACCATCATATCAGAGACTGTGTTCAGAGGGAAAGATAAGAATTAAGTAAATTCCTATAACAAAACAGACAACAAACATATTGACCAAATTTTTGCCTATAGGGAGCTTTGTCTATTTCAGAGACAAACTATGTGTAGTTCAACACACCTTCCTCTCTAAGAGGGAGTGTTAAATGGAGTAAGAGGAGGAAGGGTTCAACTAAATTTAGCAGGTTCACTAAATTTGGCAGAGGGA
Organism: Pinus tabuliformis; assembly: GCA_031772625.1. NCBI lineage: Eukaryota > Viridiplantae > Streptophyta > Pinopsida > Pinales > Pinaceae > Pinus > Pinus tabuliformis. Next base: position 1,361,548,071 of record CM062816.1, read on the forward strand.
CCCACAAGTGGGGCCAAGGCACAAATTTCACTTTTTTTTTATATTATTTTTGACTTAGGAAAATTTGACTTTTCCTTTTGTAAAAAATTAGAGTGATCTCAACCATCCTAGGATATTTAATCTCAACCATTCATGGCAGTGGTGGGCTAGGTCAACATATAGGAGAGAAAAAGGGCACAAAACTTGGTCATTATGCACTAGAGACTTGGTGGTAGAGACACAACAATAAGAGAACACTTTAGGCTAGTGTTTCAGTGAATTAAAGTCTTTAGATCAGCACAAATACAAGGTGGAAAGAGAGGCTATTATAGCATCAGATATTTTCTAGACCAACGTAGAATTCAACCAGACCGTATTCAGTATGCAGAGGAGGTTGCATTCAGGGTGTACAAAGTTGTACATGTTCGTACAATGCATAGATTGACTGGGCCGAGAGGCTATGAGAGGGTGTATCAACGTGCTGAAGAATTTGCAAAAACAAGGGAAGTATTCCATTCATTGTAAAAAAAAATTAACAATATTTTTGCTGAAACAACCTAATAGAAGCGACCAGGTTTGTAGGTTTTACCTAGTTCTGTACAATTTTACGGTATGTTTGTCTTCATTTGTTCCTTATTTTCGTTGCATGGAAGTTAGAAAACTTAGTGTATTTGTGGGTTAGAGTTAAATTTTTGTTTCAACTCTTTGCTTAGTAAATTCACATATTAGTTTGTTGAGTTTTAAGAAAACTAACAAGTCTTCTAGGTGTCTTGTTTCTTAACTTGTACTTGGTGGTAACTCAATTTGAGATACAAATTAGTGAAGTACTTGGCATGTTGCAACTAATATAACACTCCATCACTCTTGGTTAGAGGGTATTGATTCTTGAGGATGATCTTGTTCAAATATCTATAGTTGATACACATTTTCCAAGTCACATCCTTCTTCGGTATTATGATGATAGGTGACCCACAAGGTGAAATTCCTCATTGGATTACTCCTAGCTCAAACATTTTTTGCAACTATTTCTCTGAATCCTCTACTTCTAGGTTGGATTGTCTATACAACCCAATATTTGGCAATGGGGATTGAGGTAACAACCATATCTCATGCTCCATTTCCTTCTTAGGCGTTAACCCTTTAGGCTCCTAAAAATTTTCCCTATATGCCTACAACAACTTCTCCAACTAAAATTTCTTCTCTTAGTGCATCCCTTCGGAGATGCCTTTACTTTTATCAATTCATCACTTGGTTGATTCTCTCCTAAGAAAATTAATACAAGCTTTCTACTAAAACTGATCAATTTCTCTACAGTATAACTTCAAAGACATAAGAGTGAATCCACCATAAAATTTAAAAAATAAACTCTAGAAACCAAAATTATGCAAACATTCATCGTGAACAACACCAAGAACATAGAAATAAGTACCATTAAGTTAGGGTAACACCATCAAATACTCCTTATGGAAGGTATCGCTCCACAATTCATGCTTGATACAAACAATACAATTTAACACACATCCAATAAAATGATGCTCATGTGTATTTATACTTTCTCATGAGTATGTGTAAGGGTCTCATGCCCACTACTATTTGTTATTACATTCTTTCCTTTTAATTACATAGTAAGACTATTCCATTATTATGGCCACATTACATTCATTATCTCCTTGGGTACCTGCCTAGGTACCCCATATTATCTTGCCTAGGCACACTACATTCTTGGCTTGATTATCACTTACTAGAGAGAACTTAGATGTACCTTTGTGTGCATTGATGATGAAAGGATTCCCATCCTTGTTCACTAAATATAGATTTTCTCTCCTCATGAAGATTCTATCCCTCATATATATGTAGGGGCTTCCAAACACTACACCACAAACATCAAGTGGTACTACATCTACCTCCACTTCATCAATATAGTTTGCACGTTATAGTAAGTTTGGTCTTGCACTATTTAGTGACCTTTACCTCTACATCCTTAATTACCCATCCCAATGCATATGGTTTAGGATGATCATGAACTTCCAATCCAAGCTTGCTGACTAGATCTTCTACTATGAGGTTGGCCTATTAACCTGAATTGAATAAAGCGCCCACCTTTGCCTCCTTGACCCAAACCTTAATATCGAAGAGTTTAGTCATCTCTTTCTTTTCTAGTGATGAATTATACTCAGGTTCACCTCCTTCTACATTGTATTGTTAATAAATCTTTTCATCTACAATTTAGTTGCTCTCTACCTAGTTTCCTCAATCCATGGCTAGCAAATTCTTCTTCTTGGTATCCTTTTTATGGTTCTTTGGATTCACTTCTAGATATAGCTTCGAACACTTATCTTTGGTGTGACCATTGCTATTAAAATGGTTGTAGTATTTGTTTGTATCCTTGTACTAATCCATAGTGGTTGTTGTCTTCATATCTTTTCCTTTGCACTTCTTTCCCTCCTTGGAAGCATCTTGGTGGTATTTTTGTTTGGAACCAATTGGATATCCGTTTTTTCTACCCATATTCTCCAGGTACTTGGCTTGCACATAAGCCTCATCAAAAGTCCTAGGGTTAAACAAGATCATTTGAATGCATAAATGACTATGTAGACCTCTCAAATACTTAAGGAGTATGATTGGATCATGGGAGATATATCGAACATAATTGCCATTTTTCTAAACTTGGTGGTGTACTCCCTTGTCTTTGCTTGAAGTGATGCCACTGTATCCACTATCCTCTACATACCCAATAAGGTAGAGTTGGAACTTCATGAGGTTTTTAAACACCTCCCACTTAAGCCTAAGTTTCTTTATATGGCTTTCCCCCTAGGTTAGGGCATGGCACTGTAATTTTAGTTGGAGAGATGAAATCTTTTTCTCTTCTCCTATGTTATGGACATTGGAAGAAGTTCTTACTATTGCAACAATTAATTCAACTTAACGACATCAATCTTACCTTGGAAGGGTTTGATGTTCATTTTCACTTCCATTTTAAATAGAGATTATGAAGAAGTGGTGATACTAGAACTTGGTTTTTCTTTCTATATCTCCTTTTCAACTCCTTTTATGGGTTCTCATTATTTCCTAATTTCTTGTTTGGTCGAAATTCTTAGTTAGAGCCACCAACCTCCCCAAAAGGTACAAACTTGTTCTCTAGAGCCACCATGAGGAGCACAATGTCCTGAGATATATCAACAACTTGTTCTTCCAAATTCAAAAATTTCTCCTTTGCCTCATCTTGAGGCTCAACTTTGCCTCATCTTGAGGGTTTTTATGACTAGAATCATCTACCATGGCTAAGGTTCTAAGACTTTCTTCTTAAGACAATTCCTAGATCTCGCAACTTCCCACAAAATGCCAAAGAAAAATAATTTCATATCAATATTATATGTAAACTACCATGGATATTCCATTGTAGTTTGTGACAACAAACCATACGATATTCTAAAATGTTTTATTATGCAGTTTATTACCTTAGATTTTAGATTAATATTACTAGCATGATGCTCTATTTATGGAAATGACTAAAACTGGAATGAAAGAAACAAGAAATGAATGCAAATGAGCACAAGATGTGATCTGGTAAACCCAATATGGGAGAAAATCTAGCTAAGAGGTGAGGCCTACGCTCTACTTTTTTTTTGCAATTATGGAATTCAAGTACAAAGAAAGGGACACTCTAGAGTTTTCACGGAGACTGTGGCTTTAGTGGATGCTACAAAGTTGTCTGTCCCTTTTGTTATGCTTTCAATATCCCACTCCTAGATGCTCCATTCAACTATGGAATAGTAAGAATACCAAAATAATGCAACCCCTTCTAGTATTTGACACAACTTGATAGTACTAGACTCATCCATCATGGATAGACTTCTAAGACTTCCTTCTTAAGCCAATTCTCAGATCTTGCAACTTCCCACAAAACCCTGAAGAAAACTACTTCGTTATTGATATGATCTGTATACTACAATGGATATTCCATTGGAATTTTGACAACAAACCTTAAGATATTCTAAAATCTTTTATTACGTAGTTTATTACCTTAGCTTTCAAATTAATGTTACTAGCATAACATTCTAAATTATGGAAACAACTAAAATTGAAATGAAAGAAACAAGAAAACAAACACACCATGAATCCAAATAAGCACAAGGCACAACATGGTGAAAAGGTGAGGTCTATACTCTACTTTGTTTTTTGAAATTATGGAATTCAGGTACAAAGAGAAGGAAACTCACTATGGAGTTTCCATGGACATTGTGGCTTGAATGGTTGTTATAGAGTCTTCTACCTATTTTTTTATGCTTCAATATCCAACTCCTAGATGCTTTGTTCAACTATGGAACAATAACAATACCAAAAGAATGGAACCACTTCCATCACTTTACATAACTTGATAGTCATCTAGGGTTAGGATTAAGGTTAGGTTTTTGCATGCCTTAACCCTCAATTAATGTTAGTGGTTTGGAACTTTCAGAATATTCTTGAAACTACACATATAACTATCTCCACATGTGTGAGTAATGGGGGTTGACATGACATCCACTCGGCAACATGGTGGTCAATAGGATAGCTTAACTTCTAGGAGGCATAAATTTTCCATACAAACTCCAATTTAGGTGATTTTGCATCGTTGGAAGTATTTTTGTGTGTAGAACAACATTGATGGGGGGAAAGCTGTGCTTGCAGATTATGACCCCAAAAAAGTGCCATTTGATGCCTCAATTCAGCTCTAGAGTTTTACAGACCCCAAATCACCAAAGTGGGACTTACCCCTAAAGTGGACCCTGCAAGCTAATTCCTCCAAAATTTCCACCCAAAAAGTACCAAGATAGATGGAAATTATATAATTATCCATTTGGATTAGATATACAAGTTGAAGCAGCTACAAATAAGGTTTCCACCACCTAGACAAAAAATTTCCGAAAACCTAATATTTGAGGAATGACTTGAATGAAAGGCCACTTTCCATAGTCAAAATCTTTCTCAATGCTAGCTTGATGAAAAGGGCCTTAAACCCAAAGAATTTGGCCCACTCTATATCCTCCTAAACAACTACTATATTATCAAGGATATATTGACCTTGGATTAAACTAGTTTGCTCCAACTTGATGATTTATGGTAAGAGTTAGTGAAACCGCAAGACCTTGGCCAAAATCTTGTAGGATACATTGAGGAGAGTAATAGGATTCCCACTAGTAATCAAATTTACGTCACCCAATTTGGCTATGAACTTAATGAATCCTTTGTTGATAAGAGACATGAGCCATTTATTGTAGATTGCCTCTTGTATATCTTGAGTAGGCTGCAACCAACATAATCCCATGTGGCTTTAAAAGACTGACATAGAAAACTGTGCATTCATGAAATTTATTATCAGCCATTGCCATTAGTTGTTTCAACTTTGACAAAGTCAATTTCTAATTGTAAATTTGTGCTAGGATAGGGGAAACTTTTCAAGGCACAAGGAACACACATTTGCATGCCCACCCTCCATGCATCTTTTGTGCCTTGAGATAGGAATAAAGTGTGACAGTATTCAATTAATTCATCCTAAATGCCCTCTTAGTTGGTTACCTTTCTTGACTCTATATTTAGGGCATCAATCTTTGTTGAAACCTCTTTCATAGAAAGTGTTTTGGAAAACGCCTTCATGGGTTGATGCCCAATTCTAAACTAGTGGAGTTGAAACTTGAAACAAAATTTAGATGCCATGGAACTATTGAATCTTGCCAACCTTCTATAAATGTCTTTATTTGGTAACTTGTGGTTGAAGAGATTTATCATTCGGAGTAATGCTAAGAGCCCTTCTCAAATTTGTCCTTGGTTGCTTTATAGTGGACATTATGCACAATTGCTATTTGATGACCAAACCTTTTGCAAGAATACTATAATATGGTCAATGGAATCATTCCATCATTTTATCTATCCATCCTTATTAGATAGCTTGAGTAGTGTGTTCCAAATCCTTAACACAACTTGGTAGCAAGATGGGTAATGTAGATGGGAGAGACTGAGTAGGTATTTAGATTTAGGAATGCTCATCTTGGCTGTGACATGCTAACTCCCAAACTTGCCTTCAAATGTTATAAAGTACAACCTTAAGGGAACTTCAGAAGATTGTCCATTGTCACCACAACAATACTTCCTCTTGTTTTAGGTCATTTCTTGTGTGATACAAGGGGAGAAACCCTATAAAAGTTTTTTTCATTAGAATAAAATGGATGGTGGAATTTACCAAGACCAATGCCTATCATATTGGGTTATGGAGTCAAAATTAATGAATGAGAGTATTTGAATATGATGAAAAGGCATAGTTAGGCTAATAACAATATACCTTAGATAATCACATGGATCTTCTTCAATATGAAAAATATTAATAGAGGGCCCTTCAGAGACACACCTCACAACAAAAGTGCAAAAAAATCAAGTAATAATGTGCAACCAGATTTTCCCCTTCTAGATTTTCTTTATTTTGAGGATTTTTCTCTTCTTCCTATTGCGACATCTCTCCTTCTCCAACATGACTGACATGAAATGGGAGAATATGTCATCCAATTGATCCATTATCTTCCCAGAGTAGAGATTGCTCCTCCTAACAAACTGAGCTTTAAATTCAGTGCCCTCTTCTTCTCTGGTATGAAAATCAGATACAGATACAATTTTCCTGAGCCTTCTTTCCCTACTGGTTGCTGGATCGGACATGGCATGTTCTCCTTGAGCTCTTTCCATTCCGTTTCTACTCAGACTCATGCAATATTCCATGCATACCTCTCAAGGCAACATGATTTTATGTTCTGTTACCAAATTGATTTGTAATTTTAGGGGAATAGGAGCAACAATGCCTTCTCCCTACAGCTGGCTGACTCAATTCACAACACCACCAAATAAAAGAACATCCTTTGCAATGTTACTTTGCTTGGAATGTAACAAGCATTAAATGGATTAGAGCATAAAAACATAGTTTTGTTACAGATTAGGATAATTGTATGTAGAGTACATCTTCTAGCCTATAGTTCCAGAGTAGCAGGGGGTGAGACTATAGTTTTAAAAACTGAAATAAAAAACCGGTAGAAAAACCCAGTTGGAGTGTTGGTACCTAACTGGTACAAACTGGCCCTAGTCGGCCTAGTTAGATCTCACATTTGTGGGGGAGTCCAGGATCACTGATGGCAGTTTTTGAGGTAGTTTTGGAGGAAACCCGGGGCTGTTCCAAAACAACCCACCTTGGTCATAAAACCAACCCTCCCTCTCCTAAACCCTAAATCTAAACAAAAAACCTAACTCAACACTACCAATGCTAGCAATAAATAGTAATGTTAAATTCTTAAAGTAAAAGTTAAAATTTTAACATTACCATGAATTGAATCAAGATGTTTGAGAGTGGTCTCGACCTCATTGGATTTCATATGGAGAAACTAGAATTTTAGATCTCACTCAAAATCTAGTAAACTTATTAGTTTTCAAAATTTTAGGAATTGGCGGATTCCAGTGTTTCCATTTGATTTTGTCATGTGCGAGGGTATGGGATTGGCATTTGATCAAGAGCATGAAGCCCATTATGTACCTTGATGTTGGTGGTATTGATTGTTGAACTTCATTGATGTTGGTGGTATTGATTGTTAAACTCGTCTACCATGGCCTTAACAAAAATATACCCTTCACTCAAAGCAAAATAATTAGTTAGGCATGCTAATATTTTTCCACCATATTAAAGGTTGAGTAGTTGAGCCCTTCACTGAAACCAAAATCATTGGTTAGGCATGTTGAACTTTTCCAATTTCTACCATATTATAAGGTTGAGCAATCCAAGTCTAAAGACTTTGAGCTAGATGATGTTTATGTAGCTCTTGTTGATGATTCCATTTCTAGTAGTGGTGAATCAATGATGAGTTTGATGAGTGATCATGTTGATCAATGATTTTGTAGTAAGCCAGTGGCCCAATAACTTGTAGCATTGTTTTTGGATTCTATAGGCCACTTAGATCCTCATTGATTATGTATTTTGTTGTTGATGTGTATTGCACTCTGTGCCATTTTGATATATTTCACCCTTACATGGTATATAGATAAGAAAACTTTGCATATTTTTTCTCTAATGGTTTGGAATCATGGTTTGAAATGTTAAAAATACTTTTTTCATTTAAAATTTAATTATTTTATGTATTTCTTTTCATTTCTAGTTCATTGAATCTGGTTTGATCTGGTTCCAGTTTGAATCCGAGTTAGATAGGTGGCCAGTTCGAAACCCGGTTCCACTAGAAATTCTAGGGGCCATGCACTCTTCCAATGATATTATATATTCTATCTTATATACCAATCATTGGTAGAGTGCATGGTGCCTCATCTTTGCCAAGACCTACTACTGTTTCTCTGTGTATAGGGAAAGGTGACAGAGTACCTCCTCCTTTCGGCAGTTTCAGGTTTGTTTTTGCTCATAGCTTTCTTTTGCGAGTGTCCATGTACTTTACATCAACATCTCTCCCACCCAAATTATAAAGCACTTCTCTTTCACTGGTGAAAACACCGCAAGTAAAATAATTGATAATTAAAAAAAATAAAAATAAATTGTTTTTAAGTTTTATTTAACTTTACTAGCCCAGAAATTTCCCCAACCAAATGATGAAGATGTCACCAATCCACTCTAAACTAATGCATACCTCACGAATCTGTTTTATTGTCACATTGATTTAAGGGAAACTGAGGGAGAGCTCAACACTCATCTTCAAATCCGTTGTCTGCAACCAAAACACTGTGTGAAATGCTCTTTAATCTTTTGTTTCAATTTTTCTTGCCTATTCTGTTTCATTTCCTATTCTGTGTTGAGTTGTTCAGGGTCTGTTTTGCAGAGTTGGGTTTTATTTGCAGGTCTCTACATTCTTTAACAAGATTGATAGCAGATTGGAAGCTCAGAGTGTCCAGATCTGTCTCAGCTACCTTTAAACCAGCTAGACAGTGGAAAAGATTGGTGAAGTATGCATTGGCTTAGAGCAGGTTATTGAGAAAAGTCACATGTCATGATATTATTTGGGTTTAACGATTAAGAACTAGGGCAATTTAATCCAGTAGCAATTTTCCTTTTCAGGTCATAAGTATAGATCATTTTAACCATTGATATAATATGAGGCGAGAGATATCAATTTTTTCATTAGGGGAGTTTTGAGGTCTAAAATGGGCCTCCTAAGAAAATTGTACAACCAAAATAAAATTTATAAGAACCAATAGGATTCAAGATGATGATGTCAACCATGGGGGATGATTCACCATTTTTGGAGTAAAAAAGTAAAAAGATTAAAAAATAATAAAATAATAAAACTACATTTTCAACTCATATTTTCAACTTTTCTCCCTAATTTTTTACTCAAATTTCATGCTGGAGTACTCCTTGGATGCAAAATTTAATTTCTCATCTAAGGAGTACCCATGTTGCATACTTTTGATGGACCCTGCTACACGAAAAATGAGAAATGCATGAAAAAATGTGATTGCAATAATGTTTTTCATGTATTTCTCATTTTTCATATAGCATTATCCATTGAAAGTATGCAACATGAGTACTCCTTAAATGACAAATCAAATTATGCATCCAATGAGTGTTTCCACTTGAAATTTGAGTAAACCCATAAGGAGATAAGTTGAAAATATGAGTTGGAAAAATAGTTTTTTATTTTTTCCCTCTAAAATTTGATGATGTAATCTAATCTTATTTTATTATTTTATTATTTTATAATTTCCTTAGGAGGCCCATTTTAGACCTCAAAATTCCCCTAATTTTTAGGATCAAACTTTATTTTAATTTGAAAAAAAAATGGCATTGTTCTCTTTTTATTTTTTTTACTTCTAATTACTTTATCTCCTTTTAAAACTGATATGAAATTATATTATCTAAATATTTTACCTCTTTTTAAAGTTGTTATGAAATTGAAATTGTATGATGGCATATGACAAATTTAATAAACATGCATAGCATATTTATTTTTGTTCTTTTTTATTATAGTCGACATTGTTTTCTTCTTTAGAGAATATTTTATTTTTATTTGAAGAGGGAGACTTTGAGCAAGGACAAACTTTCTTATATATATATATATATATATATATATATATATATATATATATATATATATATATATTGCACATTCAAATGATTTTTTTTATTATTAATATATTTCTAAGTATAGTCAATATCAGTTAACATAGATCTTGAAATAGTTTATTTAAATCCCCCGTTGAAATATTTTTTAAAATTATAAGGTTTAAACATTTTACTTGCATTTTTTTACTTCTAATTAGTTTACTTCTTTTTAAAGTTGATATGAAATTATATTATGGGCATATGGAAAACTTAGTAAACACACAACATATTTATTTTTGTTTTTAATTATGGTTGACATTGTTTTTTTATTTAGAGAATAGTTTATTTTTATTTGAAGAGGGACAAGTGTCAACTCCACGTTGAGCTCAAACAAACTTACACATATCCATCATACTGGGCTATAGAATGAGCCTCTTGGCTCAAAACTCTGGCAACTCAAGAAAGTCAAACTTTGATTGATCCAGAACTTCTATTGATTGTTTTTAGGATCAAAGTTGCTTTAGAATTGACAAACTTTTATGAATAAGATTTAAAAAATAAGATTTCAATATGTATGGAATTTAGATTATGGCAAACTGAAAATTTGATTAAATCTCTTAAAAGATTGTTCCAAAATAAAAAATAAGATATAGATTTATCTTCAAGAACATATGTTCCCTTAAAAATGAAGGATAAGGTAAGTATGAATCAGTAAACTAAAAAGTCAAATCCATGCATGAAAGAGGTCCTTTATCTCATAAACATTGAAATCTTGTAAAGTTATATCTCAATTTAAAAACTAATTAAATTACAATTTTAAATAAAATTATTATTATTTTTAAAAAATAATTAGTTTTATATATAATACTTAGAATTGTTGAGGGTGTAGCTTAATTGGCGATCATTGTGATATGAAGTATTAAAGGGTTTTATTGTACAAGAGTGATGGAGACGCAAAGAGAGCTTGTGCACCACTAAATCACGAAGCTGCAAAGGATCATGGTCTTACAATGTCAGCTTACACATAAATCCCCTCTCGCAAGAAATGATGGAATATGTAAATTCTTCCACATTCTGCCATGCCCAATATCTAAAATAGGGCAAGAAATTGTTCTTGAATGTGTATTCACTGGTGGGATGTTGTAGCGATGAGGTCACACACAGGTACAAGGGAAAGACAGTGATGACCGAAGATGAACACTATGAATCCCTTCACCATTGCAAGGTTAAGCTGATGTTCCAGACTTGTGAGCTGGTCTCTGTTACGGATGTGGCCACTGTCATTGGGGCTAACCCTAGCCACATCATTGTAACTTTCATGTCGGCCTATGGTGTTGTGGTTGTCTCCTCCACTGCAGCCAAGCCTCGATATCACACTGATACCCTCACTCTAGCCTTTGTCGATGGGGCTATTGAGATTTGCATGTTTATGACAAAGGAAATGTTCTTGGAGGGTTTGATTTCAATGTGCTTTTTGACTCTGTTGACGAATCTACACCATTAGTGGGAATTAGTTTCCTTTCTCATGAGGGTGTAAAGAAATCCGTCCAACTTTAAGATCTGGCCAATCAGAGGAGTTCTTATTGTTTTCATAATCTTTCCTGTGGCTCAAATGAGGGTTTATACCAGATCTAGTGGATTTTCCGATCTTTATATGACCATTCATAGGGGGTTCCTTCTACATGTTCGTCAAAGACTCAAATCTCGTCTCTTCACTCGCTGCCAAAATCTTGGATCAACTACGAATCTCCTTTGGCAATTTTCGGCTTGTATATGGAAGAAGACGACTTTAGGACCTACAACCCATCAAGAAATATAACATAGTCAAGGCCCAAGGATGCCTCTATTTCTCTAATCACTAGATTGATAGGTGGAGCCAAAGGATGGGTGCCTTCCTCCTCCCAACCCAAGACTTTTAAGGACGTCCTAAATCCTAGTCACTCATCTTCAAACCCTAAAGATCGATCAAGGAAAGCATTCATTGTGGAACATGCAATGGATACCCCATCTCTTGAAGTGAAAAATGTCTTAAACAACTTTGACGAGGAGTGATTATTTGTCATTTTAATGGATTTTGGTCCTTGGCATCTGCTCTTTAGGAATGGGTACAGTAGAATTGGTCAAATAACATAGAGTTTTTATTATGCTCAAAAGGATTATTTGTAGTGTTCTAAAAATTTTAGAGGATCGATATAAGTTTTTGACCAAGGATCTTGGTTTTAGGGCCATTCCAGCCTTCTCAATGCAACCATGGTTTCTTGACTTTAGTCCTTTTCCATGACGTCTTTGGCAACTCCAATATGGGTAAGGATTTCTAACTTTCCCATCCATTTGACACATTCGGATATCTTAAAAGACTGGTAAATTTAATAGTTGCTTCATCAATATAGACACTAAAAGGATTTCAAAAGGAATTCTCACATTTGTTCACATATGTGTTGAAGTGGACCTAAGTAAAGAGTTCCTGACTAAAATCCTACTCAAGTGGAGGGGTAAGGTTTTTATGCAATTGTTGGATTATAAAAATACTACTTTCCACTGCAAGACTTGTCAACAACCCAAACATCTTCAAAATGTATGCCCCCTTTTGCATGTTCTCCCCAGGATTTGAAGAAAATGAGTCATGGATGGCAAGATCCAAAGAGAGAAAAAGGGTCCAAGAATACTTTAAGTCAAAAGTAGGACAAACCTCAACAATAGGAGGCATCTATTGCCAAATCAAATCCTCCAAACTCAGCTCAGCCACAGGAGGCACCATCTCATCCCTCGGCGGAGGAGACCCATACTTTAAATGAAAATGAAAGAGACTTAACCATAATTGGGGCTTTTGCAATGAGTGGGAAAAAATGTACCCATGAGTCAGATCAATTAGATAGTGACAAGGAAACAAAAAATATGGTAAAACCTTCAGTAGTGGAATTATCTCAAAGAAATTATGTTAATGTACAGTTTTCCCTGATAATTTTGTGGAATGGATTGATGTCTACAAAATAAAAGTAAAAAGTAAAAATCCATGATCAATTTTGGGATCTAATACAAAGAATGTAGTAAAGGTAGTTTGTTATACTGTTTTTATCGGTGATGGATGATATGTTGTACTTTGATATTTTGAGGCAATTTAAACTAGAAATTGCACCAGATGTTGCAAAGGAAATGTCGTAAGGTAGTAGCATAGGAACCAATATCATAGAAGAAAGAAGATGTGACTAGAGTACTCCATAGGGAGATGGGAGATAGGGGCACCCTACCTACCTATGTAAATGTCTAAACTAAATGTGGTGTCATCATCTGTAATGGTGGCCGATTATGCGAGTCGAGGATTTTACGAGGGGGCACTGACTTTTAATTGTGATATGCAAAAAAAAAGGTACCCAACCTAACCATTTCACATTCCCCAGTGTTCTCTCTACATGTGTTAATTTGGTAGATCTGTAACATGGCAAAGGATTCCACCATGACATAATTTCCCATGGGCTGCAGTGTAATTCCATTGTGGGGAGTTCTCTTATAAATATGCATGCTAAATGTGGTTGCATAAAGAATACACAACAGGTGTTTGATAGAATCTGTGAACGAAATGTAGTATCTTGGAATGTTATGATACCAAGGTATGTAGAGGATGGGAACATAGTTGAGGCCATGAAATTTTTTCTTCAAATTCATGAATGGGACATGGTTTCATGTACTGTAATACATGCTAGATATGCACATAAGGGGTATCTTGATAAGGCTATGGAACTATTTCTGCAGATGCTGATGCACATAAAATGTTTAGTAAAATGTCTTAACGGGATGTTGTCTCTTGGACTTCTATTATAGTAGGATACGATATTCTCATATTTGGAAAGGAAGCCCTTCAACTATTTGAACATATGTAACACTCTGGCATAAAACCAAACAGTGTCACCTTTGGTGGTGTTCTATTTGTATGTGTCCATGCAGATTTAGTAGACCATGGTTGGAAATACTTCTATTCCATGAATAAAGATTACAATATCATCCCTACAATACAACATTATTGTTGTATGTTTGATCTTCTAGGCCGCACTTGACACCTTTATGGGGCACAAAATTTTATCAGCAACATACCTTTAGAATCTGATGCAGTTGTATGGAGGTCTTTTCTTAGTGCATGAAAAATCCATAACAATATAGCACTTGCTAGACATGCAACAAACTGTCTTTTTGAGTCAAACCCCCAAAATTTTGTACATTATATGTTTTTCTCAAACATATATGCAAAGACTATAAGGTGGGATGAAGTAGAAAAAGTAAGAAATTTTATGAAAGACCAAAAGGTTGAAACAATACCAAGGCATAGCTAGATTGAGATTAATAACAAGGTATATTCATTCCAAGTAGGAGAATGAATACACTCACCAACACCAGAGTTTTTTGTGCAATTGGAATAATTGGATGAAGATATGGAGATAGGGTATGTGCATAACCAAACATTTCATTGCATGATGTAGAAAAGGAGCAGAAGAAGCATGCTTTGTCTCATCATAGTGCAAAGATAACTATTGCATTTCGACTTATTAATACGTCTCATGTCTAGCTATTCAAGAACCTTCAGATTTGTGCTAACTGTCCTTCATATTTTCAAGGATGGGCTCTATGCTTGTGGATATTATTCATGATGTTAAGGAGATAATGATTCAACATCAACTTGTGTGGCAACAATTAGGTCTATTAGTAGATTTGCAGAGGTAAGATGTCCTATTTACGATTAATTATGTTGTTAAGAGCATTGCTTGAGACTGTCTCCCTTTATGTTGTAGTGTTGAAGCTTGGAATTTTATGAATGTGAGGTTCAATGAAGCGAGGTATTCCACCCATGCACAAATGGTTTCTATTCCTATTGTACTTGTCTACATCTAACACAATCACCCCTAGGATGTGTTTAATAGTGGGTTTATTTGGTCACTTGGGAGAAAGTTCAAGTGCATGGAGGGAGTCGTTGTGCATGATACATGAGGAGTTCATGCACGAAAAATGAATAATTTATGATTGATTGCTTTATGAAGAGAATTGTTTGGGAATGTCTCCTTTAGGTTCCAGATATTGAAGCTTGAATTTTTTGTGATGATTTTCAATGAAGTGAAGGATTTCACTGATGCACAAATGGTTGTTATTCCCACTTTACTTGTCTACACCTAATTCAATCATCCCCAACGTTTGTATCTAATTGCGGTTTTATTTTCTTGTGAATGAGAAAGTTCAAGCACATTGGAGGGAGTGGTGGTGCTTGAGGACATTATAAAAGGGGATGATATGCAAGGATCTCATTCCTACTGAATGAAGAGCCTATGATTGACCTTTTCACTAACACTCTTTGGAGTTATTTCCTTTAGATTGTACTATGTAGATGTTGGAACCTGATATTTTTTTGAATGTCTAGGTCAATGAAGCCAGGGATTCCACCCATGTATAGATGGTTATTATTCCTACTCTATTTTTCTACACCTAACTCAATCACCCCCAACATTTGAATCTGATGGTGGGTTTATTTGCTTGTGAGGGAGAAAGTTCAAGCACAACGGGGGTAGTGGTTGTGCAGCATGCTTATAGCCTAGAATACATTATAAAAGGGGATGATACACAAGGTGCTCATGCCTGCAGAATGAAAAGTAAATAGATCTTGTGCACTACCCTTGAGAAGGATGTGATGGGATTTGACTCTGCCTATTGGCTTGGATTCCTGATGATGGGAGCTACAAATATTAAATTTAAGGCGCGTGTGAGTGATGGTAGGGGACATATTTTTGTATTTTCTAGGGAAATGATAGCTTTTGGTGAACAAAATTGTTGGCTCAAAATTGTAACAATTACGACACATGATGGTTTATAAAACAGACTAATGCTTTATTGTTAATGTGATGCTAGGACTTTCAAATAGTCAAATGTTTAGTGGCAACGATATAGTTACAGGAATTTGTCAATATTTTTTAATTTCTTTTGATTTATGGTTCTGATTGCCTAATTAAATATGTGTTATATATTTCCAAAACCTAGTTGTTATAAATTTCAAAACTCTTATCATTGTTTTGAGTAGGTGGTTAGTTTGATGTTCCTACTTGAGCAGTTAGTCCAAGGAAATGATTCCAAATGATATTCTTAATTGAGTAGTTAGTTGGCACCACTATTAACATACACGTTAAATCATTGTGAGATCCAAACTCGTTTAAGGGCTTAATAAGGACTACAACAACGAGACGCCATTAAATTGCATTCATAGTCAACTTTTTCCTCATTCATTATCTATTATCCCCCCCATGTTAAATTTTTTGATTGAAAACCCCTTAGTGGGGATAAAGTGGCAACATAACTCAATTCAGAAAGGGAAATAGTCCTTATGACAAATTTTGAGGAAGTTCTTGTTAAAATTCCATTATATGGTAAACAAACCTGCAAACTACAAACCCTACACCCTAGAAATTCCATGAACTCTCAAAACTATTTTTTGTATGCTAGATCAATGAACACATAGCTAATTGAATATATGAATTGAAAAGAAAAAATGTACAACAATCAAAACTCCATATACTAACTCATAACAAGAGATCACATTTTTGTCTCTCTTACTAAGACTCTAAGACTTGTGTAGAGAGAAAACATGGAAGCTTCAGGAAAATAGGCTCAGAGCAACAAATAGAACTATGATTCATGACGAGAGAATCAGATTGCGAGATTGACCAGATATTGGAGCTTCGTCGGTATCTTGCTGGTTAAACAGTTGCCGACAAATCAAGGGAGTGTAAATTGGTGGAGTTGGAAATGAAAGGAAAGATTGTTCAGTCGAGGCCAAATCCCATGGCAATGAGCTTGAAAACCCTCTCATTATTGCAGGTCACACCTTTGAGCTCTGACATGGTGACATTGCTAGGGTTTTTATCTTGTCTCCGATCCTTAGTCATGCCTTCGAGCTCTAAGATGGTGATGTTGTAAGGGTTTTGATATTGTCTCTGATCCATTGCGTGGGCTTACGTTCATAAATCTAGCACCCCTGTAGGGTTAACGGGCATTATCAACATTCAACGAATAAATCTCGATAGAGAAATGGAAGTCTGGAGACATTGGCTATTATACATCTTTCTAAGCTTGGTTGCCTCCGTCAATGCATCAAAGTCGTTGATCCTCCAAAAGGAGTCTTTTTCCCATTCTTTCCTCCAAAACTAGGGTTCATCATCTCTGCTAATCAACCCCCTTCATTGTCTCCTCACATTTTGGAATATGAGCTGTCAAATGCAAATGTGAAGTTCAAGCTCACCATCATCGAGGGTTATATGGAATGTCTTGTAACTGTATCAATTTGAAACAGTTGAAACTGTACCAATCCGACAACACAATATTCTTCAATCGTCTATTATTCAATTTGACAGTGCAGACCGGTGTAGAGTGACAACTGGGGGAGTTCTTCTCAAAGGTGAACGACTTATGATGTAATTAAATAACATCTATTTAACTACATCATTTATATTAACGACTTTTAGTATCATTATTTATTAATCTTATAAAATGTTTTTTCTTAAACAATTTTAAGTTCATTTTGATGGTTTTTAATAGTAGTAACATTAATTTATTTTAAAAGTAGTTATGTCCTTTTTTTCTTTTTAATTAAATTGATCAATGAAAAAAATGTAATTAGAAGGATTAAATTAGTTATGATTTTTTGCCTATATGGTATTGATAAGCCATGATATGCTAACAAAGCCTATTTAGAGATATTTTTAGTATTAGTTACACATGAAATGTTGATATTTATCTCAAAATATTTATTGAGCTATGATTATTTAGACATATGGTATTGATAAACCATGATATTGACCCATAATATTGTAAAAAATCTTATTTAAATCTTAAAAATCTTCATAATAAAATATAAATAAATATTCATATTTAAGAATCAAATATATGCTTTTATAATTACTAATAATAAAAATTATAATTTAATTAATTATTATTATTATTATTATTTAATCTCAACAATATAAAATATACCATAAAATAATAATTTTAATAATTGATACATATAAATAGTTACCACTATTTTATTTATATAACTATATTCATCTATATTTTTTTAACAAAATATAAAACAATTATTCTTGAACAAAATAGAAAACCTCTTCTCACTCGCAAAAATGCTCATTCTCAATATAGTTTGGGTCAAAATTCCGTGACCATTATAAAAGTCTATGCCTTTTATATCACGGTTGGCCAGAGCCAACCGTTCTCTAGAGAAAGAATATAGGCCTATTATATCAAATTTTGTGCCAAAAGATATGCGTCAAGGACACCGCCAGATGTATTTTCCATTGGATGTCATTCTTTAACATCAATATCAACCTCAACATTTTTTAAAGGAAAACGCTTACTATATAATTAATTAAAAAAAAATAATATTATTGTATTAAAAAGATTAATATCACAATGAATTATATTTGTTGGTTTGAAAAGCATGGGTCAAAAAATTCTTTTATGACAATATATCATCATAACATCTAGTTCAATTGGGCCTGGAGTATGCTCTAAAATTACTTTTGCTTGGCTAAGAGATCGTCTTCCTCGGACACAAGGAAATCGGTTAATGGCCCAAGACCCAACCCATTACCAACAAGGTATTCCAAGTGGCCTGGTTTTCCTTGAATAATGGTGATGAGTCAACCTGCATTGGCTGACACAAGGAAACAAATTAATGAGGCAAGACCCAAAGGGGACACAAGGAAACAGGTTAACCATCCAAGACCCAAGGCACCACCAACAGTGGCTTGGTTTTCCTTGAATAATGGTGATGAGTCAATTTGCATTGGCTGATAGAAGTTAGAGTCCTCACTGTTGATTTGACAACTAAATTATGATAGGTTTTCCCACCTTGTAAAAAAATAATCTTAATAAATTTAACAAATTTAGTGTGACGAACAGCCTTACCCGCAGAAAAAACCATCAGCTATAACGTGATTCCGAATGTATGGATTCTTTCACCTCTCCTATCATTCATGGCCTGATCTGGCAACTATGAATTGGTTGGATCCCTGAAATGTGCTGGTACTGCATTTCTGTTATAGGTTTAGGAGGGATTGTTTAGGTTATCCAAATCAATATCCTTGTATTTTGGTCCATTAATAATTTTGATTTTGAAGACTCACCTGAGGCTTCCAATTTCTCTGTGCATGAAAATTTTTCGTACTACTGCGGAGAGCACAGATAGTGTTAGTGGGACACAGGTTGGGAGGCGTTAGCGTAGCCCGTGGATCTGAAAAATTCCCGCATCTCATTGAGGTAGGAGTGTATGTCTGCGCTCTTATGTTTCGGCGTGGAGAATCCATGCAGCGGGAAAAGGATATGGTAAGGATTTTACCTCTTTTAAAGACATAATTATAATCAAATAAAAATATAGATATAGTTGAGAGTAAGATGGATCGCCTCTGCAGATGAAGCTGGACAGATACATTGGCAATGGCAGGGAAGAACCTCCGACATCTGGAAAGCTGCCTAAAAAGATTCTGAAGGATTTCTTCTATGGTACAACCTCCACATTGGTAAGTGCATTCACTATCATATATACTATTTTTTGATTAATCTCTTGAGAGAAGTGGCACTAAATATAATTTGATGTTGACAGGATGCCACACTGGCTTCTCTGTTAATCCGACCAAGTCCAACCAGGGCACTGGACAAACCTGAGCCTGGAGACCACAGATGAGCGATATGGGGTTGTTCCAACAGTTTATGTCAAAGCTATTAACGATAACGCGCTCTCTCTTGCCAAACAAGAAGAGTTCATCGCCAATTCGCCACCAGAGAAGGTTTACAGTGTGGACACAGACCACAGTCCATTCTTCTCTGCACCGGAGAAGCTGCATAGCCTGCTCTTGGTGATCACTTTTACATCGAAGCAAAAAGCCTTTACATGAAATTTAATATGTATTCAAATAAGATTTAAATATATATATAAATTAGATAAAGATGTCATTCTCACTTTCTGTTGGGGAAATTCTAGCGCAACAGATGTCGTTATTGTTTCTCCTCTATGAAAATCATGAGATTTTATTAGAAGCTAATCCAATTTTGACATATAGTAAACCTCCAATGACTACATCAAAATACGTTGTGAATGAGCATACGATGAAAAATTTGCTTATAGCTAACTATTTCAGGGATGAAATTAGAAAAACAACTAATGGATAGTTTTTAGGAAATAATTTTTTCATGGTGCAATTTTTTGTTGAATAATTACACATTCCTAAAAGAAGCCATGAGAATATCCATTATCTTCCAAAATTGGACCTAGAAGAAACTGAAGGGGTAAGAACTTTATTTATTATGCAATAGAGAGGTGATGAGTACCAAAACCCTGGTCTATCATCCATATTTAGATTGAGAAAAATAACTCCTAACTCCTAAATGAATTTAAGTGAAAGAAAGTAATCTATCATCACTTGAAAGTGAGTTATCTAACTAAATGATCAATCATCAATCATTTAAAATTATTAAAGAATGTTTTGAATAAAAGCCTAATTCAATTAAAAGTCAAGGATTTCTATCTTTATTAAAATCTAGGGCTTTGATTGTTGTGAGGAAGATTTTAGGCATTAAAATAGTTAAAGTTCATAAAAAAATAATCATATTGTTAGAATCCTCATGGATGTTTTTCGTAGAACTAGGGAAACAACTTGTTCAAAAGACTATAATACAATCCAACATGTATTTCCACAACCTATTGTTAGTAAGATCACAACAAAATATTGTTTGTTGAAACAAACATTTCATCTCATCAAATGTAACGTAAAAACCATTCAAAAGTAGTCTATTAGGTGAGACAACATTGATACTGCAAGACACAAATTTGGGGGATTTCACTAGTATTTTTCTCATTCTGACATGAAGTTAATTAGAGCACCTAAGGATGTAGAGTAGAACTTTTGGCACTAGAACTCTAGGCCTTCTTTCAACTACAATGATGTACTAAAATTGAGAAAGGGTTCTAGGGACCATGAAACCCACTTTAAACACTTTCTTGACTTGACATAGATAGAATTGGATGAGGAAATTCAAGATTGAGCATAACATGGGTCAAATATATTTTGAGAAATGCAAGACTTGGCATGTTAAATTAAACACAATATGCAACACATATGGTTGTAGATACCATAGCTCAATGGGTTGGATTGAATGGCTGAGTGCCATGAATTACAAGAAAGAGGTCATAGGCTCAAACTCCCGAGTTGGCTTCCTATGTGAACATTACTGGCCTCACTCAATGTCCCCTTCCAGGTTGGTTACCAAAATTGTAACCAGATAATTTATGGGAGGTACCATCCTCGAAATGAGGAGAGTACATGGAGGGTTTCCCAACGATGTGCATTCCATCAAAAACAACTATTGTTTTGTGCACCAAATTGACTATGGTTATTATTATTACACACACACACACACACACATTTGTAATGACACATACACACACTCCAAGTTACTAATGCATACCCATATGTTATCTTTTCTTTCATATTGCAGTTTGAAATGTCATGGGAGAATTATTATAACAATGAATTTATATACATATCTTCGTTGTTATATCACTATGTACAAGACTATGAATTTATCATTTTTTTTTATAAATACCCAATAATATGTTTAGCATATCCATGTGGCTTGATGGAAAGACAAACATTTTAAAATTGTTAGAGATACCTTTCCCATTGGTACTATATTATCAGTAGTTTCTTTTTGCTAAGAACTACACTCTTAACCACAAAATAAGATTCAAAGGCAACATTATCACTCAAAGCATGTCAACTTAATGGTTCATATCACATGCAAGCATAGGCCATGTAGTAACAAAGATAAAAGAGTTAGATTGAAGGAATACCACTTCTACATAAGTAATGATAAGTGCCTTTTCTTTCAATTTTTCTATAGTCACTTGAGGACAATAATATGTAAATGAATCATCAATGTATTTGGTTAGATGGTTGTGTGACTTAGTTAAAAAATGTTAATCTATTTCACTTAGTGTATGTTGAACATAAAAATACAAGGTGTGACATAATTGAATCTATTTAAAAACAATTAATTTGGAAGAGGAGCATGAAGGGGTTAGCATATGCATCAAAACTACAATATGTGGGAAAGAATTTAAATTTGCGAGAAATAATCCTATTGGATATGAAAAATATATAGGTGAATGGTGTTCTTCAATAATGGTAGAGAGAACAAGAAAGTGAATAATTGATAAGGAAAGGTTTTGAAAATGATTGATGTGAAGCAATCATATACTATGAATGGAAAATAGTACATGGAACTTGGGGATTTTAGTTAGTTTGGACCATAAACAACACTATATTTGAAATTTGGACAAGAAAACTTGCATGATTTTGTGGTCCATGTAGTAATGGTAAATATGACCATTGTGGATCCACTGACTAAGTTGATAGATGAAATTATGTATCATTGCTTATTGGTTAATGTATAAATATTGAATTATCCCAATTAAATGAGGACCAACCAACTATTTTACCACATTATATTCATGTTCTAGATTTCATACAACCAAGTTTAGTGTAAATGGGGAATATTAGATTAATTTTGATTAACTATTGTGAATATAATATGCTTTGACAATTTAGGGGAGTCACACAACGACATTCCACTTTTTGCAAGGCACATATATGTAGTGGTTTTCTCAAAAGATAATGAATGGGGCACTAACTATTAGTTGGAACATTGCTTAGAGGGAAAGTAGACTCCAAATATCTCATTAATGGCTAATGAAGTCATTCAATTTCTAATTGGTTTAATGGATTTTAAAGGAGAATATTGACAGAGGATGATAGAACTAAAAAGAAGGGTGGTTTTGTGTTTCAAGATTCCAAACCAAGTGCATCTGTACACCACTTTACAAATATAGTTGTTTCTACAAACCTCAAACTATAAACAATGACAAGGAAGCACTCATTAAAATGTATGATACTTTGTACCTCATTTTGAGTATGAGAAGTAATAGAGACAATTAATACTAGAGATGGTGAGGCATTCTACTTGAATGATCGTAGGTAAATATATAGGTGAGGTAAAATGACATCCTAAATCATGCATTTTATTCTAAGGTATGTGGGTTGTTTGAAATTCTTATTCTTTTACAATTAATTTATAGATGACTCCTAGTTGTTTTAATGAATTAGTCTAACATTGTTTTCATGTTACATGCCCAAGTTATCCAAAAAGTCATAGGCACATGAAGGTCCATAAATAAGATCAATGATGTTTTTCAACACCACCAATAAAATCTTGGGCAGATGAAATTTCTGATCTAAGACATGATTTTATTACTTATTTTGTTTTTCCTAACTCCCCTAATTCCACCTTGTGATTCTCCATGTATCTCTCATCATTATTATCATTTTGGAAGGTACTTCATGCTCGTATTTTTTGATTTTGGGTATCATCGGATGTGCTTTAGCTCTGAAATTTTGTGGAGGGGCTAGAATACACGAGATATCCAAAATCCAGAAATCGTTTGGATAAATTCCACCTGAACGAGGATTTATTACAATAATTAATATTTTTAATGGGTTCCTAAGTCTAGACATAGGAAAATAAAAATATTAATGGGCATTAATAAGAATATGGGTGAGAAACTTATAAGTGACGAGGATCAAGTCTTTTTTAATCTTAGCCATTGATTAGGGACTTAATCCCGGTCATTGATTCATCAACGGGAAGAGTATAAGAGGAGGTTTGAGAGTGAGTTGGAGATACAATTGAGAGATCGGTCAATTCAATTTTTATGGGGCGAGGTTTGCTGAGAAAATCAAACAAGTGATCTGTTGCAATGAGACGGGCAGTAGCAGAGAGTTGCATCGGAAAGGAGTTCTGAGACAATGAGTACCAAGAAGAGAATCAAAAATATCATCAGAGAGGCAATGCAGAGGCTTACGTATCCTAGGAAGGGGCTCACGTATAGATGACGCAGGCCAAGAGGGTTCTTGCATTGGCAGTGCGAGATAATCATCGGGAATTCAAGATTTTTCCAGGAGTTCGATGTTCTGAGATGGGAGGGCTGAAGTCGAAGCTCCTGTGAGCAAATCGATCAAGCAGAGAAGTGACACAGTCTCCCAAAGGAAAGACGTTGGCCCACACAAAGCAGATTGTGTTGGGATTTTCACAGTGCTTGTCGGAGTGAGCCATTCAGTGGATTAGTTGTGACTTGGAGAATGAGGTAAACCCTCGTATGTGTTTCTTATTGCCGCTATTTCTCTGAAAGGTTAGCTGGTGTGAGAGGAAACCTGTTGTGCTCAGATTCTGCTTGCTTAGTAATACAAACCCTCTATATGAAGCAATGGTTTTCCCACATTAGGTTTTTTCGGGGGCGTTTGTCCAAAAATAACGGTGTCCCTTATGTATTTGTCTTGTTCTATTTTCAATTCATGATCTATATGTATGTGTAGTCTACAATAGTTCTGTTTAAATAATTAAATAACTTTTTGAATGTAAAAACAAGTAAGAGATGATAAACCAGTGATTGCAGTAGGATTTATGATGTGTAGATTCAGAAATTCTCACATGGTATCAGAGCATTGCAGATCATAGGAGAATGAAGACACTAGTAGGTAGATCCAGAGAATTTTTTGTAGAGAAGAATTTGTCCCAAGTG
The DNA here is from genome assembly GCA_031772625.1 of Pinus tabuliformis. Lineage (NCBI taxonomy): Eukaryota > Viridiplantae > Streptophyta > Pinopsida > Pinales > Pinaceae > Pinus > Pinus tabuliformis. The sequence continues at coordinate 1,361,572,760 of CM062816.1, forward strand.
ACAACGTAATTTCAGAGGCAGAGGAGCAGATGAAGGTGTGACACAGAGCTAGAAAAGTGATTCAGAGGCTCACACAGTCCCTGCATCAGCATTTCAAGCCTATAGAGGGTGACGCAAAACCAAAGAAGAGATCACACAGTGATTGCGTTAGTTCTCCGGGTTAGTACATAGCCCGAGAAACTCAAATCAGTTAGTTGCTAGGGCTGGAGGAGCAGAGAAGATTCAATCAATGGAGCTGGTGGGATGCTATTTTTATTGGTGTAGAACAATGTCTGTGGAGACATATCCAAGGTAGAGGGAGTCACTGCCTTGACAAATTTCTACCCAAAGAAATATAGATCCAGGTTGCAGCAACAAAGGAGGATTGGAGAGGAGTGATTCGACATTTGTCTGGAGGATTTCCATGAAGGAAATTAGGACTTAGAGGGAGTCTAGAGGAGCTAGTTCCTTAGAGGATTTCTAGCGCCAAAGAAATCCAGATCCGAGTCTTGCTTAGTAGCGGGAGAGGGAGAAGAGAACTAGTCCTACTTTTTTAGCAGAGATGGCAGTAAATGGACTAAGGGATTGGGATAGATTGGATGGAGCATCCAATTTTTCATTTGGAAGGCCAGGATCCTGACAATCCTAGAAAAAATTTGCATCAAGGATTGTGCCTTGAAAGTAGTTGTTGTTCTCGTTGACGTTGATCTGTTAAAGAAGTACAAGGAGGCCCAAACGAATGCCAAGTGCATGATCTTAGATGGGGTCAAAGATGATGTAGTACCACACATTGCTGAGAAGCAAACAACAAAGGAGATGTGGGAGGCACTGCCCACCTTGTACCAGGGCACTTCCGTCCAATAGAAGATGCTATTAGAAAATCAGTTGAGACAGTACCAGATGCAGAAGGAAGAAGAGATCGATCCCTTCCTCCTCAGGTTGCAAGGGATTCGCGACTAGTTGAGTTCCATGGGGTTTACACTAGATCCTAAGTTCTTGGTCAGGACTGCCTTGAATGTAGTCATCGAGGATTGGGAGACATTTTTCCAAAGTATCTTAGGCAGAGCGACTCTCCCTAGTTGGGAGGAGATGTGGGAAGCTCTTTGATAGGAATATATCAAGAGGTTGACCAAGGCAGGGAGTAGCGACAAAGGAGCCTGGGTAAAGAAGGAGGAGGAGGAGGATGCAACTCTCGCATCATCAGGATAGAAATGGAAACAAAAGAGAAAGAAGAAGGATATTTCCAATGTCAGATGCTTCCAGTATGGGAACTTGGACATTTCGCCACTCAATGTCCCCCGAAGAAGGGCAAGGAGGAGGCTTTTGACTCGAGGGTTGCTCAAGTGAAAGCTGATAGGGAAGGTGAGGATGACGATTATGCCATGAGTGCTCATGCACCTCTGGAGAAGAGGTGGGGTGACATGGAGTTGTAGTCGAGGGGACTACATGACGGGCAGGATCCTTGAGGTGCCCAAACTAGTGGATCACATACGGATACGGGAGCCCTTTATGATAGCAGTGAAATGACTGGTTTCAATTGGAGCAAGGTGTGATGGAGTGATAATGGTAGAGCTAGAGTGCCAAAGTCTGAGGCAATGCATTGGAAGTTGTAGCAGTGTGAGAGGCACATAGAAGTTTGCAGTAACACAGTAGCAGTAGCAGCAGAGGTCACTTCAGCATAATGAGGCATCTATACTAACCAACATGTCAGTTTTTGGGTGAAGTTTCATTTTTTTACTTCTCAACAACTGAGTTGCAGTGCAATAGTTAGCAGTGGTAGTGCTATGGGCAGCATGAGGAAACATTTTGAGAGGGAGTTGTAGTACAGATGTAGCAGCGACAGTCGTAGTGTAATGGGAAACAATATAAGCTACAACAACATAGTGGATAAAGGGCATCAGGCCAAGCATCAACAACACAGAGGATTGATGCAGTGGATGAGTGTAGTACTTCTATTGAGAAGTGTTACTAGAGCACATTCCTCTCTAATAGGGAGTGTTGACTTTTGGTAGCATTGGATATTCTCTAGCTCCAAATTTTTTTGGATGGGCTAGAATACACGAGATCTCCAAAGCCCAAAAATCATTTAGAGAAATTCCACCCAAATGAGGAGTTATTAAAATAATTTATATTTTTAATGGGTTCCTAAGTCTAAACTTAGGAAAATAAAAATATTAATGAATATTAATAAGAATATGGGTGAGAAACTTATAAGTGATGAGGATCAAGTATGTTTTAATCTTAGCCATTTATTAGGGACTTAATCTAGGTCGTTGATTCATTAACAGGAAAAGTATAAGAGGAGGCTTGAGGGTTAGTTGAAGATACACTTGAGAAATCAGTCAGTTTGATTTTTATGGGGCGAGGTTTGCTAAGAAAATAGAACAAGTGATTTGTTGCAGTGAGAGGGGCAGTAGAAGAGAGTTGGATCTGAAAGGAGTTCTGAGCCAATGAGTACCAGGCAGAGAGGCAACGCAGAGGCCTACGCAGCCCAGGAAGGGGTTCACGTAAAGCTAACATAGGCCAAGAGGGTTCTTGCAGTGGCAGTGTGAGATAGTCATTAGGAGTTCAAGATTTTACTGGGAGTTTGATGTTATGAGCTGGGAGGGATGAAGTTGAAGCTCCTATGAGCAAATCGTTCCAGTAGAGAAGTGACACAATCTCCTAAAGGCAAGACATTGGCCCACACAGAGCAGATTGTGCTGGGATTTTCGCAGTGCTTGTTGGAGTCACCCATTCAGTGGATCAGTTATGAATTGGAGAATGAGATAAACCATCATATGTATTTCTTAATGTTGATATTTCTCTGAAAGGTTAGCCAGTGTGAGAGGAAACCTGTTGTACTTAAATTCTGCTTGCTTAATAATACAAACCCTCTAATTGGGTTTTTCCGGGGACATTTGTCCAAAAATAACGGTGTCCCTTGTATATTTGTCTCATTCTATTTTCAGTTCATGATATATATGTATGTGTACTCTACAATAGTGTTTTCATCACTGTTTAAATAGTTAAATGACTTGTTGAATGTAGAAACAAGTAGGAGATGATAAACTAGTGATTGCAGTAGGATTTTTGATGTGTAGATTCATAAATTCTCATAGTATTCACTTTACATTATGTGTAACACAAATTTATCATCCTTTTCCTTTCGTAATGAGCAAATATGGTGCCCTAAGACATACCTTTCAATCATGCTTATACAACACATGTAGGATAAACATTTCATTTATATGTCTTCTTTGGTGGTTTGAGGCCTGATTCCTAACCCATGAACCTTATAACTTCATTTACTTCATACAAGCTAAACTTGGTGATATAGGACCCCATACATAGGACATGTGAGGTGATATAGGCCCAAAGATTCCATATATAGGGAATGCTTATCAATTATGGATCTTTTGCATGATCCATTGAATTGAAAACAAATATTTAATAACCATGGCAAGATCCTAGTGGTGTTCCTTCCTGTAGCATGTCTAGATCCTAGTGGCATTCCTTCTTGTAGCATGGCCAGATCCTTAAGGTGCATGCATGGTTTTAAAATACTCATAATGGCATGCATGTTGCACTCATGGAACCTAGCATATTACACACATACCTCTACAATCATAAATTACCTAACATATTAAAGGCCCTATGCATATTATATAGCTCATGATGTAGGTCAAAAACCCAAAACCACAAGAAGGCCTTGTACCCACTCATGGTGTGTAACAATTTTATTTTTCAACAAGAATGATTATTTTTTCATTAAATATGCATTGGTCACTGCAAAATTCCAGGAGATTTACATTGCAAAATAAATTTTGAACTTCATGACTAGCATATGTTGTTCGTATCAGTGCCCAAATTACATCCAAAAATTCAGGAATAACAAGTACTCTTATTATACTATTTGTATATATCCGACAAAATTTATACAAGAAACTAATTATTTAAACCTAGTCCTATGTTAACTAAATTAATCACGAGGGTCTTCTAGATTATCCAATCAATTCTCAGTTTCACTTCTACCACGAGGTTGTTCGGCTTGTTCTGCTAAAGTTGAAGATTTGCCACAATGCTACGAAGTGCCTCCACTTCGTCCTCCAAGAAGGAAATCCTCTGACATTATCTTGCCATGGTGTCTAGTGTGCTACTCTAAGAGGCTCTCTCCTGAAGGAGCATCACATTAAGGTCATATATCTCAACCCTCATATCTGCAAGTTCCATATTTCAATGCTCACTGGCATCAGTGGCCCAGAGGCTAGAATCCAATGGGCCACCCATTGATTTGAACCTTTTACATTCCCTTCCCAAGCCACGTCCAATCCGCTATTGTTGATGACCACAAGTACCTGTCGCCATGACAACTAAAGCTCTTTGGAGAGGAGAGTTGCTTGTTGTGTGATAAATTATAACAATGTCCATATTACAATTTTGGGAAAATGTTGCAATGAAACATATCTTATTACACTTGTGGAGCAAATATTCCATTTATATGACACATTTGTCAATTATGGAACATGCACATGTTCCATTGGACCAAAAATTAATCTTTTAAAACCATGGCCACATCCTTGTGGTACTCCTTTTCATGCATGGCCACATCCTTAGGGCATATACATGGTGTGAAAAAACTCATAATGACATGCATATTACACTCACAAATCCCAACATACAATGCACTTACCTCTACAAGCTTGAGTTTTCTACCATATTTAAGGCCCCATGTATATTTTAGGGATTATGACATAGGTTTCAATCTAAATACCATGCACTACTACATTTCGGTGGAAATTCTGATGGCGGAATCCGATGAAATGGCTAAAATTGGAAAATGTGTCGGAAGTTAAATGATATTTTCGTTTTTTTTCTAAAATCCCCATGACCATTGAATATCCGATGATAGTTCTTTAGCAGTCAAATATTCAATGGAATGCCCTATCCCATTGACTATCGGAGGTTTTCCTATAATCCCTCCTGTCATCAAAATTATGTATATAAAATATTACATCTTTGAGATGAATGACGTTGTTAACTTGGTTAAGCAAGTGTGTGCTTCTGGACTGGGAATGAAATGTTGTGTGAATTCTTGTTAGTTTTTCTTATAACATATAATAAGCAACAAAATGTGTAATGATTTACATGATAACAAGGGTTATGTTATATCCCTAAAATGGAATCCTATTTTGTAGTAAATGTTTAATTGTTTTGTTAAAGAGTACACATGAAAATAACACACAAACATTATGAAATGCTATAGGTAGTGGAAGGATCCATAAGGATATAGCTTAAACCCTGGAAACATTAGACATAAAGATCCCTTATATTAATATGAATTGATTACATAAGAGACTGTTTGCTTAGCAAGGTTTGCATATACACATATATGATTATTCGATTAGCTACAAGCCTACAAATCTACACAGGTGGTGTTGCATTGACGTTGAAAGAGTTATTTTCTCTTTTAAGTCTAAGAGTAGCCTGAAAACCTTGCATAAAGGCTTAGTTGGCCTTGCATTCTTAGCAACCTAGAGGTCTTTGAAAAGCTTCCTAGCACTGCTATTTAGGCCTTGGAAGCCACTACATAGTGCCGTGGAGATGCTTACAGGTCTGCTTTGGAGTCAAGAACCCTTAGCGTGTGGCAGGAGAGGTGGAGGTCCTTCAGGAGTTCAGTACAAACCCATGACAGAGAGTGACTAGAGGAGCACCTACGCCAGCATTCCTAGAATTCCCTATTCATGCACAGGGAATGTCTGAGGGCCATAAACTCATTGGAGTGGCTTTTGCCCAAGCTCAGGAGGGGTAGCACCATAAGATTCTTTAGTAAGACACCACAGTTAGTACTGAATGTTGGTGCTAATATTTATGTTTACAAAAACTCAATGGTAGAGCCATGGTTGAAATGACCAACCAGAAGTGATCGATGAAGAGTTGAAGCAATATCTCATGATACTCGTTAAAACCCAAATCAAGTGCATCACATAAGGCCTAGCAAGGTTCCCCTGGTCGAGCCATGATGAAGATCGAAGGTAAGCAGTGTTGCAACGGAAGAGTGTCAGGACTTAGTTTTATAATGAAGCCGACCACCTTATCCATTAACCAAGTAGAATCGTAGCCATGAAAACCACATATTGGCCCACCTAATTTCCCCTCTAACACAATTGGATGAAGATATGATGATGTGGCCCATAAGTAAATCCTGAAAGGTAAAAAGTGTCAGAAGTTAAATGATTTTTTTGTCTCTAAAATCTGGATGACTCTCGAATATCCAAAGACACATCTTTAACACTCAAATATTCGACAGAATGCCCTATCCTGTGGATTATCTGATGCTTTCCTATAATCCCTCTGTCAGCGAATAACTGGCGATGATTTTTTTACCTTCTGATATCTTACACTATATCCAATATGAAAATGTGTTGTCGAATTTCCTACAAATGGTAAATAACCATTGCATAATGTTCAATTCCACCATTAATGGCTTTTTGCGTTGACAACATCTAATATGGGACTACTTTACATTGATCTGTTTGACTAATTAAAATAAATATAAAATATATATATAATTAAATATAATGTTATTAATATATAATTAATATAATTATATATCTATATCTATATATATATATATATATATAGATTTATTAAATATATATTATAATATAATATATATAAATATATATATATTGTTATATATATATATATATATATATATATATATATATATATATATATATATATATAGATATATATATATATATATATATATATATATATATATCTATATCTATATATATATATATATATATATATATATATATAATATATATATATATATATATATATATATATATATATATATATATATATATATATTAGTTGCGATTGTTTTGAAAGGTTGTAGCCTTATTTTGAGGTTAAGTTTTGAACAAAATCATCACTGAAAGTTTGGTGACAAAAAATGTCACATAACATTCCTCAAGCAGACCAAGGATACATGGGATCGACATCGAGGGCTTCTGAGGATGGAAAATTTTATTGGCCTTGTAGAAATTGTAAGGGCTTGAGGCTAAGGAGAATTCTAATAAAATCAACTAAAAAACATTGTGGAGATTACGGACACGCTGAAGGCGGACATGAATATCATCCATTTGTAAGTTGTTTAGTTACATGTCTTTGTATTGTAGATTGTTTTTGTAAATGTTTGTATTTATATTGTATTTTAGATCGTATGTATTTGTATTGTAAATTGTATTAGCTTTCTATTGTAAATGTATTTTATAATATTATTTTGGGAGGTGTTTGAACTATGTTGTCATCTTTATGTGGACTAGAAATATTATTTGGCTATTTTCATTAGGTTTGTTTAAGGGGTTAATTCGAGTCAAGGGTTAGTTAATTTATGGGCTTAGGGATAAGGGGTTATTGTTTAAGGGTTTAGGGGTTAGGGGTTAAGGGATTAGGGGTTAGAGGTTTAAGGGCTCAGGGGAATGGGGTTAAGGTGTTAGGGGGTCAATGTATATTGTTTAGGGGGTTAATTTGGACCTAGAGGATTTAGATGTTAATCATGGGTTTTTATGGAGCATTATTAATAAGTTTTTAAAGTATGTTATGCAAAATATGAGATTAAGAAAGAATATGACATTACAATGATGAATGAAAAATAAGATCAATATGTTTTTTTATTATGGTTGTGACTATATATATGATAAAATGTATCACTTCCTACATGTCAAGAAAAGTAACATCTTTCTTAGATTTTTTCAACATATTCTTAAATATCTTGATAAATTGCAAAAGCATCATCATTGATTTGTTATCTTTGTTCCTTGGCCTAACCTAAGTTGTATTTCTCTTTGTCTTTTTTGTCTTTGTTGTCTTTATATATTATATTTGTAAACTTTTGTTACATAGATGTTTCAATATTTTCTATATATACTAATATTGCTTTATTGATTGTAATTGTATAGTATCAACCCCCCTAGGGCATTGCTCAACAAGGAAGATGTGGTTGTAGTACAAGCACCTGTTCAAGAACATGGAGCGATTAATACCGAGGATCAAGCTAATGATCCTATGGAAGAAGATAATGATGTTGATAACATAGTTGAAGAACATGGGACAAATAGATTGATCCAGGAGACATTTAATAATGTTGGAATGTATGATGATGACAACCAGTATGATGATCATGCTTTTGATTTACCTATACTTAAGATGGAATCTAAAACTATTTATGAAGGCTCAAAAAGGCTGAAAAACATCTATTCTCCTTGCTCTATTGTTGTTGGGTCTCCTTTTTTATGCCTATAATACCTTATATTGCCCTCTATTTTTTGACCAATTTCACCTCAAACCTATGTACTAATTGCCTATCTTCTTCCAAAATATACCTCTTAACCTCCTTATGTATCTATGAGGTAATTTATATTACAAAGCATAATATTTATGTTTTCTTGTAGTAGAATAGAATTATTGATTCTTTGTACTCTCTAATTAATTGGGTTGTTTCACATAGATGTTTAGACCATGTTCCTACACATCCGGTACCAGTGTATTGATTTGGTACTTGTGCTCCTACTCATTCGGTACCAGCATTATCAGTACAGTACTGGCACTCCTACTTATCTGGTACCAGTGTTATCAATCTGATGCTCGTGTTCCCATTTGGTACACGTGCATTTTCCTATCAACTACTCGACAACAGTTACCCGTGTTCACCCACTTACCTGTGTTCATCTAGTACCTGCGATCCAACAACTATGTTAATCCCATACCACTTGCATTGATTGTGTTATTCTGGTACCAGACCCTACTTTCCAGATTCGGTGGTTGAGCGAACTGTCTTCGATGAGGCCGATGAAATTGTTGGTCAATAGCATCATCTTGTTACAACAAATCAAGATATGCTTCCTCCTCATGCATTGCATGTCATGAAGATGAAGTTGAATATGTAAAATGAGTTAAACTATAATATTTTTTAGTGATTTGTTACTATTCTATTAAGCCTTGATATGACACCATTTCTCTATAAGAGAAGGCTTGTAGATGATAGCCAATTAGACATAGTTAGACAACAGAGAAAGAGAGAGTTAGAGAAAGTTGCAGAGTTAGAGAAGTATCTAGATTTCCAGCAGTGTTATGCTGAAGATGTGATTGAACCATTAAGTTTTGTAATCTTTCTCTTTGAATTAATGATATGAGTAGCGATTGATAAGTTCCTTGTGTAAATCAATTTCTTAATTTTGTAAGTTCTTCAAGATTTCCTTGGCAGCTCGGAAAGGGCCCACTGAAGCCATCAAGGTGAGTTATTATTATAGTTATTATTCATATAGTTTTATTTATGTAGTGTTAAGTATTTGATGTGATTTCAGTCTTGTTTCATATAAGTAATTTCTGAGTGACAGTTCATTAGTTTTGTGAATGAAAACTTTATTTCTTAAGCTGCACATTTAATTGTTGATTTCTATTTTGAAGAAAAAGGAAGCTAAGATCAGAGATCTCACCATTCACCTACATGTGCTATTAGTGAAGACTCGTGTCATACATTTCTTGTACTAGAATGCATAGTTTCTTTCAGGACTAATCCTGGTTGCTTTGTTTAATGTTTGAATGCAGTGAATTGATTCTAGTGTAGCGATTGAGATCAACTGCTACAGGAAAATAGAGTTAGATCCATCTTTCTATTTCATGAGCTTGTAATTGGATTTAGCTCATAGCCTTGTTAATATTTTATTTATGAGTTTTACTTTCTAATCTATAAATTGTGTGATGAAGTTAGATTAAAATTTGTGGAGTGAAGTATTAGTTTTGAAGTATTCTTATTTAGGCTATACTCATAAGACATAGGAACTTATCTATTATCGGCACCTATAGTGTATCATCTATATTGATTACGAATCCCTAGTTGATAATTTAATATTGTGGCGATATATCATTCATATAATTGCCCAAAATGTTTGGCACCCTATTCGGGGAGTTGTAAATGGTAATAGGTAATGATTTTTTTTTTGATGGGTTTTGAGTAACATTAATGACGATCTAAGGGTAGAGAGAATATAGTAAGACATGAATGAAGAACCACACATCCACTATAGTGGGGTTTCTCCAAAGTTAAGTTGTCCTCTCTTTTGGTAAGTAGTTAAAGTTTGATTTTTTCATTTTGTGAGAAGATTTATAGATAGGAAAGGTAGGTTTGTTTCATCAAAAATCCCAGAAAACCTATATGGTCCCAAAATTGTTAATCCAAATAATTCTTCTAATCACTGTGCAAGGAAAACTCTTGAGGAGAAAATTTTGGTGGCAGCAGTAGAGGAGACATTGGTAAAGCACCTTGGAGAAGAAACAAAGGCAGTGACAGAAGAAGTTCATACTACATTCGAACATTGCAGATAACCCAATATCTGAACTATTATCTCCTAAAATAGACACATCTCCTACTTCCACAAATTCCAAGTTGTGGGAAGAAAGAATGGAAGGGGAAGGAAGAGTAGACAATCCAAAAAACAATGAAGCCAACAATGAGCCAGGAACGTTTGGATTTCCAATTCTTGACATTACTAGGAATGACACCATGAAGAACATTCCTTTGTCATCATTACCTCACTTCAATGGTATGTCATTTGAAGACTGTGATTCATTTTTATTCAAATTTGATATACTGTGTAGAAGTTATAATTATACAGATAATGCTCAAAAGTTAAATCTTTTTCCAGCCACCTTAAAAAACTCAGCATTAAGATGGTTCATGAGTCTAGGGGAACACACTATTACATCTTGGGATGATATGAAAGTAGCTTTTCTCCAGAAATACCAGGATTACTGTAGACCTAGGGATGCCAAGAATGACATCTTTAAAAAGTAGCAGACCGAAGAATACATCCTATAAGACTACCTAGAAAGGTTCCTTTACAGTTACCAAAAATACAAGCAAGTTTCTCTTGACCTAGCTACAATTAGAACCATTTTTCTAAAAGGAGTACGAGATGACTGCATGGAAGTAATTAATGTCATGAGTGTTGGTGATGTTTATTTAAAATAATTTGCTAAAATTGTTGAATACTACAAGAAGTACTCCCGTAGTCAAGCTAAAGATGAGAAAAGCCCAAGAGAACTTACAAGTAGAGTTGAAAAATTGCTACAGGTGGTGTAACCATAATAGAGTTGGGAAATATACTGGAAAAACTTAAAACTAATATCCTTAGCACAATTAGTAACCAACTAGATACCCTCAATAGCATGAGGAAATAAGAACATGAAAACATTGCTTTAGCTATCTTTTGCCCTCGATGTAGGAAGAAGCATCCTTAAAAGGAATTCCCTTTTAATGCCATAGAGGTCTATGGAATTTGCACAGATAAACACACAACTAATGAATTCCCTTCATTACCTAGGTTGCAAACCATTTACAAAGGGGGAGCAAAACTACAAAATCCATCTTATCCTCCTAGGACACCATGGAGGCAACAAAACCCCTCCATGTTCCAAGACCCTTCCATGCAGTTTGAAAAACCACAGTGGGCCCCTCAAATGTCTTACTCCCAATGGAGGCCTCAACCATCACAAGCCTGACATGCTTGGAAACAAGGTTAGAGGGGGAATCCCTATGGGATATTACTCCACAACCATACCAAACAAGTTTTTACCCAATCTGCACATAATATCCTCCAAATATTTCTTAGTTATTTCCATGGTTTAACGTGGGTTTAACCCACCTCTATTACCTTCATTTCCTCAACAACAGCTACCTATGAACTCATATTCACAACAACCTACTCTTCCCATGAATCAAATTCAACAACATATGCCTATGAATTCAATTCCAGAACAACTTTCTCTACCCATGAATGTGAATCAACAACAAATTCCACCAAACCCTAATCCTCCTCGAACTACTCAATTACCTGCACAACCCATTCCAAAACCTAATAATAGATTAGCTCAACTTGTATAGAATACGGAGCTGCAAACCTTCCCTACCTACACTATCACTTCAGTTTCAATCAGTTAAATTCGACTAAGATCCGAGAAGGTCTTAAATAAAACAGGACCTGCAGTGATCATTCAAGAAGAACAACCAACATAATCACCTCCTGAAGACAAGGAGATACATAGTCAAGAGGAAGATTCTCCTCTTGATGAAGAGGAAAACCCTCCCTCAGCACCCATCAATTATAACATACAACCTAAACCATCTCAGGAGGTTACTCAACCACCCTATCGAGAGAGATTGCTTGTCAAAAATATTGATTTCCCACTAGGATATGATTTAGAGGTTGAATTGCAAAATATTTGTGTAAAGATACCATTTCTTCAAGCCATTAGAGATATTCATACCTACGCCCAGATTGTGAGGGATACTTGCATTAAAAAGTTAGGAAGAAAAAGGAAAGACCCAGCTATTATAAAATTAGTTGGCCAATTGTCAGAAACTATGTCATAGATGCCTTCCAAACACACTGATTCTGGGAATCCAGTAGTGACCATACAAGTTAATGAAATATCTTTACTAAACATTCTTGTTGACCTAGGTGTAGGAATAAATGTCATGGCTATGGATATTATGAAAAAACTGCAGTTAGAAGGATTGAGGCCAACTCAAACACTATTGGAGTTAGTAGACAATTCCATCCTTAAACCTTCTAGAAGCCTGGATGAGATAATAGTCGTACTAGCTTCCTAGGAATCTCTCATGGACTTCTTTGTGATCCATCTGAAATCCTCCAAACATGGGCATCCAGTAGTACTAGGCCAACCTTGGCTAGCCAATACTGATGCCTTTATTGGATGAAGGATTGGAGAGATGAACATTTCCAATGGATGTAAAAGTAAAAAAAATACCTTATTTCTTCCTGCCCAGCCTACTGCAAAAATCCGCTTATGGATAGAGAACCCATATGGAGACGATGAATGTACTAAATCATTGTTAACAATTGAAAAATCTAAATGCCTTCAAGAAAAAACCAAAAATCAAGTTTTGAACTTATTCTTAACATGACATATTGATTTTCCACAATGTGAAGTCTATATGGATGACTTCACAGTATATGGGTAAGATTTCCAACAAGCTTTAGAAAACCTAGAGAAATTTTTAATTAGATGTCAAGAAACCAACCTTGCCCTTAGCAATGAAAAATCTAGAATGATGCTTATAGAGGGTGTTGTGTTAGGCCATCATATTTATGGGATTGGGATAAGAGTAGATCCTGCTAAGATTGAAATAATCGCTTAGATAAAAACTCCAATCTCTCAAAAAGAAGTTAGAATCTTTCTAGGGCATGCCGAATATTATAGAAGATTTATTCAAAATTTTACAATAATAGCCACCCCTATGATCAAACTTTTAACAAAAGATGCAAAATTCTAGTGGGATTCTCAGTGTAAAATTTCCCTTGAAACTCTTAAACAAAAACTGTCAACTGCTCCAGTTCTATGAGAACCAAATTGCGCCCTCCCTTTTCACATCTATATCAATGCCTTAGACATAGCTTTGGGGGATGTTTTAGGCCAAAGAGAGAATCAAATTCCCTATGCCATCTATTTTGTTAGCAAAAATATCTCTCCTACAAAACTAAATTACACAGTCACTGAAAGAAAATTCTTATTAGTAGTTCACGCCATCAATAAATGTAAACATTATATAACTGGGTATGAAGTTTTTTTACATACAAACCATTCAACTATCAGATTTTTAATGAAAAAACCTATCACCAATTCCCGTGTTACTAGATGGTTGTTACTACTGCAAGAGTTTAATATTACTATTATTGACAGACTAGGAAAATATAATCTTTTCCGTGATTTTCTATCTTAACTTGTCCACACAGGTGACAATGCACCAATTGCTGATGATTTTGCGGATGAAAATTTCTTTGGTATTTCTACTTATACTCCTTGGTATGCAGATGTAGCTAATTACTTGGTTACAGGAAAGCTGCCACAAAATTTGTCTTCAAGGGAAAAATAAATAATCATACAACTTAGTGCTAATTATATGTGGCATGAGGATTGTTTATATTGTACTGGACCATATTTGGTGGTTAGAAGATGTGTACGGGAAGATGAGATGCATAAATTCTAAAAGATTTACGTAATAAGCCATGTGGTGGATATTTCGCCGACAAAAGAACTACATGATATAAAGTGTTACAATCCAGGGATTACTGGCCCACCATTTTCAATGACGCAAAGAAATATGTGGCTAACTGTGATGATTGCCAAAGGAAGGGGAAAACTATCCCAACATATGAAATTCCTCTTCAAGCATAGGTAGTCACCGAACCTTTTGATAAATGAGAATTGGATTTTGTAGGAACAATTTATCCTATGTCCAAAAAGAAGAAATATATTCTAGTATTTATAGATTATGTAACCAAATAGGTAGAGATATTATGCTAATGAACAATCTGTTGCTGAATTTTTACTTGCAGAGATATTTACCCATTTTGGTGTACCAAGGGAAATAGTAACTGATCAAAGGCACTCAATTCACTTCCAAATTGGTCAAAAATATTACAGAGCAGTATAAAATCATACACCAGAAATCTACACCTTACGACCCCAGGCAAATGACAGGTAGAGTCTACCAATAAAGTAATCGAGGCCATTCTCACAAAGACAATACAACTGCATCGTAAAGAATGGTCTGATGGGTTACCAGAAGCTTTGTGGGCCTATAGGAAAACCTGGAGAAACATAACATGAAATTATCCATATGAGTTGGTTTACGGAAAACAAGTTTTGCTTCCTATAGAATTCCAAATTAAAACCTTCAAAACTGCCATGTAGTTGGGAATGGATTTAGATGAGGCACAAAAACAAAGGCTAATGGAATTGAATGAACTAGATGAGATTAGACAAGATGCTTTTCAAAGGATGATGCTTGTTTAGGATCAGATAACCAAATGGCACGATAAGCTTATTAAGAAGACATTTTTTCAACCAGTTGACTGGGCTCTACTATATGAAAACAAATTTAAGGATTTCAAAGGAAAATTGACAACATGGTGGCTTGGACCTTATGAGGTAGATACAATCTATGACAATGACTCGGTCAAGATAAAAAACTATCGATGCGGATCAAACTTCCTTTGTTGTGAACGGACATTGATTGAAAGTTTAGCATAAGCCACTATCTAAAGAGGATTTCACAAAACATGTTCTTCAAAATTCTAAATTGCAATTAGTCGGAAAGGGGAACTCTCCTCTTGTTGATCCACCACTGTAACTTTTGCTGCATAGTTTAATTTCATTTTGTAGATATATGTATATAGATGTGTTGTTATATAATGATTTTGGTGTTACCAACAAAAGAAAAAACTGATTGTGTTCTCATGTAGATAAGAAATAAGGTGGACATCTTCCAGGGTAAGTTTATTCCTTTATCTAGCCCTGGTAGATTACTTATGGAAAAGGAGCCTAATGGACTTTTCTTTAAGCTTTTGAGATTCCTAAAAACTGGAAACACTGTGTTGGGTCCCTATAATACTAGTGATTACCCCATTACTATGGTAGTTATACCCATTATTAATATTTTTGTGCCCATATTACCCCCATATTGTTATTAATGTGCCCCATAGAATCCCTCTATTGTTATTTTTGTGGCTTTATATTATTATTGTTAGGTCGGCTGGATTATATTGTGACTCCTTAGACTCCTATATATAGAAAGGAGGTTTTGTCATTTGAATCATCCAAAAATTGTTCATTTATGTAATGTAAAGGAGGTTGCCCCCTTGAAGAGGCTGAATTCTAAGGTGTTGATCTATCTTTTCTATCTTTTCTTGAGCTGGTTTCATAACATTTGGTATCAGAGCTTTGGATTCTAGGGTTTCGCTGCTCCAAAGAGGTCATCGGGGAATTTTTGCTATAACTTTTTTTCTGCGATGTTTCAAAAGTTGAAAAAAAAAACCCATTTGAGAAGAAATCACGCTGAACCTTGGGTCCAAATTTCAGATCTTTTCGTGCTATATTTTCGGAGATATGATCTGAGGAAGTTGGTCTTTTTGCAGACTCCTGAATTACATTACAAACAGGTCACCTAGGGAAAATCGTCATAACTTTCTCTCTGGGGATCGGATTGAAATTTCGTAAGAAGGTACAGAAAGAGGATGGAATGTAGTTTCTTGTATGCATTTTTCAGATCCAAAGGTCGAAACAGTGACTCGTGGCACGTCGTACAAGTTCGCTCTACTGAACTAGTCTATAATCAAGTCACTGTGGGAGATTTCACATAACTCTTCCTTGGAGAATCCAATTTGGGTCAGACTTGTGGCATTGGAAAGAGGACACAGAGGGCTACTGCAAGTCACAATTTAGAACTAGATGATCGAAAAGTACAGAGATACATCAGAGGCAATATCGAGCTCCTACAAAGTGAAAAAAGGTGTGTAGATTTTCTTAAATTTTTGCTTAAGCTTGGTTTGAAAATTTATTTTGAAGGAATTCAAAGGGCATAATAGAGAATTATTATAGGTAACTGATGCCCCGAGGAAAGAAAATGCAAACACCTAGTAAGGAACCTGAAAGCTCTAGCATGACTCATGAAGAAGAAGAAGAAATGCTATATGATATATCAAAATTACAAGAACAAGTGCAACAAATGTCACTTGCACAAAAAGCAACAGAATTTAAGATGGATGGTTTAAGGAAAGATGTAGAAGCTAAGATAGATGGTTTAAAGAAAGGCATAGAAGCTAAGATGGATGGCATGGAAGCTAAGGTGAATGGAATGGATGCTAAAATTGGTGGCAAGGATGATAAGATGGAAGAATTGAAGATAAATATGAATAAGTTGCTACAAGAAATGGTCACTAAGGGTGAAAGGGTACTAAAGGAAACTCATGATGAGAACAAAAGAAATGTTAATCATGATTCCATAGACTCTAATGTTGGATCGAAGACTCACCATATTCCAAAAATCGATATGAGGAAGTTTGATGGCAAGGATCCCACCACATGGATATTACAGATGGAGCAATTCTTCGATCTCAATAATGTGCAAAACACACAAAAGGTACGTATGGAAAATTTATATTTGGAACCAAATCAGTTTGTATGGTATCAATGGCTTTGCTCTCATAAACAATTTATCACTTGGGCAATTTTTACGGAAGAATTGATAGCACATTATGAGGATACAAAAAGCAACACTTTTTTTAGCCAATTGATAAGTCTCAAACAAAAGGGTTCAATAATGGAGCACATTGAGGAGTTCCAAAAATTGAACATAAGGGTAAAAGATATTCCAGAGGAGCATAGGATTGATGTGTTCATAGGGTCTTTAAAGGATAATATCCAACATGATGTTCGCCTTTGGGAACCTGATTCATTAGAGAAGGCATTCAGGTTAGCAAGAAAAATGGAAAGCAAAATTATGGCAACCAGGAAGCATACCACTCACAACTATAAAGACGGAAGTGTTGTTTCCCCTAGTCTTCCACAACCTATAAGGTTGACACCACAACAATTGGAAGAAAAAAGAGCAAAAGGGCTTTGTTACAGTTGTGATAGCAAATACACTAAAGGTCATAAGTGTGCTGAGAAGAAATTATTCTACATAGATTGTGAAGAGGAAGAAGAAAAGGAGCAAGAAAGGTCAAAAGAAGAGGATATACTCCAGGAACAAAGCCTAGATGAAGAAAAAATAAATCCGACCATATCTTGTAATGCATTGGCAGGAATTACCACTCCTCAAACCATCAAGATAGAAGGACAAATCAAGAAGAAAAAGGTAATAGTGTTGATTGATTCAGGAAGCACCCACAATTTTATTCATTGTAAGGTAGCAAAAGAATTGAATTGCTTCCTATATCCAGCACCAGAGTGTCAAGTGATGATTGCAAATGGAGGAACAATAAATTGCTCTGGAAAGTGCCATAATATCAAGCTATCCATGGGAGAATATGTATTGACTAGCCCAATGCTTTCCATTCCAATGGGAGGTGCTGATGTTGTACTAGGAGTCCAATGGCTACAATCCTTGGGTACAATAGCTTTTAATTTTCAAAAACTTTTCATCAAATTTTCTACGAAAGGAAAGGAAGTTGAATTAAGGGGTATTGCAGGGAAACCAGGAAAGATAATCAGCTCTAATGGTATGACAAAGCTTCTAAAAAAGGAGCAAAGAGGTGTAATTGCACAATTATGTTCGCTAGATGTTTCCACATCGGAATCATCTATTTCTCCAGATCTCCAAAAAGTCCTGGACAATCATTCCAAGGTATTTGAGACTCCCAAAGGTCTCCCACCTATGCGTGATCATGATCATGCTATTCATCTGATTCCAGGAAGTGTTCCTCCAAACATCAGGCCGTACAGATATCCCTATGTCCAAAAGAGTGAAATTGAACGTATGGTTGCAGAAATGCTAGAGGCTGGTATAATTCAACCGAGTCAAAGTTCTTTCTCTGCTCCAGTAGTATTGGTGCACAAGAAGGATGGATCATGGTGCATGTGTCCGGATTATAGGGAGCTCAACAAGCTCACTATTAAAGATAAGTTCCCCATTCCTGTCATTGATGAATTACTGGATGAATTGCATGGATCAATTTACTTCACCAAGTTGGATCTTCGTTCAGGATATCATCAAATCAGAATGAAGACTGAAGACATTCCGAAAAAAACATTTAGAACTCATGAGGGTCATTATGAATTTTTGGTCATGCCTTTTGGCCTTACCAATGCACCTTCAACATTTCAAGGTTTGATGAATTCAATTTTCAAACCATTCCTTAGAAAATTTGTGTTAGTATTTTTTGATGATATACTAATCTACAACAAGTCTTGGAAGGATCATGTTGAACATGTTGACAGGGTGCTACAACTATTGGAGGAGAAACAATTATATGCAAAAAGATCCAAATGTTTCTTTGGAGTCCAGGAGGTGGAATATCTGGGTCATATTGTATCTCATGAAGGAGTTAAGGTAGACCCTAGCAAAATTAAAGCCATTAAGGAATGGAAAATCCCCACATCCATAAAGCATCTGCGAGGATTTCTTGGGTTGACAGGGTATTATCGCAAGTTTGTTAAGAATTATGGGAGAATAGCAGCACCTCTAACAACATTATTGAAGAAAGATGCATTTTCATGGACTCCGGAAGCAACAAAGGCCTTTGAACATCTTAAAGAGGCAATGTGCCAAGCACCGGTCTTAGCTACACCGGACTTCACAAAAACCTTTATTGTGGAATGTGATGCTTCAGGAAATGGAATTGGTGCTGTTCTAATGCAAGATGAAAGACCCATTGCTTTTGAAAGTCGTCCAATCAAGGGAAAGTTTTTAAGAAAAGCTATTTATGAGAAGGAAATGTTGGCAATACTCCATGCACTTAAGAAATGGCGACCCTACCTAATGGGAAGACACTTCAAGGTAAAAATGGATCATGATAGCCTTAAATACTTTTTAGAACAAAGATTATCCTCTGAAGAGCAACAAAAGTGGGTCACAAAGATGTTGGGTTATGACTTTGAAATCATCTACAAAAAAGGGAAGCAAAATGTGGTGGCAGATGCACTCTCAAGAAAGGATGAGGATGTGGAAGCATTGTTGTGCGCCATTTCTATTATCCAACCAGATTGGATAAACAAAGCAAGGGAGGAATGGAAGAATGACGAAGAAGTGTGGGCACTTATTCGAAAGTTACAACAAGATTCCAGTACGTCTGATACATTTAGCTGGCAAAATGATTCGTTATGGTACAAAGATCGCTTATACCTCTGTAAGAATTCCCAGCTAAAACAAAAGATTCTTATGGAATTGCACACTTCTCCCTTAGGAGGGCACTCAGGATTTTTAAAAACTTACCACAGGGTTAAGAAGGAATTTTTTTGGGATGGCCTTAAATCAGATATTCAAAAGTTTGTGGCAGAATGTTTGGTTTGCCAACAAAATAAAGTTGAAACAATTAAGACACCGGGTCTATTACAACCTTTATCCATTCCAAGCCAACGTTGGGAGGAGGTTTCAATGGATTTTATCACAGGTTTACCCAAGTCTGAGGGAAAGAGTGTCATCATGGTGGTAGTTGACAGACTTACCAAGTATGCACACTTTTGTGCATTATCACATCCATTTAAAGCCAGTACAGTTTCTACTGCATTTATGGAAACAATTCAAAAGCTACATGGAAACCCAAAGATTATTGTAAGTGACAGAGATCCCATTTTCACTGGAAATTTTTGGACAGAATTATTTTCTTGTCTTGGTACTCAGTTAGCTCATAGCTCATCTTATCATCCTCAATCTGATGGGAAAACTGAGATAGTAAACAAATGTTTGGAAGGATATCTTCGTTGCTTTGTATCTGATAAACAGACACAATGGGTCAAATGGTTGCCTCTGGCTGAATGGTGGTATAACACTTCCTTCCATACAGCAACAAAAATGACCCCATTTATGGCACTTTATGGGTATCAACCACCATCCATCACATCATATTTAAGAGAAAATTCTAAGGTTCAGGTAGTGGAACATCACATCGAACATCAACAACAAGTCCTCCAACTCTTAAAGGATAACCTCGTGTTGGCACAGAATAGAATGAAACAACAGGCAGATCAACATCGCAGTGAAAGAAGTTTTGATGTAGGTGATTGGGTATTCCTACGGCTACAACCATATAAGCAAATGTCCCTCAAGCAAGCTAAGAAGGATAATAAATTATCACCAAAGTATTATGGTCCGTACAAGGTGTTGCAAAAGATTGGTACTATGGCATACAAATTGGAGCTTCCTGCAGCTTCTCGATTGCACCCAGTTTTCCATGTTTCATGTTTAAAGAAGGTTATAGGCGACAAGCTCCCAGTTCAAACAATATTGCCAGAACTTGACGAGGAAGGAAAAATTATATTGGAACCAGAAGCAGTCACAGAAACAAGAACTCAACAGCTACGAAATCGATCAATTTCAGGGTATCTTATCAAGTGGAAGAACTTATCCACTGAAGATTCCACATGGGAGGATGAGAATTTTATGCAGAAGTATCCAGAACTACTCAAGCGTTGAGGACAACACTTTTTTGAAGGAGAGGGGCATGTTGGGTCCCTATAATACTAGTGATTACCCCATTACTATTGTAGTTATACCCCTTATTAATATTGTTGTGCCCCTATTGCCCCCATATTGTTATTACTGTGCCCCATAGAATCCCTCTATTGTTATTTTTGTGGCTTTATATTATTATTGTTAGGTCGGCTGGATTATATTGTGACTCCTTAGACTCCTATATATAGAAAGGAGGTTTTGTCATTTGAATCATCCAAGAATTGTTCATTTATGTAATGTAAAGGAGGTTTCCCCCTCAAAGAGGCTGAATTCTAAGGCGTTGATCTATCTTTTCTATCTTTTCTTGAGCTGGTTTCATAACACACTGGCTAGCATAAACTGGCCCGAGCTCAAGAAAAATCCACGAGACAATGAATGAAGTTTTCTTTAAGTTTTTCAGACTGCCAGAAATTGAAAACACTATGGTCAAGGTTATCATTGATGTCAATATGGAATTGTTGGAGATGGAAAATATTCTTGTGATACATGCCTTAAACCCTTTCATGATGTTTCTCTAACTACATGACAAAACCCTAAGTACATTTATGCCCTAGATTGGTGATGCATGATCTAAATGCCCATAATACTCTAGAAGATGCCTTAGCCATAACACAATGATGCAAGTCCTAATACTTATGATGCCCTTAAGATACATGAATGAAATCCTATGTGTATGGAACCCTAAGCATATGAAGAAGAACTTCACATACATGAATGGATCCCTAATCCTAATGAAGAATCCCTTGTCCTAATGTCCATGAAAAGCCTTAGATCATTGATCATTATTGATGAAGCCTTAAATGAAGATTCCTGTGAAGAAATATTGGAATGGCACCTAGTGTTGTTGATGCCCATGATACCTTTAAAGAATCCCTAATCCTAATCATCTTTATGGCATGATTCTATAAAGAAGGATCCCTAAACATTGGATGCCTAAAACTAAAATCCTAATGGCTGCCATAAATAAAATAATAATGATAGTCTCACACAAATAATTTTATTGGTGGTAAAATGACCTTATTTAAGGATGGGATTGGCATAGGAGTGTAGATGATTTTTTCCTCTCTCTAAAGAGCTATTACATGCCCCCAAACTCCCTACCGTTGAAGAGAAAATGATTTTTTAAGTTGAAAATTTATATTTTTAATGCAAGCAGACATCAGCCAACTCATGCAAGTCAGCCTTACCTCCAAGGGTTGTGTCTCCTCACCTTAATGAAAAACCAGTATAAATATAGGTTTGTCTCCTCATTCTAGCCATCATATTTCAGTGATATTTTTTGAGATTGAGCTTAGAATTGACAGGAGGCCAAGGAGCACATTATAAAACATTGTTTGGGAAACGTGTTTTTAAGGAGGCCGAAGAGGAATACCTCTGTGGTATTCTAGATATGTGGAGAGACTACATTGCAATAGAATTTGAATTTATGATAGTTTTCCTAAAAGCTTGGATTGCAATCCTATGGAAGAATTACAGTCTCGGATCTGTGGTTATTTGGGCTAGGTTATCACTCAAGGTTGGTCCACAAGAAGCTCATATTGTTGACTAGTTGAATTGCAGTCCTATGGTGGTAGAACTTGGGCTTAGCATTGAAGGTTTGGAGTTTTTGCAGCCATTGTGGAAAGGAGTTTAATTCATTTCAAAGACTAAATTTGAACAAGACTTATTCAATCCAGGAGTAGTCTACTATTGAGGGCTTCCTTGTAGAATTTCTAAGTAACCTTTAAGTGGAAGCTGAAGTAGTGTTGGGCAGAAATTTAAATATTGTTATAGCAGATTTGAAGTAGCCTTTTGTGCCTATTCTAGAATATCTTCACTAACAAAATTTGTGGGCCAACCTATGAAGCATTTATTGGTATTCCTAGATTATTTCTTAGAATATCATTGAATATGAATTGAAGCATAATTTGAGGCTTGATTGAAGGCTGATTTTGAATTAGATATTGAAGTAGAATTGAAGTACCCTTCAATTCTTGTTGAAGAACATTGTAAGAATGGTGTGCAAATCTATTGAGAATACACTTGGAGTGGCATTTGAAGAGATTTTGAACATCTTGGAGAATATCTCGGGGCAACCTACTAAAGACACCTTAAGCATTGAAGACTTGTTGGAGAAGACTTAGTTGAACAACTCATTCAAGACCTAGAAGTAGCCTCATTGAAGAACTTGTTTAGCAACAATGTTAAAGCATTACTGAGGAATTTGTGTTGAAAACATCTTGTTAGGGCAAGCATTGTTGTAGACATTTTTAGAAGCTAACTTGGAGGCATTAGTGAAGACCTTGATGCATGATTGAATCCCTCATGGAATAAACTTTGAGAATTTTGTTTGGGTGACATGAAGAGAAGTGGTGACACCTTCTGAGAAGACAAGGTTTTCATTGGCGAAGTGATTTGGAGAATGCAGTGCTTAACAAATTACCAGGGTTTGCTGAAGAAGATATCAGGAGCCGTGAAGAATCATCAAATGTATCTTGACGAATTGAAGTTGAGGGTTGGTGTAGGTTTTAACCCTGTACAGAAATAATCTGCATACGAATTTTAAAACACAGAAAATAAACAATAGCAAGAGCATAACACATAAAAAAAATATACACAGAGATTTTCCCCTGGATCCAAAAACCAGGAATACTAGATTGATTTTTCATTATGTTCCTTTCAATGTTACAATACATATAAATACATGCCGAAGCATCCAATACCATGGACCGAAAACCATCACGCCAAAAGCATGTGGGGAAACCATGCACAAAACCATAGGTAGGTTCGGCCCACATAATATAGAGTCCAAAAAAAATTTCCCCGGGGACCCCGTAGAGGAGGGCTAACCACCGCCCTCAAACCCCCTATGACACCCCCGCTGCGCAGTCGGCACAACGAAGGGGGTCTTTTCCCCCCCTCTAAGCCCCAGTTAACTAGGGTGGTTAGTTGTGGAAAGAATATAACACAACCCAACATTCTCCCACTTGTTGTTTTCTTTCCACAAGGGGCCACAAGAGAGCTAGTCATTTATCTAGCCCTGCAATGCTCATTGTTTCTCTACACTCAGATAACTTCTTAGAGCTCACAGATTTTGTCAATGCATCTCCAATATTCTTCAAAGTGTCCACCTTTACCAGCAACACCTTTTTGTCTTCTATCATATCCATCACAAAGTGATACTAAACATCAATGTGCTTTGTCTTTGAATGATAAGCAAGGTTCTTTGCCAAGAAAATTGCAATTTGGTTGTCACAGTCTATCCTTAGAGCTTCCTGTACTGATCCCATACTTGAACACAATCTCTGCAACCAAACTACTTCCTTGCTTGCAAGAGTGGCTGCCATGTATTCTGCCATTGTAGTTGATAGTGCCACTACAAATTTTTTCTTACTCATCCAACTAACTGCACCTCCAAGTAGGTTAAACACATACCCACTTGTAGATATTCTCTGATCCAGATCTCCAGCCCAGTTTGCATCAACAAAGCCATAAATATCCAACACTCTATCCAATCTTGGCCCTCCTTGGTAGCACAAACCATAATCACTAGTGCCACGCAAATACCTAAAAACCCGCTTCACTATTGTCTAGTGCTCCTTCCCTGGTTTTGACATAAACTTGCTCAATACACCCACTGCATGTAAAATGTCTGGTCTAGTACAGACCATCACATACATCAGGCTATCGATTGCACTTTCATATGAAACACAGGACATGTCCTCTTCCTCTTCTTGTGTCCTGGGACACTGTTCAGCAGATAACTTCACACCTACAGGAATAGGAACCTTCACCGGTTTACTATCCTGCATATTAAACCTCTACAGTATTGTCTCGACATACTTCCTTTGGTTTAACTAGAGCTTCCTCTTTGCCCGATCTCTTTTAATTTCCATGCCCAAAATATAGTTTGCAGCACCAAGATCTTTCATGTCGAATTTGGAGGACAATTGGGTCTTCAAATCCTGGATAATTTCTTTGTCATTTCCAACTAGCAACATATCATCCACATACAAGACTAGATAAATAACATGGTAACCAAGTAATTTAAAGTACACACAATGATCTACTTTGCTTCTGGTGAAGCCAAGTCCCTGTATAAATGTATCAAATTTTTGATACCACATCCTTGGTGACTGTTTTAACCCATACAGAGAATGTTTTAACTTGCATACCAGTTCTTTCTTACCCTTCAGCACAAAGCCTTCAGTTTGATTCATGTAGATCTCCTCTTCCAGATTCCCGTGAAGAAATGTTGTCTTCACATCCATCTGTTCTACCTCAAAATCAAAAGCAGAAGCAACAGATAAAAGTAATCTAATAGAAGCTACCTTGGCAACAAGAGAAAAGATATCACCAAAATCAATTCTCAGCACCTAGGAATAACATTTTTCTACCAACTTAGCTTTGTATTTCTCCACCTTTCCTTTTTCATTTGTATTCTTCTTAAACACCCATTTGCTGCCAATGGGTTTCCTTCTAGCCGAAAATGCCTCTAGATCCCAAGCCTCATTTTTGTGCAAAGATGTCATTTCATCAACCATGGCCTCTTTCCTGAGTTTTCCATCCTCTGAATCTACTGCTTCCTTCATAGTTCAAGGATCATCATCATTAATAGATAAAGAAAAATTTGAACAGAAAGCAGATGGACTATACCTTTCTAGTTGCCTTATTTCTCAAACTGATCTTCTCACAACTGGAGTTTGTGGCTCTTCATCTTCTGATTCCTCTTCTACTGTAGAGTCTGATTCTTCCTCCGTAAGCTCAAACTCTATCTTCTCAGGTTCCTTTGGTTGGACTTCAT
Organism: Pinus tabuliformis; assembly: GCA_031772625.1. Lineage (NCBI taxonomy): Eukaryota > Viridiplantae > Streptophyta > Pinopsida > Pinales > Pinaceae > Pinus > Pinus tabuliformis. Next base: position 1,361,598,553 of record CM062816.1, read on the forward strand.
GTTTAATAACATCTTTCACCTCTCTGAACACCACATATCGGCTGTACACAACCTTCCTTATTACTGGGTTCCAAAGCTTATAACCCTTTAAACCATCCTTATACCCAATAAAGATGCACCTTTTAGATTTACTATCCAACTTTTTTCTTTTCTCCTTTGGAACATGTACATATGCATCACATCCAAATACCCTCAGATGTGAAAGAGAGGGTTTCTTACCAATCCATACCTCTTGTGGAGTCTTATCCTCCAATGTTGATGAAGGTGATCTGTTGACCAGGTAACATGTTGTCTCCACCACCTCTGCCCATAATTCCCATCCTAACCTAGCACCACTGAGCATGCTTCTGCCCTTTCCATCAACATCTTATTCATTCTTTTTGCAACTCCATTTTGCTCAAGTGTGTATGGAGTAGTCTTCTGTCATGCTATACCACACTTCTTACAGAATTATTCAAATTCCTTCTTGAAAAGCTCTCCACCATTATCTGTCCTTAGCACCTTTATCTTCTTCTCTATCTGGTTTTCCACCAAAGCCTTAAATTCTTTAAACCTATCAAAGACTTCATGTTTCTTCTTAAGGAAATATATCCATGTATTCCTTGAGAAGTCATCTATAAATGATACATAGTACATAGACTTACCCAATGATGGAACCTTCACAGGTCCAAACACATCACTATGCACAAGTGCTAATATCTGTTTCACCCTCTTACCACCAATAGGGGAAACTCACCTGATTTTGCTTCCCATATACACAATTTTCATAGAAATAAAAATACAGAGAGCTATTACTCATACCTTCTACCATACATTTACCATGAAATATTCGAAGGCCCTTCTCTCCAATATGTCCAAGCCTTTAATGCCATAGCATGGTCTTTTCTCCGGAGACCACTAGATTTTCTGCGCCACTTTCAGGAACCAAAGAACTGTTGCACCCATCAACAACAGTGCTACCTCGCATCTTGTACAAAGTTCCAATCCAAACTCCCCACATCAATACCAGTGCTCCCCAAACCAACTTGCAGGTATCTTTCTCGAACATTTTTTTTACACCTGCATCATCCAACTTGCTTATAGAATCCAAATTTCTAGCTAATGCAGGAATATCCAGAACACTCGGAAGTGTTCTATTCCTTCCACCTTGCAACTTCAACTTGGCTTTTCTGAGACCAACGATTCTAGCCTTCGTGTCATCCCCCAGGAAGACATCACCACCATCATATTTCTCATGCTCGCAGAACCACTCTCTATGGGGAGTGAAGTGAAAGGATGCACCTGAGTCAATAAACCACGCCTCATGATCTACATGTGTACTTGAAGAAGCCAAGTACACATCCCCACATTCATTTGATGTGGTTTTCGCTTCTGCAGAAGGAGCATCATCAGATCCCTTTCCTATGTCAGGAGCCTTAGATTTATAGTCCCTTTTGTAGTGCCCTTCCTTTGTTCATTTCCAACACACCTTTAGATGTTTTCCTGAAGATTTAGATCTCCCACTCGATGGCTTATTTTTGCTTCTGCTTTGGGACCTTCCTTGTACAGACAAGGCATCACCATTCTAGCTCTCCATATTTTTTCGTATCATCTCATCCATCAGTAAGGATGATACTATTTCATCAAACTACAAGGTAGTTGCATTGCTACCTATTGCAATAACCAGACTATCCCACGAATCTATTAGAGAACACAATAAACTAATGCACTTAACTTCATCTGAAATTTTAATATCAACAGATAATAACTGACTTACCACAATATTAAATGCATTCAGATGCTCTGTCACCAAGTCTCCATCTTTCATCCTCAGGTTATACATCTTTTTCCATAGGAACAGTTTGTTCACCAGAGAGTTAGATTGTACAAAGTCCCTAAGTTGTCCCACAAAGCCTTCATCGTAGATTCCCCTAATACATTCAGCAATACTCAATCTGAGACACACAATCGTATTGTGCTCTTTGCCTTCCGATCCAACTTCTTCCATTCTTCATCGGACACTCCCGTTGGTTTATTACCTGGATATACAACGATCCACTGATCTTTATCCACCAACAAATCCTCCATCTTGATTTCCCACAACTCAAAACTCTGACCATTAAATTTCTCGATCTCTATCTTTCCACTGCTTGCCATCTTCTTTCAACCCCAAAATTGATCCCAAAAATCTCCCAATGAACAAGGTCTACCATAGGTCTGAGCGAAACCCCTTAACAACAAAGGCATCCCCTTGAAGCCAAACCAGCTCTGATACCAAATGTAGGTTTTAACCCCATACATAAATTACCTGCATACGAATTCTAAAACACAAAAAATAAACAATAGCGAGAGCATAACACATAAAACAAATATACACAAAGATTTTCCCCTGAATCCCAAAACCGGGACTACTAGATTGATTTTTCATTATGTTCCTTTCAATGTTATAATACATATAAATACATGCCGAAGCATCCAATACCATGGACCGAAAACCATTGCACCCAAAACCATGTGCGAAAACCATGCACAAAACCATGAGTAGGTTCGCCCCACCTAATATAGGGTCCAAAAAAAAATTCCCCAAGGCACTACCCCAAACCATGTAGAGGGGGGCTAACTGCCCCCCTCAAACCCCCCATGACCCAGCCACTGCGCAGTCAGTGCAACGAAGGGGGGCAAAGCCCCCCGGTTAAATAGGATGGCTAGTCATGGAAAGAATATAACACAACCCACAGTTGGGGCCCTAGAGGTGGGAGCCTCATAGAGACAAGTTTAGTGCCTTGGAAGATAGGGTTGGAGCCCTAGAGGATTAGAATCCTCAAGAAACCAGGTTGGAGCCTGAACTAGAGATAGGGTTGGAGCCCTAGAGGATCAGAGTCCTCAAGTATCCAAGTTTTAGCTTGAACTAGATATAAGGTTGGTGCCGTAAAATTGACAAGGTTGGGGCCTTGGAAGTCCAAGTCGGTGCTTGGAAAATACAAGTTGGAGCCTGGGAGATTGAAGATTTGTGTCTTCATCTACGGTTGGAGCCCTACATATATTGTACTTGATTTATTGTAAAGAAGAAATTAATAAAAACATTTATTCTTATTGTTCATTTTGTGTTCTAAATATAAGTGATCTAACTGGTAAAGGTAACAATTGAAAATAAATACTGATTCATCCCCCTTGTAGTATTTCCAAAAATTGGTATGAGAGCCAATACCTTCACTCAAAGCCTAACAGCTTGAAGGTTGATCTTTAGAGCACAAATGGAAAAGGCAAGGAAGAAAACCTCCAATCCTCCTAAAGATGTCTCTTCCTCAACCATGAAAATTGAAGACAATCAAATTGATAAAGTTCTAGTGTTTAATGGAAACTTTGATGTATGGAAGGTAAGAATGAGAAATTTCTTAATGGCTCAAGGCATTGGAGTATGGGAATCAATGCTTACTGATAGTGCAATGTACAATGAATCCAAGGAGTACAATACTAGAGCAATGAAGACAATTTCGAATGGGCTACCAAATTCTATAAAGGACAATTTGGAAAAATGTTCATCAACAAAAGATATATGGGACAAACTTCATGACCTTCACTCAAAAGGAGCATTAACCATGACCACTAGTCAAGAATATGAGGAAAATCAAGAAGGAAATCCAAAACCCATAAAGGAATATGAAAATAAGAATGATGACATCAAGGCCAAAGAATACCTAGAAGAAGAAGAAAGCAAAGAAGACTTTGAAGAAGATCTCCTGACTAAACTTATAGCTGCCATGGAAGAGATTAACAATTTGAAAAAGGAAAATGAGGAACTTAAGAAGAAAGTGCAAGATGGTGACCAGGACAAGAGAAGGAAGGCATTTTACCTTTTCAAGCTTCAAGTACAAGAAAGATATGAGGAGCTCCCCAAACTTAAGGAGGAATTTCATTAAAAGAAATAAAGAATCATGAAGAAGTCATATCGATGACAAATCAATTAAGTAAGATAAAGAAGAGGGAAGAAAATTTGTCAAGCCACCTTGAACAAAGACTCAAGAGCTTGAACAAACTTGAGGTAGAGATTGGTCAATACAAGGAAGAGGTCTCCTCCCTTAGATATCAAATAGAAGAAGCAAGGAAACAAGCACAAGGATATGATAAGGTGATGGAAGCTTTGGAATTCATACAAGGTCAAGTTGATGAAGTAGGAAAGGAGAGAAACACCATGATATGCCAAAGTCTAGAAGAAAAGGATGATGACATCACCAAGTTAAGATCATAAATCACTTCTCTTAAGGCCCAAGCATGTGAAACAACCAATATGAAGGAAGAAATGGATATCATTCTATCCAAGAAGGATGAAGAATGCAAGGAAATGAAGGAAGAAATTGCATTTATTAAAAAGGAAGTTGACTTGATGAATAAGAACTTGAAATTTTCTCAAACCCTAAATGACATCCTAAGTCATCAAAGGTCTCCCCTTGATAAATCAGGTCTTGGCTATTCAAGTGAATCCTCAAGCAAGAATTATACAAACCCTAATGCTTGAAACAACAATGATGTGAGGAAGCTTGGAAGAATTGTTGATGCTCCAAATTTTAGCAAAGGCAAGGAGAAGAGTAAAGACAACAATGAAATAAACCCTACTCCAAGGATACTTGCAGATGGTGTCAAGAATACAAAAGGAAATGAATATCATCAAATAATCCCAATGAAAAAAGACTTCAAAAGTACATCAAGGAGATATTCATCTCCCAATTACCAACATATATTTCTTGGTTATTGCTATTCTTGTACAAACTTTGGGCACATGGAAAAATATTGTAGGGCATATCACAAAGGAAAATATAATTGTCCCCGTCAATCTCCTAGAAGCAATTTTCCGAGAAGCAATCATTATTACTCATTCATAAATAAGATGGAGTGCTTCAATTTCCATAACATTGGACACATGGCACGTGATTGTAACTTGACTAGGTCCCTACACAAGCTAGAACCATGACAACCAAGCCAAAAAATAAAGTTACATAGATATGGAGAAAGAAGAAAATTGGATCCGAAAACTCTTACACACTCTAGCCAACAACACATGTTGTTGATTTGATGAAGACATCCTTGATAGATGTGATATGCTAATTTTGATGATGAGACTCAGCCAAAAAGGAGACCATGCATATTATTAGGGCAAGCTTATGATTTTTGAATGCTCTTGCAAAAGATATATAGAGACCTTGATGAGTCACACATGGAAAATCATCTTTTGATAAATCCTCTCGAGAGAGAAACTCTGATGCACCATTTTCGAATATGTCTTCCACTTCATCACAAGGCAAGCAATCTTTCTTGAACTAGAGGAGCTTATGAAGGTAGGGGGAGTTGGTTCATCACATGAAAAAATTAAAACACATCTATTGTGGACCACATTGCAAGAAGGAAGAGAACCTTGACAAGGGGAGCAACATATTTATAATGAAGAACTTGTTGGAAATACTGGGGTGGTGAATCAATATTTCTTTTTTCCGACTATTTTCTTACCATTTAAAACATTTATATTCAGAACACAAGATGAACAACAAGAATAAATGCTTTTATTAATATAATATTTGCAGTAAAATAGATACAATATAGAAGTGGTTGCAATCAGTTGCCAAGCACGAACTTGGACTTTTGTTAGGCTCCAACCTCTAGAGCTCCAACTCTATTTTTCCAAGGCACGAATCTTGGACTTAGGAGCACCAACTCCAAAGGTCTTTAATCCTTCTAGTTACTGAGACACCAGTCCCAAGGACACCTATCCTTCCTACTTTTGAGGCACCAATCCCAAGGACTCCACTCCTTCTTACTTCTAAGGCATCAGCCCCAAGGACTCAAATCCATCTTACTTCTGAGGCACAAGCCCCAAGGACTCCAATCCTTCTTACTTCTCACGCACCAACCCCAAGGGTTCCAACCCAATCTTGTCAAGGCATGTTTGATAGTAATGTTATGTTCTCAAAACTCTTCTTTGTTGAGTTTTGTCTATTTATAGCTTCATTGTAGTCTCCATGCTACAATATCAATGACAACTAGTCTTCTTATGAAGGAGTCTTTACAACTCTTCATACTATCCACACAGAGTCTCCAATAGCTTTCATGACCTCTAACAATGTCTCCACACAACTTTAATGAGTCTACTATTAGTTGCACTAAGCTCTACATAAGAAGTAGCTTTCTATTCAAGCATATGTTCTTACTGTCACAGTGAGTGCTTCAGCATGACTGCTTCTCTGCTAACTACTTCTTCCCTTTGACTGTCTCCTGTCCTGTTGGTCCTTCGGCCCTTTCTCTGTTCTGCTAGACCCTCTAGCTGCCTCTGTTTACTCCAGCTTATTTCAACAACGTTCAACTCTCCTTGTTATTTTTTTTCCTATTTTATACATTCCTGATGCTTCTGACTGTCAGATTCCTCTTTCCACTAGCTCTTTGGCTTCCTCAATGCTCGCTTCGTCTCCCTCTGTGCTGGCTTGTCCTTTGGCTTCCCTCTTCTTCATTGGTTTGGATTTTCAGTTTCCTCTATGTTGGCTTACTCTTTGGCTTCCTGGCTTCTCAGTCGCTGTAGCTTCCTCTGTCTCTTCATGCTCACAGGACACGTTCATTCATAAGAGAGGACCAAATACAGAGAGTAAAACTGCTGCCTATTAAAACTGTAACAGAGCCCCTTTTTTCAATGATGAAAGGCATACACAAGACTTTACAGTTTAATGGACATGCCTCGTCCCAATCGCAATCGCAATTGGCTTTAGTTCAGGCCTCCTGAATTATCAGAACCGTTATCATAAGCCTTTTGGCCTAAAAAACCCCATGCAACACAATTATTTGAATTTCACATGAAATATATGAAAATTTGACTTAAATGCTAAAGGGCGGACTTCAAATACATTTTACCACATCTGTAACTGCTTCGGGTCCAGTCTTTATCGCTTCAAGGCTTTTCCTTTGTATTTTAGTTTTTACACTGAAACTTGCCAATACACTGAAAATCCCTTATGCACGAAACTCAAAACTTATACAGTCGGGTTTATAAAACCCATCATGCCTGGTTGTGTAATCGCAATCGGTAATCGTGGCTTCCGAAGGTCCTTTATACTTCGAGCCCATGACATTGCCGATGCCCGACGGTCGATCCTCCTGCAGATGCAATATAGCATTGAGCCATGTTGCAATCAGACCATCGGGTTCACGACATATATCGCAATCGGTGCTTTCGAAGTGGCAAGGCCTTAAGCTCTTGCGATATGGCAGATGCGACATACAATAAAGTCATATTGTAATGTTTAAGCAGGTCCACATGCTTTATCGCAATCGGCGCTTTGCGAGGTCTGATAGACAACAAGGCTTAGAGCCCGATATATATATATATATATATATATATATATATAGATATATATATATATATATTCTTTGCTCCGATAGTGTATTTGCATATATGTATAGGTTTGCGCCTCCGATAGTGTATATGGCCTATATATATGTTTTTGCCTCCGATAGTGCAAATTGCCTTTATGTATAGGTTTTCGATATATATGTGAATTCCACCTTCGATAGTGTATTCTGATGTATATGTACACTCTGCCTTTGATACTGTATATTGCACACATATATATAAAATCTGCCTTTCCGCTCTTCTCTATGCTCTGCTCCTTCAACTCTTCCGCATAGTCCTTCTTTAGGTTCCATTGCTCCCGATAGTGCATTCTTTGACATTTTTTGCTCCGATAGCTCCCCAATAGCTCTGATTTTCTCTCTGCTTCCTACGATAGCTTTGTTTGATCCATTTTATCCTATGTTTGCTCTGTTTTCTCCTTTGTTTGCTCTGTTTGCTCCTCTGATATGTTCTTCTTTGGCATATATATATGTCATATATATATGGCTCCTCCTGTAGCTCCGATAGCTCTGTTTTGCCTCCTCTGGCATGTTATCTCCTTTTTTGATGAATTTTTCCTCTTAGTTCTTCTTAGGAATGTATTACATGCAATGCTCCTCCCATATGGCTCCTCTTGCTCCAATGTGGCTCCTCTATCTTGGCAATGTCTTTCAAAGACCTCCTCTTATACCTTCATACCTTGATGGTTTCTGCATTTTCTGATATGCCTCTCTTTCTCTGATATTCTGCAATAACTTTGATATGCCTCATTTGTTAACTCCTCCGTTAACAGACTCTTTCTTATGGCTTGGCTATCCTGATGGCCTTGCTCCTGTCTCTTCATGGATCTGCTCTACTTCCCCTTGGCTTCATATCATCATCTAGTATCTAGAATATTGCCATATTGACATCAATGAAAACCTAGGTTAACAATCTCCCCCTTTGTTATTGATGAAAATATTCTTCTTCTCTCCCCCTTTGACATCAATGGCAAAGGAGTGATATGGGACTCCCCCTATCAAACTGCTTCTATTCTTCATGAATGGTATATTTTCATGGGTCTGTGACTCCCCCTGTCATAGTGCTCTTCTTTTTTTTACTCAAGATAGAAGGATTGATGCTTTATCATCAATTAGCACATTATTCACTCTTCATGTCTCAGAACTACTTTATCATGGCTTCAAAAATGCCTAAAGATGCTCTACTTCAATGCTTTCAATCAGATTGTAAATAGCCATACACCAAGTGTCCAAGTCCAGGTTTTTATGCTTCAATCCATGTTGTTATCTCCACAGTCAGAATTGAGAGGCCTTCAAAGTCCGAATCAAGAGAAAATGCCACTGAAATTGTCTTTCTTGTTATCTTTCTTTGGAACCCAGTTCCTTTGTGTTTCTATTCTTCTCCTTAAGTCACTGCCATCCAGTGTTCAACATCATTTCATTTTGATGAAATGGTGAGAGGTTGTGCCTCACTATTTCTATATATCTTAATACTATATCGCGTCCAGGAGTTTTCCCTTTAATTCTATTATTAGCCTCGTATAATGGAAATATACCCAACCAAAAAGGAACTTGCATTTTCTAACTTTCCATAGCCTTGGCACGTTTATCGATGCTTACCTTTTTCCAAATCAATCCTCCACCATAGATGCTACCATCCCATCCGACGGTTGATATTACACCCGACCAACAAAGCTGCTTGGTGATCCTGCACCATAGATCAAAAACGTATTTGATCCAACGCTTGACAATGATATCGGGTGAGCTATATGCATGAGGATTACCCACCCGATAAGGTAGTTTCCTCTCTCCTTCTCCTACCACGTGTCGGTCGATGAATGGTATCGGTTGATCAGTCCTAAATACCACTTACAACCTTGAGTCCGCCTGAAAACCACTACCACTATTACAAACCTGCCAGTTAGCTATTGAACGTGGATACGATGTCATATTAAGAATTGTTGCTATATTTTCTAAGTGACCAGTATTAGCATAAGTTATATTTAACTGCACAACATTCTTGTTTCTATGAGCCATGTTTTCCTTGTGTTCTTGTACATATCTTTGCAAGATATTTCCGCTAGAAGATTTAGATATCCAATTTGTGACTGCATTTTAAATACGTTTGCTAATTTGCATCTTCATGTAATGCTTCTGTTTTGTTCTATGCTGCCAGCTATTCTTCCTTCAAACTCCATTCCAGATGTATCTGTTTGTTTGAAGGTTGCCTCTATTTGTGTCCATAATTTACCTGTTCTCACATTAAATCCCTGAGTCAAGACATTTAACATGTGTAATATCAGCACCATAGTTATTTTCCCTATTTCTCTTAGCATTAGATGACCTTCTCTGTTGCTCCAAATACTACTTAGTGATTAAGTGGAAAGAATCTTTAACAATAGTCCAAAGAATGGTTACGTGATCATATTCTTCAATGGAGTACTCCTCAGAAATGATCTTTACCAAAGAATGACAATTAATATAGTTCAACAAGGATTTCATAGGGACCCTTTCACTAATAGCTTCTGTAATAATGATCAAGAAACACAGGATCCCCCTAACTGTATGCATCATCTCTTTCGACAGTGTCTTCCCATCAAACGCTTAGATTGTTAAAATTCAGGCCAATGACATGTGTTGTGGGATGGAGAGTTCAAGGGAATTTCGGATCATATTTGCTTCCTTCTCCATACTTGTGTAACTTTATTCTTTTGCATGGTTCTAGCTTGTGTAAGAGCCCAAGTTAAGTTACAGTCATGTGCCATATGACCAATTTTATGACACTTGAAGCATTCTACATTGTTCATGAATAAGTGTTCATGATTTGTTCGTGCAAAATTGTTTCTTGGAGATTGTTGCGGACCATAATATCTATCTCTATGAGATGGTTGGGGACCATAACATCTATCTTTATGATATGCTTTACAGTCTTTTTCCATGTGACCAAAGTTTGTACAAGAATAACAACAATTAAAAAATGAACTTTGGTCGCTGGGAGATGGAGATTTCCTTGATGTACTTCTAAAGCCTTTCTGCCTTGAGATCCGTTGATGATAAACATTTCCTCTTGCATCTTTAACATCATCTACATTTATTCTTGGAGCAAGATTTCCTCCATTGTAGCCTTGATGTTTCTCCTTGCCTTTGCTGGAACTGGGAGCATCACCATTTCTTTCTGGCTTCTTCACATCCCTTTTGTTTGAAGCATTATCATTCTTGTTTGAGCATTCACCTACATGCCCAAGACCTGATTTATCAAATGGACATCTGTGATAATTGAGCATGTCATCCAAGGCCTGAGATCTCTTCAATATTTTTTTCATCCCTTCAACCTTTTTTCTAAGGAGGACAATCTTTTCTTCCAATTATTCACACTCATTATCCTTCTTAGAAAGTTGTTTCTCAGTTTCTTCTTTGATACGAGTAGCTTCATTTTCTTCTATTTTAAGGGAGATGATATCTGACTTCATTCTGAATATTTCTTCATTCTTTACTTGACTGCTCTCCATTTCTTCCTTCATCCTTGTAGCTTTACATGTTTCAGCCTTGAGAAGCTTGATGTTATATTCTAATTTGAAGATTCCTTCATCTTTTTCTTTTACTTGACAGATCATGGTGTTTCTTTCCTTTCCTGCTTCATCAACCTATCCTTCTATGACTTCCAATGCTTCCATGGTATTTTCAGCTCCTTGTTCTTGTTTCCTTGCTTCTTGTAGTTGAGATTTGAGAGAGGAGACCTCTACCTTGTACTGACCAATCTCTTCTTCAAGTTTGTTCAAGCTCTTGTGCCTTTGTTCAAGTTGACTTGACAAGGTATCTTCCTGTTTCTTTGCTTTATCCAACTGATTTGTCATGGATATGACTTCTTCATGCTGCTTTCTTTTCCTTTGATGAAATTCCTTCTTAAGCTTAGCAAGCTCTTCATTCATTTCTTGTACTTGAAGCTTGACAAGGTCAACTATATTCCTCATTTTCTTTTTTCAAACTGTTAATCTCTTCCATGGCAACCATAAGTTAATCTCTTCAATCTCTTCATCTTCTAGGTCTTCTTTAGCCTTGATGTCATCATACTCATATTCATCTGCTATGATGGGTTATGTATTTCCTTCTTGATTTCCATAATCTTCTTGACTGATGGTCATGGTCAATGCTAGTTTTGAGTGAAGGTCATGAATTTTATCCCATATACCCTTTGATGATGAATATTTTCCTAGATTGTTCTGTATAGAATCAGGTAGCCCATTCAGGATTTCCTTCATTGATTTTGCATTGTACTCCTTATATTCTTCATCCATCCTGCTATCAACAATTACTGATTTCCATATTTCAATGCCTTGAGTCAGTAAGAAATTCCTCATTCTTGCTTCCCATATATTAAAGTTCCCATTGAACCTTGGAGCCTCCTCAAATTGATTGTCTTCTATCTTAGCAATAGAGGGAGAAACATCCTTGGGAGGATTGGAGACTTTCTTCCTTGACTTCGTCATTTGTGTTTGAAAGATCAACCTTCAAGCTGTTAGGCTTTGAACGAAGGTACTTGCTCTGATACCAATTGTTGGAAATACTGAGAGGGGGCTGAATCAATATTTCCTTTTTCTGATTATTGTTTTACCAGTTAAAACATTTATATTCAGAACACAAGATGAAAAACAAGAATAAATGCTTTTATTAATATAATCTTTGTAGTAAAATAGATACAATATATAAGTGGTTGAAATCAGTTTCCAAGCACCAAATTGGACTTTTGTGAGGCTCCAACCTCCAGAGCTCCAACTCTATTTCGCCAAGGCACGAATCTTGGACATAGGAGCACCAACTCCCAAGGTCTTTAATCCTTCCAGTTCCTGAGACACCAATCCTAAGGACACCTATCCTTCCTACTTCTGAGGCACCAATCCCAAGGACTCCACTCCTTCTTACTTCTGAGGCATCGGCCTCAAGGACTCCAATCCTTCTTACTTCTGAGGCACCAGCCCCAAGGACTCCCATCCTTCTTACTTCTCAGGCACCAACCCCAAGGGCTCCAACCCAATCTTGTCAAAGCATGTTTGGTAGTAATGTTCTGTTCTCAGAACTCTTTTATACTGAGTTCTGTCTGTTTATAGCTTCACTGTAGTCTCCATGCTACAACATCAATGATAACCAGTCTTCTTATGGAGGAATTTTTACAAATCTTCATACTATCCACACAGAGTCTCCAATAGCCTTCATGACCTCTGATAATGTCTCCACACACTTTAGTGAGTCTACTATTAGCTGCACTAAGATCTACATAAGAACCAACTTTATGTTCAAGCATATGTTCTTACTATCACAATGAGTGCTTCAACATGACTGCTTCTCTACTGACTACTTCTCCCCTTCAACTGTCTCCTATCCTGTTGGTCCTTCGGCCCTTTTTCTGTTCTGCTGGACCCTCTAGCTACCTCTGTTTCCTCCAGCTTATTTCAACAATGTTCAAATCTCCTTGTTCTCTGTTTTTCCTATTTTTTACATTCTTGATGCTTCTGTCTATCAGTTTCCTCTTTCCAATGGCTCTTTGGCTTCCTCAATGCTCGCTTCAGCTCCCTCTACGCTAGCTTGTCCTTTGGCTTCCCTCTTCTTCATTGCTTTGGCATTTCGGTTTCCTCTGCACTGGCTTACCCTTCAGCTTCCTGGCTTCTCAGTCACTGTAGCTTCCTCTGTCTCTTCGTGCTCACAGGACACGTTCATTCATAAGAGAGGACCAACTACACAGAGAAAAATTGTTGCCTGTTAAAACTATAACGGAGCCCCTTTTTTCAATGATAAAAGGCATACACAGGACCTTACAATTTAATAGACTTGCCACATCCCAATCGCAATCACAATCGGCTTTAGTTCAGGCCTCCTAAACTATCAAAACCATTATCATAAGCCTTTTGGCCTAAAAAACCCCACGCAACACAATTATTCGAATTATACAGGAAATATATGAAAATCTGACTTAAACGACAAAGGGAAAAATTCAAATACATTTTACCCGCATCTATAACTGCTTCGGGTCCGGTATTTTTCGCTTCGGGGCTTTTCCTTTGTATTTCGGTTTTTACACTGAAATGCAAAAATACACTAAAAATACCTTATGCACGAAACTCAAAGCTTATACAATCTGGTTTATAAAACCCATCGGGTCTGGCTATGTAATCGTAATCGGAAATTGCATCTTCCGAAGGTCCTTTATACTTCGAGCCCATGACATCACCGATGACCGACGGCCAATCCTCCTATGGATGTGATATAGCATTGAGCCATGTTGCAATCAGACCATCAGGTCCGCGACATATATCACAATTGGCGCTTTTGAAGCGGCAAGGCCTTAAGCTCTTGCGATATGGCGGATGCGACACACAATAAAGTCATATTGTAATGTTTAAGCGGGTTCACATGCTTTATCGCAATCAATGCTTTGCGAGGTCCAATAGGCGGTAAGGCTTAGAGCCCGATATATATAAAATTCTCCACTTTGATAGTGTATTGCCATATATGTATAGGTTTGCACCTCCGATAGTGTATATGGCCTATATATATATATATATATATATATATGTTTTGGCCTTTGATAGTGCAAATTGCCTTTATGTATAGGTTTTCAATATATATGTGAATTCCTCCTCCGATAGTGTATTTTGATGTATATGTACACTCTGCCTTCGATAGTGTATATTGCGCACATATATATAAACTCTGCCTTTCCTCTCTTCTCTATGCTTCGCTCCTTTAACTCTTCCACATAGTCCTTCTTTGGGTTCCATTTCTCTCGATAGTGCATTCTTTGACATATTTTGCTCCGATAGCTCCCCGATAGCTCTGATTTGCTCTCTACTTCCTTCGATAGCTCTGTTTGCTCCATTTGCTCCTCTGTTTGCTCCTATGTTTGCTCTATTTTCTCCTCCGATATGTTATTCTTTGGCATATATATATATGTCATATATATATGGCTCCTCTTGTAGCTCCGATAGCTCTGTTTTGCCTCCTCTGGCATGTTAGCTCCTCTTTTGATGACTTATTCCTTTTGGTTCTTCTTCGGCATGTATTACATGCAATGCTCCTCCGATATGGCTCCTCTTGCTCCAATGTGGCTCCTCTAGCTTGGCAGTGTCTTCTAAAGACCTCCTCTTATACCTTCATACCTTGATGGCTTCTACCTTTTCCGATATGCCTCTCTTGCTCTGATATTCTGCAATAGCTTTGATATGTCTCCTTTGTTAATTCCTCCGTTAATAGACTCTTGCTTATGGCTTTGATATCCTGATGGCCTTGCTCCTGTTTCTTCATGGATCTGCTCTGCTTCCCCTTGGCTTCATATCATCATCTATTACCTAGAATATTTCCATATTGACATCAATGACAACCTAGGTCAACAGAACTTTCATTGATGAAGAAAATACAATGGGAGCAACATATAAAGAAGTAGCTTGATAAAGGGAGCACTTGGGCACCTCATTTTCCATTGATGTCGAAGGGGGAGAGAATGTTGAAGGGCAAGAATATTGCCATCAATGAAAAAGGGGAGACTGTTGGTCAAGTTTGTCATTGATGTCAATATGACATTGTTGGAGATGGAAAATATTCTTGTGATACATGCCTTAAACCCTTTTGTGATGTTTCCCTAACTACATGACGAAACCCTAAGTACATGTATGCCCTAGATTGGTGATGCATGATCTAAATTCCCATAATACTCTAAAAGATGCCTTATCCATAACACATTGATGCAAGTCCTAATACTTATGATGCCCTTAAGATACATGAATGGAAGCCTATGTGTATTTAACCCTAAGCCTATGAAGAAGACCTTCACATACATGAATGAGTCCCTAATCCTAATGAAGAATCCCTTGCCCTAATGTCCATGAAAAGCCTTAGATCATTAATGATGAAGTCTTAGATGAAGATGCCCATGAAGACATATTGAAAAGGAACCTTAGTATTGTTGATGCCCATGATACCTTTAAATAAACCCTAATCCTAGTAAGCTTGATGGCATAATTATATAAAGAAGGAGCCCTAAACATTGGATGCCTAAAACTAAAATCCTAATGGCTGCCATAAATAAAATAATAATGAAAGTTTCAAAAAAATAATTTTATTGGTGGTAAAATGACCCTATTTAAGGATGGGATTGACATAGGAGTGTAGAGGATTTTTCCTCTTTCTAACGAGCTATTACACACCCCCAAACTCCCTATCGTTGGAGAGAAAATAAATTTTTAAGTTGAAATATTATATTTTTTAATGCAATCCAACATGAGCCAACTCATGCAAGTCAGCCTTACCTCCAAGAGTCTTGTCTCCTCACCTTAACACAAAAAAATATAAATATAAGTCCATCTCCTCATTCTATCCATCAGATTTCGGTGATCTTTTCTGAGATTGAGCACAAAATTTAAAGGAGGCCAAGGAGAACATTATAAAACATTGTTTGAGAAACACTTTTTTAAGGAGGCCGACGAGGAATACCCCTGTTGTATTTTGGATATATGGAGAGACTACATTTCAGTAGACTTTGAATTTATGACAATCTGACTGAAGTCTTGGATTGTAATCTTGTGGAAGAATTACAGTCTCAGATCTATGGTTATTTGGGCTGGGTTAGCACTCAAGGTTGGACAAGAAGCTCATATTGTTGACTAGTTGAATTGTAGTCCTGTGGTGGTGGACCTTAGGCTTAGCGCTGAAGGTTTAGAGCTATTGCAGCCATTGTGGAAAGTAGTTTAATTCCTTTTGAAGACTAAATTTGAACAAGACCTATTCAATCTAGGATTAGTCTACTATTGAGGGCTTCCTTGTAGACTTTCTAAAGTAACCTTTAATTGGAACCTGAAGTAGTGTTGGGTAGAACTTTAAATACTATTATAGAATATTTGAAGCAACCTTTTGTTCCTATTCTAGAAGATCTTCATTAACCAAATTTGTGGGCCAACCTGTGAAGCATTTATTGGTATTCCTAGATTATTGCTTGAACCATCATTGAATACCACTTGAACCATAATTTGAAGCTTGATTGAAGGTTGATTTTGAATTAGACATTGAAGCAGAATTGAAGTACCCTTCAAGGCTTGTTGAAGAACATTGTAAAAGTGGTGTGCAGATCTATTGAGAATACACTTGGAGTGGCATTTGAAGAGCTTTTGAATGCCTTGGAGAATATCTTGGGGCAGCCTATTAAAGACACCTTAAGCATTAAAGAATTGTTGGAGAATACTTATTTGAACAACTCATTGAAGACTTGGAAGCAACCTCATTGAAGAACTTGTGTAGGAGCAATGTTAAAACATTACTAAGGCAATTGTGTTGAAAACATCTTGTTGAGGCAAGCATTTTTGAAGACATTTTTAGAAGCTAACTTGGAGGCATTAGTGAAGACGTTGATGCATTATTAAATCCCTCATGGAATAAACTTAAAGAATTTTGTTTGGGTGGCATGAAGAGCAGTGGTGACACCTTTTGAGAATATAAGGTTGTCATTGATGAAGTGATTTGAAGAATGAAGTACTGAAGAGATTAACAGGTCTCGTTGAAGAAGATATTAGGATCCATGAAGAATTGTCAAACTTATCTTGACGAATTGAAGGTGAGGGTTGGGGCCCTAGAGGTTGGAGCCTTATAGAGACAAGGTTGGTGCCTTGAAAGATAGGTTTGGAGCCCTAGAGGATCAGAGTCCTCAAGAAACAAGGTTAGAGCCTGAACCATAGATAGGGTAGGAGCCTTAGAGGATTAGAGTCCTCAAGAAACTAGGTCGGAGCCTGAACTAGATATAGGGTTGGGGCCCTTGAGGTTGGTACCTCAAAGTTGACAAGGTTGGAGCCTTGGAAGTCCAAGTCGGTGCTTGGCAAATACAGGTTGGAACCTGGGAGATTGAAGATTGGTTTCTTCATCTAGGGTTGGAGCCCTACATATATTGTACTTTATTTATTGTAAAGAATAAATTAATAAAATCATTTATTCTTATTGTTCATTTTGTGTTTTAAATATAAGTGATCTAACTGGTAAAAGTAACAATTGAAAATAAATATTAATGCACCCCCCTTCTTAGTATTTCCAACAAACACTGATGAGCATGAACTAGCCCGAGCTCAAGAAAAATCAACGAGATAGTGAATGGAGTTTTCTTTAACTTTTTCAAACTCCTAAAAATTGAAAACATCGGTGAGCATTAACTGATCTCGGCTTGAGAAAAATCCATAGAACAATAGTAGTAATTAGGTTCATTTTCCAATAAAATGGAAGTGACAACAAAAACAAAGGTCAACCTAGTTTCAAAAAGACGAGGATATCTAGCTACAGAATGCCTTCAGGTTGCAGAACATGGAACTTGATCATTGACTTCTTTTTCCTCATTTTCTGACATTTCCACTGCAATTTCATAATTCTTGTACTAATGTGTGTCTTTTGTAATTTTTCCAATAGAATAAATTCACATGCAACATCAATAATCACTATCAACTAATCCAACTTGACCTTCTGAACATGATAAGCTACAAGGGGAAGCCTGTAGGATCTCAATTTGAAGACTGTACATTTGGGTATGTTATTAAAATGTCATCTGTTACTAGATAAGAAGTCTTTTGTGCTCATCCTGTATGGAAGAAAATCTTTGTGTGTGATCCAGTAATGGACGTATGAGATCAATATTTTATTTTCTCCTATTAAGATTCATATTAATCATGTGATGAATATATAATTATCTTCATAAGAATTTGATTACCATCACTTGTTAAGCCCCTAACCTAATCCTAAAGTACTTATCTTCATTCCCCGGTTGTTCCAAGAAAAAGTTCCTTTAAAATATGATTAAATGGGATGGTTATGGGTGTGATTGGATGAATTCCAATAATAATATGAGAAATTAATTCTAAAATCAAGCCTTTGTTGGTTGTTTAAAAAATGATGTTACCACCATTTCATAACAATAAATTTGAATGATGGCGATGAATGATTATCGGAACATTGATATGGATTCTCCCGTACTGCTATACTCGACCGCATAGTATTCATCATGTTTAAACATTTATTTTCATGAAGTATGATCTCATCAACGAGAATGATTTCTAGATCAGTTTCGCATATAACGTATCACCATCATCCCATATGAGTTCACCTAGTAATTATGGAAACAATGTTACCGTTGCCATTCCCTTTCAAATTATAAATGCTCCTCTAGATGACTTCGCCATCCAAATGAGCATCATTTATATTTTTCTTGGCCTTTGACCTTCATTTCACAAGCAAACACTGATTCATCTAGCACTCTGTCAACCATTTTTGGTACTCTGTTATGAGCCCATTCAACACTCTGCCAACCATTTCTAGTACTCTGTTATTGTCCCATCCGACACTTTGTCGACCATTTTCGGTACTCTTTAATATCACTTCCTGTACTCTGAACTACTATTTCCGAGACCCTATTAACACCATTTCTAATACCCTATGTCACCAATTCTGGTACTCTGTTATCATCTCTAGTACTCGGTCAACTCTAGTACTAAACCCTTCCCAAGTATGAGACCCGCTCTTAAAGCCAACACGTGGGTAGATAGGCATGAACTAGAGTTCCAGCCTTATAGAGAAAATGAGGAATATCAGTTGTTTAAGGAGAAGTTTAGCAAGATGGATGGATTTTGTTCCTTAAGAAGTTCAAAGGGTACCATGATGGAATTTCTCGCGGCTTCAATCAAAATTATGATGGTGAGAATGTTTAGCTAGGAGGTTTGCAATTGAAAATCATAGAGGCTACCATAGTAGAGGCCACGAGATTACCGGTTGTAGGGGAAAAATATTCCAAGGGTGCGAGCATTAATAAGGAGCCTTGTCAAAAGTTCTTGATTGCTAAACACTTGAACCCTAATTGGACTAAGCATCCCCATGAATTGGGTAAAAGAGGAATATAGGTTGATGCTCAACAAATTGAAAAGGTTCTTGACCTGTGAAGGTAGGTATGCAGTTGTTGACAGTGCTGGACCCACCAACATGTCAGGGGATATCCCCGGTAAGAAGTCCAAACTAGACCTTAGACTGTTTGATGTAGGAGTCCTAGCAGTGGGGTAGTACAGTATCACCTTGACTGCGGTTGTACGTAGAGGTGAGTAAGAAACCCATGTTGGTAGCAAGGGTGTGACATGTGTAGCAAGTCAAGGAAGGTGCATGAATGGGTTTAACACATGTAACGAGGGTATGAGTGCGCCCCTTAGAAACTTGTGACAACACGCGGCTTGAAAGGGAACACACGAGAGAGATACATTACAAGCTAGAAATAAGGTTAGCCAATGATCCAAAGTGATGGTTAAAACAACAACACATCTAGATAAGATTCATACAAACATATATAGAAAAATCCATACATACATGTGTAAACAAAAAATACATATATCATTAGAGTAACCAAGATAGTTGAAATACAATAACAACATATTCATGAAATATGTTGGCTCTGTTATATTAAGGAAGTGAAAGCTCCAATCATACATACAACTATGATCAACCACTAGTCCCGACAATGAAATGTTACAGTCACTGTTGCCTGCTCCTCTAAAGAGATATACTAGCTTTGCACTGTGGAGAAGCCAAGGCTCGTTACAATTTACTCCAATCTTTCTCTAAGATACACCTATAGGAAGCTTGGCTCTATAAAGCCTGTACAATGAGTTATGAGGTTCTATAAATAGAGAAGGGTAAGGCGGCCCTTGACATTCCCCTTTGTGACTCTTCACCTACCCTCATGACTGTTCAACTACTACATGACTGTTACATTCTATCATTAACACTTGGTCTTTCAATTTTACAAGATGTTACGTTACAATCTGAACATGTACCCATGTGAGACAAAATAGGATTGAGTTAGCCTTGCAAGATATCACTAAGACTCAGACAGTTGTGGGAAGACCAACTCTTCGACATCCTTGTGATGATCAATGGTGGCAAACTAATGCCAAGCTTGGTAGTCCGTGATGGTGTTCGTGTGCTCAATGGTGACATCCTGTTGAAAGAGAACTCTTGCCTATGTTGCATTCAGGTACACTGATTTGGCACCTCTGTCCAACTCATCTGATAACATGCGCATCATCATCTTGAGTACAGATGGACTAACAACATACTGATGCATAGTGTCTGTGTTGATCTCCAAGTTTGTGTTGGTGGTGCATCAACTCATCAAAGTACATGTGAAGCTCTAGTCGAACTTGATTTATTGTCTCGTGTCAATGAGTGTGCCAATGGATGGGATCACGTGCGTGCACATAATGACAACCATGCTTCTGAACACCCGTGCATGTGAAGCCTACAAACCGGTGATGACCTGCGAGAGTTCCTCATAGTTCCGAATCTGACTCTGGATGCTTTCCTTCAACTCTACCACCTTGGGCTTCATCATCTTTGGCAAGTGTAGTGGGGATCCTTTGTAACTCATTTTCCATGTTTGAATGTGATTGACAACAATGTATAGATTTGACAAGATGCGTGCTCTCCTGGCACAACGCTATTGCCAACTGTTGAGATGGATAACTAGCTTATGCATGGTGACGAGTCTCAAATACAACATCTGCATGAATGCCTCTAGGGATGATAATTTATCTAGTATCGCTCTCTTCAACTCTACTATGGTGGATGATGTAACTTGTTCTCCTCCTTTGTTAGCCACGTGTAACCCCTTAGCCATGCGCTTCTTCTCAGCTATCAAGAATCGAACACTCAAGCTAGTGGCTTCGACATATGCTCTAGTAGCATCGACCAATGCTACTAGATGCTTGCACACATTGGATACAATCACTCGTTCTTCAAAATGCGTAGGAGATATGTGAACATACGGAGTGGGCACTTTGCGCGACTGCACAACTCTGTGTTGTGACTCATCTAAAGATATGTTGTGCATCTCTGCCTCAGGATTGTCTTCAAGGATCTTTGTGTCCCCATGATCGCTTGGGACATTCTCTCCTTCTAGATGTGGTGAATTCAGTGGGGTTACCTCTTCATTTTGAGGCATGAGGTCAATATACTGATGTGACTCTGGCTAGACCATATCCGTGTCCATCTGCTCTAGCATCTGTTCAATCTCTTGAGCTAAGTCCTGCTCCTATGACTAATCACCTTATCTACTCTCTACTAGCTACTTGAATGAGTCTATAACCTGTATGGGCACAGTTTCATCAATCTGTGCATGTTGCACCTCTTGTTGTACCTGTCTCTGTTGCGCTTCCTTCTCTCTTCTGCGCAGCTCCTGTTCTTCCCTGAGCTGTTGTTGCAACTCCTGCAACTCCTTTTCTATTTCCTCCATCTTCTGTTTCTTTATGTTCCCCTACGTGATCCTCTTATCGCACTCTCGCCTCTTAGCCTCAATCTCCAAAGATTCTTTCGACACAAGTGGATCTTCTTTAAACTTGCAACTTTGATTTTCCTTTGCACTGTCAATAACCTTCCTCTTGCCTTTGTCATGCGTGGGTCTGCTACTCTTTTTTGTTGTTGATGGTGTTTCTCTCTTTCATATTGATATCCTTGTCTATGAACGGCTTGGTGTCTTCATAGATGGGCAAGCTCATAGACACTTTCTCAACTACATCTCCAGTTGCACTCTCAATAATGTACTTTGACCCTGCTCTCTTGGAGGCCATTGTACCTATATTGCTGAGAAGCACACGAACACTTGTGATACCTAAAGATAGAGAAACACTCATGGAAAGAAATCTGTCAGTTGAAAACAAAAAAAACTTTGAGGACTGACATGCAAAATACCCCGGTGACTAACTAAGAAGATTGCATAATTTTCACAGGGAGGCTGGGAGACTCATTGCCAATACTACGCAAGGCATAGTCTGGGCCGTCAGGAAGCTGACTGACTGCTGGAACTATGCAATGCATAGTCCAACATGGCCTGCTGAGGACTGAAATTGTACAATGCATAATTTCAGTTAACAAGGGCATGCAAACCCAGCAAACTGCATTACGCAATTTCTGGGGACAACAGGGAACTGCCTCCCAGAATTGCGTAATGCAAGCCTAAAGGTCAGTGCTAGCCATATTTGTGCATTTTCTGGGAGGAAGGTAGAGCCTTCACTCTCAAAAATGTCAATTTTGTATCTAGGCAAGCCAAGGTCTGCGCCAAGGTAGCCCAGACCCGCTGATGGGTGACTAAAAACATGAAAAGGTTTAAATGCATGGCGAAACTGAGTGTAAGCAAGAGTGAATGATCATGCATGGAAACAGTGAGTGCAAGATTTAGAAAATAGGAAAGAAAGCATGTATGTGAAGCGAGTCGCCGTAGCGATGACCGTTAGTGAAAAAACAATGTCATGTATGTGACAGCAACGAAATGGAAAGGAAAACTAAAACAACACTTCTACAAGCTAACATGCATTAAAAATACAATAGGCATTCAACAAAACCAAGCAAACAACATTTATATAAAGAGAAATACAAAAAGGGATATAAAAGCAGCAAATGACATGAAAAGAAGACTTACCTGGAGAAAGATGAGCTAAATGTGTTGAAGACTCCTAGATACGATGTGGGATGTCAGAGCTCTAAGATCGGTGTGAGGAATGAGCTCTGTAGCGTTCAATAATAAGTTGGACAAGGATGAGGCTTATGACGTGAATGCCACAAATCTAGGAAAAGCGACACTTGGAGGGATTTTCTAAAATGATCTTTGCATGTAACCTTCAGCTATTAAAAATAGATCCATAAAATCTAGGGATTCTTTTTGCCTTTTTCTTTTTCCTTTTTTTTTGGAAAAGCATCCCATGCATGAAAATCAAGATTGTTCAGTCCTGGAGGGAACCGGTCAACCTGAAAGCACATGCAACATTACGCAAACCTGGGGATGAGATTTGCGCAGTTTCAGGGCTAAGAAAGACTAGCTATCCCTCATACATAGCACAATTTCTAGACTGAAGCCTTGGCTCTCAGTTAGAGTTGCAAAATTTCTGAGCTAAAGCCCAATGCTGGGCTGGATTGCGTAGTTTTCAGAGGGAAGGATCCCTAGATGGATTGCGCATTTCTCGAGCCAGTTGGATAGCCCAACAAGATTGCACAATTTCTAGACAGAAAGTTGGTGCCCCTCTAGAATTGCGTAGTTTTCAGGGGGAGCATCTCAGCTAGAAAAATGCCTAATTCTAGAATGACATCCTATGGTGGGAGACAAACAAGCTGACATGCGCAGGCTGACAGGCCACTAAAACGCAACTAAAGACTATGTACTTACTCAATACACGACATGCTACTAAGGATGGTAGGTAGGGAGGTTCTAAAACGAAGTGAAGGAAAAAATTTGGAGGGTGGTTGTAGCCGCTACGACACTTGGTGACACACTAGTAGAACTCCAGCTCTATGAATGGACCTTGTTTTGTGAAAAAAAAGTCTAACTCCTTCGGAAGTATTGTTCAATTCTTTGATCATCTTGGTTTTCACACTGGCTTGATTGAAAGATGTATTATCTTCCATGCTCTTGGTTGGTGAACACACATTCCAGGCCAAGTCAACACAATTGTTTCGATTGGGATGAGGGGTATATTAGTGCACAAGCAATAACACTTTTTCATTTAAGAGGTAGAAGAGGGATCCCGACTTATTGAGAGAAGAAGAGGTTGTTCCTTTAGAGAAGTATTTTGTATGGACCTCTAACATACTTTTTACGATTTCCCCCTTACCTTTCTCTACTTGACTGAGTTGACAAGGCTTAAACAAAAATAACCGACTAGAGTAGGTGATACTAGTCAGCGTGCAATTGTTGTGTTTCCATGAAGGTTCACTTTGAACATAACATATTTTCCATTGGTGTATCATTGACTAAAGAAAACAAATTCCAAATAAAGAGATAGGACAACAGATAACCAAGTATTGAGAGTTGTACAAGTCCTCTTGCACTTTACCCTACTTGTTTCAAGAGTATCACACAGTTCCATGCGAAACTAATGTACAAACGTAAAAACAAAACAAACAAACAAAAAAAAGAGTAGAAGAAAATGTGAAAGCAAGGCGAGTAAGAAAAGAAAGCAAGCAAGCAAACAAACACACAAAGCAAGAAGAAAACATGCATGAAAGCAAACAAGTCATAAAGCAAACACTACTCCTACTTCTAAGCTAATGGTGCATGGGCCTACTCATGTGAAGTGATATTTCCAATGTAGCCACCGACGCATTGATCGACCCATGTTGGTGAAGGCATGGTTCGCGAAGAGCACAATCGCCTGAACCAACAAACATGAAAGATATAACAATGAATACTAACACACTCCGAGTATAAATGTGTCCACAAAAAAGAAATGTGTGAAAGAGAATGACATGCAATCTGTGGACTTACCATGGTAATGTTCTACACTGCGTTAATATGTTAAACATATGCATTCTCTTGACAGTGAAATGCAAGAAAACGCGAGAAACATAGACAATTTGCATCGCGGAAGTGTGCTTGTTGTGTAAGATTCCTCCAATGCATGAGCGATGGGATCATGTAGTTCGAGTGGAGGAAGAAAAAGCTATGTGTGGGATTGACCTTCAATGCATATAGATGAGTGATGAGGAGCCTTGGGTGTTTCAATAATTTCCTGACTAGAAGTGAAACCAACCTCAGGATAGCGAAGGCTTGACATAACCATCAGCTCGGGCTGAAATTCCTCGACAATCTGCAGGTTTTTGACTTCATCGACGGATAGATCATCATAAATAGGTGGCTTTGAAAAATCAATATTCATAGAATCATCATCGTGATTTAATACAGGAGTAAATGGATCACAACAACCATGATCAGAAAAATCAATGATTTCATTAGCATCCTCATGATTAGATAAATCAAATACAGGGGCAGATGAGAAGCAAGAATTTTCACCCTCTACGTTTTCAGAAAAAGCAGATGAAAAATCAAGTGGATCTTCAATGAATAATTTGTCGTCTCTGCTGTCAAATGACGGAATGACATCCGGTGTTTTCTACGAATGATCAATAATGGGTGTATCCGTGGATGGATTTACACAAGGAAAATCATAGATAGCAGAATCACCAAATATGTTAGGAAAAAGTAGAGGAGGCACAGACAAAACGATATCATCCTTTGCCGGGGGTCCCAGTGATACTCATCATGAATGACAGAGTAGGTTGGTTGTGAAACACCAACTCTGTCGATGGATTGGTCCTCGTTCACAACAGGTGTAGAGTTTGAAATGGAAGAACACAAGACAATTCAATCCGAAGGATTAAAAGAACATGAAGATGGAGGTTGAGGTAACAAATGCATGTAATAACCCATGGGATTCGCAACCAAATCTATGTGAAAATTGAGAGAAGTGATTCTGGGAGGATATGACAGTTGAACAGACATGTGAGCATGTTTTCCCACATCACTCTGTAGTGGTGAAGCTATTTCATGATGGGGAGGCAGACATTCACCTGTGACAATGACTGCGCCCACTTTTTATTGCGCAAATCCATCACCGAAGTATGTTGAGCAGGGTTTGAACTTCAATTTCATCTTGGGATTGAGTGATTTGTGAAGACAATATTCGAATATACCCCAAAGATATTGGAATGTCATTTGGTTTTTCAAAGCTTCAAACTGCAGTACATGGAAGCACTACCAAAAATCCATAGGCGATTCATGTGGATTCTTCCATTGTTTTAGCAATTTTTTGTCAAGAGGTTGAGGATCAAAATGATGGACAACTTACTTATGCACGATGACATGTCTGGAATACAACATCCGCATGACTACCTTGAGGGAAAATACTTCATCCAATATCGCTCTCTTCAACTCTGCTATGACAGATGATGTAACATGTTCTCCTCCTTGCTTGGCCACTTGTAACTTCTTAGCCATGTGCTCATTCTCATCTATCAAGAATCGAACACTCAAGCTAGTGGCTTTGGCATATGCTTTGGTAGCATCAGGAAATTCTGCTAGATTTTTGAGGACATAGGATACGATCACTCGTTCCTCAAAATGTGCAGGAGATATGTGAACATCCAGAGTGGGCACTTTGTGCAACTGCACAACTTTATGTTGTGACTCGTCCAAATATATGTTGTGCATCTCTGCCTTCGGATTGTCTTCAAGGATATATGTATCTCCTTGATTGCTTGGGACTTTCTTTACCTCCAAATGTGGTGAAGTTGGTGGGGTAACCTCTTCGTTTTGAGGCATGAGGTCAATATCCTAATCTGATTCTGGCTAGACCATATCCATGTCCATTTGCTCTAGCATCTGTTCAATGTCTTGAGCTAAGTCTTTCTCCTGCAACTGATCACCCTATCTACTCTATGCCAGCTACTCAGATGAGTCTATAACCTGTATGGGCATAGTTTCATCAATCTGTGCATGTTGCACCTCCTTTTGTACCTATATTTGCTGCACTTTCTTCTCTCTTCTACACAACTCCTGTTCTTCGCTGAGTTTCCACTTCAAATCTTTCAACTCCTTTTTTGTTTCCTCCATCTTCTATTTCTCTCTTTGCCTCTGTGTGATCCTCTTGTCATGTTATCACCTCTTAGTATCAATCAACGAAGCCACTTTCAACACAAGTGGATCTGCTTTGAACTTGCAGCTTTGCTTTGCCTCTATGCTGTCAACAACCTTCCTCTTGCATTTGTCATGTGCGGGTCTGCTACTCTTTGTTGTTGTTTATGGTGCTGCTCTCTTTCACCTTGATATCCTTGTCTATGAATAGCTTGGTGTCTTCATATATGGGCAATCTCATAGATACTTGCTCAACTACATCTCTAGTTGCACTCTCAATGATGTCGTTTGACCCTACTCTCTTGGAGGCCATTGTACCTGTATTTCTAAGAGGTGGATGAAAAACTGTGATACCTGGAGAAAGAGAAACACTCATGGCAAGAAATCTGTCAGTTAAAAACCAAAACAACTTTGAGGACTAACATGCAACATACTTGGGTGACTGACTAGGAAGATTGCACAATTTTCACTGGGAGGCTAGGAGACTGACTACCAAAACTGTGCAAGGCACAGTCCGGGATGCTAGAAGGTTGACTGAATGGTGGAACTACTCAATGTATAGTCTAGCCTGGCCTGCTGAGGACTGAAACTGCGCAATGTGCAGTTTTAGTCAGCAAGGGCATGCAAACCCAACAAACTGCATTGCACAATTTCTGGGGCCAGCAAGGCACTGCCTCCCAGAATTGCGCAATGAAAGCCTAGAGGTTAGTGCTAGCCATATTTGCACATTCTGGGAGGCAGGTAGAGCCTTCACTCTCAGAAATGTGCATTGATGTCTGGGCAAGGCAAGGTTTAGGCCAAGACAACCCAGACCTACCGACGGGCGACTGAAAACATGAAAATGTTTGAATGCATGGTGAGACTGAGTGTAAGAAAGAGTGAATGATAATGCATGGAAACAATGAGTGAAATATTCAAAAAATGGGAAAGAAATCATGTGTGTGAAGCGATTCACCGCAATGATGATTGTTAGTGCAAAAACAATGTCATGCATTTAACAATAGTGAGATGCAAAGGAAAATTGAAACAACACTTTTACAAGCTAACATGCATTAAAATGATAGTAGGTGTTCAACAAAACCAAGAAAACAACATTCATACAAAGTGAAATATAAAAAGCGACAGAAAAGAAATAAATGACATGAAAAGCAAACTTACCCAGAAAAAGCTAAGTTAAATGTGCTGAAGACTCCTAGATGCAATGTGGGATGTCAGAGCTCCAATATCGATGTGAGGAATGAGATCTGTAGTGTTGAATACATAAGTTTGACAAGGATGAGGCTTATGAAGTGCATGCCACAAATCTAGGTAAAACAACACTTCGAGGGAAGTTTATGAAATTACCATTTCATGTAACCTCCAGTTGCTAAAAATATATCCCTAAAATCTAGGGATGTTTTTTGCCTTTTACTTTTTTTCTTTTTCCGGAATAATAACCCATGTATGCAAATCATGATTGTTTAGTCCTGGAGGGAACCACACAACCTGAAATCACATGTAGTAGTCTGCAAGCCCGGGGATGAGATTTGCGCAGTGTCTGGGCTGAGCAAGACTAGCTGTCCCTCTTACATTGTACAATTTCTTGATTGAAGCCCTTGTTGTTAGTTAGAATTGCGCAATTTATGAGTTGAAGCCCAGTGATGTGTTGGATTACACAATTTTCAGAGGGAAGGTTGCCTCACTGGATTATGCATTTCTGGAGCCAAGCTGGTAGCCTAGTAGGATTACACATTTTCTAGAGGGAAGGCTGGTTCCTCTCCATAATTGCGCAATTTTTAGGGGGAGTATATCAGCTAGAAAAATTCCCAAGTCCGGAATGAAAACATATGGTGGGAGACAAACAAGTTGACATGCACAAGCTGGTAGGCCACTGAAATGCAACTAAAGCCTATGTACTTACTCAGTGTAAGACATGCTGCTAAGGATGGTAGGTAGGGAGGCTCCAAAACGAAGCTAAGGAGAAATTTTGGAGGGTGGTTGTAGCAAATATAACAACAGTCACCTTTCTTTACCACCTAAGGCTTCTGTTACATTTCGAATGAGGACCTCAGATAAATTTCCCATACTTCCTCTAGATGAGTTTAAACAAGAAGGCAAGAGGAGTTAAATCGATGTCTAAAAAGGTTGAAACCAACTTCTACCATCATGGGTTGATAAAATTATTAGTTAATCATGAGATAAAGAAGTAGGGTAGCAATTGGAAGACATTCCTCTCACAAAATTTTGCTCAAGGAGAAGGTTCCAAGAACATAGAGGAAAGAATGCCCAAGGATAATAGTAAGGACCTAGAAAACATGTAGGAGAGTAGTAAGAAGAAATAGAGGAAGTCAAAGTCCAAAAAAGGAATTGATAGCCCTACTCCATCAAGTTCGATTAATAAGTCAGACAAGGGTAAAACAATAGAAGAGGAGGAAACTCCTGAACCAATAGTTAAGCGACCATCAAAGGGTAAGAGACCCCCTTGCGATTCACCCACTCCAAGTAAAATGTCAACCAGTGAGAAGAAGAAGAAGAAAAAGCTAGCGGACAGTGATAAAGGAGAGCTCACAAGCACTACTTCAGAGGTAGTTGTTGAGTTACCTCAGGAAGAGACTCCTGCACTGTGTGTTAAAAAGGTGAAGAAGCCTAGAACTAGTGAAAAGGGTGACAGGGCACAATCTTCTGAGAAAAAGTAGAAATAATCATAGAAATAAGAACTCATAGAGTCCATGTCACAGACAAAAGGGAAGAATAGAAGATTGTTTCATGATAGCAGCCTCACTCCCACTTAGATCAAATATGGCGAGCCATCAACATCTCCACGTAGAACTACTAGGAGCATGGAAAAATAGCTAATGACCACTCATACTCATTCTCTTGGAAAAAATCCAATAGATCTCTCTACCTCATCTGAAAAGGAACATGCACAATATGAACTGCTTAATGAAACCGAGGAATTAGTTTTAGAGACTTTGAAATAATTGAGAAGAGATCTTGAAGCTAAGAGAAAAATTTCCAAGAAGGAAGTTTTTGGACCTACTATTTCTTTAACTAGACAACAAATGATCATCAAAATTGAAAAACTTTAGAAGAAAAATGAGAAACTGAGGGAAGAGATGAAATAATATAAGATGTTGGATGAATACCTCAAGAAAGAAAATGAGAAGTTAAAAGAGAAAAAACAGAGGTTTTAAGAGGAGTACGATGAGGCCTCCACTATGATGAAGAAGGTCCTTCACCTCATACACTATACCAAGGTCATTAAAAGGGAACACAAAGTGAGGGTCTTAGATCCAAGAAATTGATATTTAGGCAAGAAAGCTCCATTTTTGAAATTTTAGGAATGGTTCAACATTCGTTGCATGAGGACATGCAACAACCTGAGAATGGGGGAATGTTGGGTGTCCTTTTTATGCATATAATACCTTACATTTTCATCTATTTTTTTGGCCATTTTCACCTCAAACCTATGTACTACTTTCCTATCTTCTTCCAGAATATACCTCTGTTGAGGGCCCTGAAATTGGGTCAACAACAGGGGGGATACCCACCCGGTCGGGAACCTGGTTGGCGGCTCCGTGCCCGTTTGGTGTAGCGGGTCCGACTGGGGATAACGGGACCAGCTTCCCGTTCTATGGGTGTGTGTGTATATAGAGTTCGGTGATGTGTGTGTGTGTAAGATTAGATAATGAAAATATGGAATTATTTCTAAGCTAATCTAGTTCTAAACTCTGAGACTAAACTTTATACTACTTTAATCTATCAAGAACAACACATCTAATCTATGCTAACCCGGGATAGAACTTTTTCCATTATGCGATCTAGAAATATTTCACACAATAACTGGTAATGAAGATTATTCAACTATTATGAGAATATAAATCAATTAAGATGAACCATCCTGCATAAAAAGTTAAACAAAACGGTTGTGAACAACATATCGCATAATCAGTTATTCATGTATTAAGCATAAATCAATGAGTCCACCGTACAGAAGTGCCAAATGGTAGTCTACTCATTCATACGTTAACATATAAACAACATCAGCTGTATATTACTCTAAGAATGCAAGTAGAAACTCGTCAAGAGATAAAAGTACCATTTATGACTGACTTTATACTCACAGACCTGAAGCAATAATGATCTATTTCTACTTACTTCTAATGCCTACTAAGAGTACAAAAGTGCAACATCAGTAGCAGGTATTAAAATGCAAACATAAATAAATCTTGATCCGTCCATTCATCAAAAACCCCCTCCGAGGGTGCAAAAGTGCATGTTCTGAGGACAAGTTTTTTGACAAATTTCCGGACCCTTCTCCAATGCAACGAGAAGGGTTAAATACTACTAACCGGCTAGTTTTAATTACACAAATTTAGGGAACGGCTTCAAATGACCGCCCTTTTACTGAAAAAAATTTATTTCTAAAAACTGAATCTAATTTCTAACCATTTCTGTATCTGCTCCTTAGTGCTGTAAGCGATGCACTGTTCGCCGTGAAAGAGTCGGCTGCTTGTCCTTTCCTTTTGTTCAAGCTTGAAAATTAGAAATAACAAGAGCTGGCACCTCTTTCTAACAAACTAGAAGATATTTTTGAAAGTGTTCTTCTGGAGGAGTGTCTTCACGGCGTGTACTCTTAGTACAACTCAGATTTCTTTCAAACCGATTGTCCTGTTGCTATTTCATTTTCCGGCCGTGCGAATGACTCAATGAGCTGGGGATTTTGTTGCCTGAACGATTTTCTCAATTAAAACTTGTTTCCATTCTTTGTTCCAGGCTTTTCTGAGACGTCTTTCCCCTTAAGCGTTTTTCTTTTTGCTTTACCCAATTTGGGACTCAGGATCTTTCATAAACGCTTTGCTTTTCTGTGCCTTTGACTCTGAGTCCTAGATAGCCTATTTCCATTAGCATTTGTTGAGTGATACTCTGGGATCCGCGGTCCTGCTGTATGCGGTATCCATCTGCGACGTCATCTCCTCTCTTTTCTTCTAGTTCTGGCACTTTTTCTTGGATGTTTCCTGCATATAGATTTATATCAGTTGCTGACTTATAGTTCACGTAAATGAAAAGAGACAGAAGAAAAAATTGACATGAAAGCAATTAAGTTCTAATGAATGCATAATCATGTCACCCATTATGATTTGACTCTTCGAAAAATGCAACATAATCATCTTTGGATACACAGGCGTACAATCATTAATTTCCCGTAAGGTGCGCGCCTATCTTTAGGCTCCTAGATCATGTCGAGGAATGCCTGCGACGATTGGCTTCTGCGATTTGCATTGCAGCATCGAAGATTGCGAGGTAAATAGGTGGCATCGCAGCAATTGATAGTCTCATTTGTCGCACACCATAGATCGCAGGTCGCAGCTTTGCATGGTCGCAGATCGCATATCGTAATATCGCAAGGTCACAAGGTTTTTCGCTTTGTCACTTTGTGCTGATCATGCGACATTGCGACGTGCGACGTCGCATATCGGCCGTCGGCTGCTCTTTAGTTTCTCCTCTTTCGAGTGCCTTTAATGCACGCGATGCGATGAGTTCTCGCGTCGCTCTTCCTTGGTGTGTTTGTGTGCTTTGGGAAAGCGCTCCTTTTTCCTTTGCGACGCGATATAGCTCTTAGGGAGTTGATACAAAAGATTTTTTTTTCAAACAAAAATATTTTTTGGATTTTTTTGGTTAAGGGTCCCCCTTTGCTTGATGTTATTACTAATATCAAACAAAGAGGGGGGTTGTTGGTGACCACAACAATGGCGATTCACTGTGAAGAACCAGTTATCTCTGCATTTCTATTGACCGTTCACTTCCGAAACAACAAATTTTTTTTATATGTCTAAATTTTGTTATGGACAGATAGAGTAGATTGCCCCTCACCTTGTCGACGATATTTTGTTTCAACCCGTTTTATATCTCAATTTCTTGCTTCCTCAGGTTTCTTCTTGCATTTGCATCAGACATTACTTGGTCTTGATAAAAGATAAAATAAGGTCTTCTCTGCGTACTGGCTTAAAAGTATGCTCATTTGCCGTAGGTAGAGCCTCTGCTACCCGCAAGCGTCCATAGCCTCGACAGGGTTACCATATTATCCAGCAATGATCCTTTTTCCTGCTTGAGGTTACTCGCAACATTCCAGAGAAAAATCCTTTTTAACACACTTTTCCTTTTTTAATTCTCTAAAGAACAATGTCTTGGTTTGGTGGCCAAATTATGACACAGTCATTCACCTGATTTACACTTGTGTTGAACAAGCCGGCTCGTGATGAGACCTCTTGTCTTTGGATTGCAACAATCTTAAGTCGTTGCCCTGTTTTGATAGACAGTATTGGAAAAGTCAGCAAGTTATAATATATGTGATCATGATAAGTCGGCTTGTGATGAGACCTCTTATTCTTTGAGATATAGTGTTTTGCTTGGATTGTTTCTCTGGATGCTGTAGTTTCCTTTTTGCATGGAGGAAGTCATTGTTTTTCCTTAAGAAAGCTCTGGACGACAATAATAGAGTTTTTGAAAACAACAGGTTTGCAGAGAATGCTTATTTTATTATTGATGATACCCTTCATGGTGCTGATACAAAACAATT
This sequence comes from Pinus tabuliformis, assembly GCA_031772625.1. Classification (NCBI taxonomy): domain Eukaryota; kingdom Viridiplantae; phylum Streptophyta; class Pinopsida; order Pinales; family Pinaceae; genus Pinus; species Pinus tabuliformis. The sequence continues at coordinate 1,361,631,915 of CM062816.1, forward strand.
CTTTTACCAGAGGTTGCTTTTGTCAAAGTTTTTTAGAGGTTGAAACGAGTATCATAATCAAAGTGAAGTTAACTCTATTTGTCAATAATAAAATTCAAATTTTCAAAAATTTTGCTATTTGTACAAGCGAAATCAAAATCTGATAGAGAATTGGCGTGCTCTTTCATGAATCCTTTTTAAATGATCATCTACAACGGGTTTTATTCAAAAGAGAAAAGCAAAACAAAATAAAAACTAAAAACTAAATCTATCCTACAAAAATTAGAAGATTTCTCTTCTATGGAAAATATAATTTAAGAATCAGTCCATTGACAGGTAAAGAATCTCTCCTTCCTGCCAGATCCTGCAACACGAATGTAGATGGGCCTACGACTTCCACAATCTGAAAAGGGCCAAGCCACAGCTTCTGAAATTTCGTATGTTTGCCCTTTTCTTCATGAGCCTTATTCCATTTCAAAACTAAATCACCCATCTGAAAGTTTTTTCTGGTTATGATGGCTGAGTCAAAAGCAGATTTTATTAGCGCTTGGTGATGAGCATGGGTTTTCCTAGCTTGTTCTCTTTGTTCTTCTAGTTTGATTATTTCCATTTGTCTTAATTGTAAAGAGGAAGTAGATACTTCATCGATATATTGCACTAAAGACAAAGAGGTAATGACTAGGTGAGTCGGAAGAACCACTTCTCTCCCATAAACTAAATTAAAGGGAGAGGTGCCGATTGAAGCTTTCTTTGTGATTCTATCAGCCCATAAAGCATTTACCAGCGCTTTGTGCCAGTTCCTTTGGTTTTGGTCGACTGTTCTTTTGATAATTCTGATTAGGTTCTTGTTCGTTGATTCAACCAATCCATTACCTTGAGGATAGTAGTTGGTAGAATATTTTAGTTTGAAACCTCTTTTAAACGCAAACTCAGTCATAGTATTTCCAGAAAAATATGAAGCGTTATCAAATATTAATGCTGTTGGCAATCCAAACCTAGTGATGATAAATTGATCTATGAATTCAATAATATTTTCAGAATGAACTGTCTTGAGAGGAACTGCTTCTACCCATTTGGTACAATAATCAGTTGCCGTAAGGATATACTTATGCTGCTTAGAAGAGTGAGGAACGATCTCACCTATTATGTCCAAGCCCCATTGACTGAATGGTTGGTCAATGATGACTGGTTGTAGCGGCATGGCAGGTTTCCTTTGTTTTCCTACAGCAGTCTAGCAGACTTGGCATCTCCTCACGTGATTGTACAAGTCTTTGAATAGCGTCGGCCAATAATATCCTACATGCAAGATTTTATGTGCAGTCGCATCTCCGTCATAGTGTCCGCCTGCTGGTCCATCATGGAGTTCCTGCAAAACCTTTTCGGCTTCAGTTTTCTCAAGACACCTAAGAAGCACAGAATCGTAATTCCTTTTAAACAAGACATCATTTATGAGCTGGTATTGTTTAGCTTTTAATCTCAGAGCTCTTTTCTTGGTATGATCCAGACGTGATGGAGCATACCCGTTCTTAAGAAAATAAATGGTGTCAGCATATGATGATTCTGCATCGTTTAGGCTTACCTCGTACGTTTGTACCTCTTCAGATGAGTTCTCCGAGATTTGCGATGCTCCGGCTAACATCTTGCAGAAGCCTTGACCTCTTACGATGTTTGCTGGTTTGATCTCAAGATCATATTCTTGTAAAGCGATAATCCAATTAGCTCTCTTTTCGCCCACGTCTTTCTGCACTAAAAGGTTTCTTACCGCCGGAAACGGTGCTACGACTTTAGTGTGGGCTTTAAGCAAGAAAGGTCTGAAATATTTGATCACTTTGAAAACATCGTATGCTTGTTTCTCTACGTCTGAGTAATTAAGTTTAGCACCTTGTAAGTTCGAGCTAAAGAATTCGATTGGAGCTTCCGCTTTCTCTTGATTTGTTTGGGTCAAAATCGTGGCATAGGATTTCTCTGAGGCAAAAGTGTATAAGGTAAAAGATTCTGAAAAATTTGGGGTGGCCAAAGATGGAGCATTGATGATAGCTTGTTTGATTAAGTTGAACGCTTCATGCTCATCTAGGCCCCATTTGAAATTTGAATTCTTTTTTATCATATTTTGTAAGGGAGAAATAATACGTGAAAAATCCGGGACAAATATTTTGACAAAATTGATCTGTCCAAGGAAGGATTGCATGGCTTTCTTGTTATGAGGTATGGATATTTCGGAAATTTCCTTGATTCTGTCAAGTTCTATATGAATACCAGATTTCGACACTACGAATCCGAGCAATTTCCCTTCGCTTAATGCAAAGAAAGATTTCTTTGGGTTGAGCGAAATCCCATACCTCAAGCATCTTTGAAAGATTTGCTTCAAATCTTTGAGGTGGTTGCTTCGTTTTTTGGAGTACACTATTATATCATCCAAGTAAATCACTACTGATTTATTGACTAACCCTTTAAACGCGATGTCCATGGCTCTCTGAAAGGTAGCTCCGGCATTGATCAGACCAAATGGCATTTTCCAATATGCATAGGTGCCCCATTTGGTTCAGAACGTAGTCTTTAACTGATCATCGGGATGCACCAGTACTTGATTGTATCCTGAAAATCCATCCAGGAATGACATTAATTCTGAGCCTGCTACCGCCTGTAATATTTGCTCCATAGGTGGGAGGGGAAAGTTATCTTTCTGACAGGCTTTGTTGAGATTTCGGAAATCAATATAGATTCTAATGTCTCCGTTTTTCTTCCTAACGGGCACCATATTGGATACCCATTTAGAATGCCTTACGGGGGAAATTATTCTGGCTCTCAACAACTTATTAAGCTCAGTTTTTATCTGATTTTCTAGGTTAGGGTGTATTTTTCTGAGCTTCTGCTGGACAGGTTTTTCATTGTCAATCATAGGGATAACATGTTGAATGATAGAAGTGTTGTATGTTTTTAGCTCATCGTAATTCCAGGAAAAAATGTTTTTGTATTGTCTCAGAAGACGGATATATGCTGATTTCTCCTCAGGGGCTAGGCCATGACCTAGGTTAACGTTTTGTGGCTTCTGATCGGTCCCTAGGTTTACCAATTCATAGTTCAGGGTAGAACTGCAAAGTTTAGCATTGGCGGACCTTTTGAACCGACTTTTCAAATCATATAAATCTTCTAACTTGACCACCGATTTCGGTATAGCATTGTCGGAGCCATTTTGTTGTATTTGATGATCATGATGGTCTTCATCGATTATCTGATTTGAGTAGGATCCTTCAGAAGTAAGGAAATTTACGATGTCAGGATCGTCGTTGAACACTCTCCAATTGGTGATATTGTCAGGGATGGATGGTCTAAAGATTAATTCTATTGAAAACCTATCAGGACTAAAATCTTCAGAAGGGATGAGTCTAGAGGCTACGTTAGCTAACAGGTCTGCGCTCGCGTTTTGAATTCTTGGAATTGACGAGATGTTGAATGCTACGAAATGTGCAGTGAGATCTTGAACTAAAGATTGATAATGCTTTAAATGACTTGACAGGCAATGTATGGTGTTACGTACCTGTTTTACGACGATCTCCGAATCTCCAAAGACTTGAAGATACTTAACGTTCAATCCGATTGCTTTGTATAGGCCTTGAACCAAGGCTTCGTACTCCGCTGTGTTATTCGTGCAATCGAACTCAAGTCTGCATGTGAGCATAGTCTTATTTCCATCTGGATTAATCAGAACGCATCCTGCTCCCGCCCCCTCATTGGATTTTGATCCGTCAAAATATAATTTCCAAAATAAAGATGTATTTACAAAATTATCTAGGAAACCAAAACATTTTGAGTCATCAGTTTGGGAGAAATTTTCAACTTGGGATAAAACTGAATTCTCTAAGTATGGTGAAATATGAGCATTGAAATTACCTAGGAAAGAATCTATTGCATAATTGCCTACAATGCTGCTATTGTACGTTATGGCCTCATTTTCTCCTTCCAGTTCTGTCACTATGTATTTTTGGTGTAATTCTCGTTCAACCTTTATCTGATTTGGTTTACCATTGTATGGTAACCACATGTGCGACCAATCGGTTGAAAAATATCCGTGGAGTTTTTCCGACCAATCCCTGCTAAGAATCAAACCATAGAACTCAGGGATATCAGCTACTAGAATGTCGATAACCTGACACACTTTTGGGTTAGACAACAATCTTATGGTCACCTGATTGAGTTCACCAATCACTTCGACTTGGGATTGATCAAGTTGAACTATACGTACTGCGGATTTTTGAGGTTGCACATTCAATTTGGCACATATTGACCTGGGTAAAATGTTCGTTGAAGCACCAGAATCGACCAAGCAATTGTGCACGTTTTTGTTGAAGATTTCATATGTGAGAAGAAAAGGAGGAGTATGAGATCTTAATCTTCCTCCAATCAAGGTGATGTCATTTGGATCAATTTTATTGATCGTGTTGGTTGGAGGCCTCCCTAGATTGTGGGAAGCTACAGCTGTAGGTAAAGATGTAGTAGGCACAACATGTAATTATTTCATCATTATTTTCTGCTGGTGTTTCAATTTACTCAATTCATACAGAGTGATATTAGCCCTAGTCTTATTCATGTCATCAATGATGTTATACTCCATTTCATCCGACACTATTAGTGTTCTTGATGGAGGCGTTTGATCAGATTGGACCGGGCTAATCTGGGTCGCTTTAGCAGTTGTCTTTTTTGTCGCGACCTTTTCTTTTGTTGCAGGGCTTGCACGCTTTTGTTTTGGGGTAGTTAGCGAAGGATCAAGTTGATTTTTGTTTCTCGTGCTAACAGGAAATGCTTCTTGCTCCTCTTCTTGTGGGAGGATGAAGTCCCACATTCCTTGTAGTTCTACGACCTCTTCCTCGTCGGTTTGCCCTTCAATGGTATTCTCTTCTTCTTCGTCTTCCTCAGATTCAACGTTCGAGACAACACTAGGTGGTCTTACCTCCATGGGAGGATTTATTTTAAAAGTCCTAAAAGGCTTTTTTGAAGAAGTCTCTGCTACTTGTTTCTTAATATCAATCATCTCATTTGACATGGCTTTCAACACTTTTTGTAATCCTTCCAAATCGAAAGGATCTTTCGTTTGCTTCTTCTTGGTGTCTTCTTTGAAAGAGATCTTCTTAGATTTGTGTTCTTCTATAGTGGATCTCTTTTCTAGGGCTACCACGGGTTTTTCCACTGCTAACGCTTCTGTCAAGTTGTCGACTATGGTGGTTTTGTTTGCCCTATCTACGAAGATAGCCAAGTTTGGAGGTAAAGTCGTGATGTACCATTCACATCTTACTTCCTCGTTGGGTTGTGAGGCAGCGGGGATTTTGTTGAGGATCTTATTGAACCTTAAGTTAAAATATTTAATGGGTTCTCTAGCCTCAGCTTTAAGATTAGATAGGTCATTGATCAATGTCGCTGTGGATCTGTCATCACCAAAATTGGTGAGGAACTGGCTTTGAAAAATGTCCCAGCTTGTGATGGATCCGGAAGGTAACGAAAAGTACCATGACCCGGCTGTTCCTTGCATTGTATAAGGGAAAAGCCGGACAACAACGTCTTCATTAGTGACTCCGTTAAGATTAACAGAAAGCATGAAATTATTGATATGTTCCTCGGCTAGCATTCCTGCCTCCTGATTGAATTTAGGCAGCCATTTCTCAGGATGGGCCGGTATAGGGCTCAGGGGTGGAGGCATTAAAACCGCCCTAGGATTGTTCCATGGAGACTGAGCCATCGTTGAGCTGCTAGTTAATGGAAGCGCAGAAGATGATCTCTGATGTTGAGAAGATGAAGATATTAAGATCTTTGATGTTTGAAGAGGAAGGTTTGTAGAAGATGGGTGAGTGAGTTGGAACGAAAGAGTGGGTGGTTGACTTCACGGTGAGGGAGTTGATATGGACGAAGTGGATGAAGGAGTCTGACTGTCAGACTCTGGTGGTGTTTTCCTTGCTCTTTTCCTGGTGGGGAGAGGGAGTTCACTTGGTTGTATGCCAAATTTTTCACTCTTTGATCTGGTAAGGGGATGAGCAGGGTTGTACTGCGAAGTGACGCTGCTTTTAGATTTATCAGACTTCTGGTTAAAATAGAGAATCCCTGGAGTTTACGAATCAAAGTTCGAATTTCAGGGGGATCAATGATAGATTGGTCTGATATGTTCGGATATGTAGCAGTGGTAGGTACTCGAGCGACTTGAAATTCCAGGTTTAACCGCGTTGGAGAAGTCGAGGGAGTTGATGAGGGTGTATTACTCTTAGAATGGTATTTTGATATTTCTTTATGTGCCATTCATAGTTCAGGCCCTCCTTCTAGCGCCAAATATGTTGAGGGCCCTGAAATCGGGTCAACAACAAGGGGGATACCCACCCGATCGGGAACCTGGTTGGCGGCTCCGTGCCCGTTTGGTGTAGCGGGTCCAACTGGGGATAATGGGACCAACTTCCCGTTCGATGGGTGTGTGTGTGTGTATAGAGTTCGGTGATGTGTGTGTGTGTAAGATTAGATAATGAAAATATGGAATTATTTCTAAGCTAATCTAGTTCTAAACTCTGAGACTAAACTTTATACCACTTTAATCTATCAAGAACAACACATCTAATCTATGCTAACCCGGGATAGAACTTTTTCCATTATGCGATCTAGAAAGATTTCACACAATAACAGGTAATGAAGATTATTCAGCTATTATGAGAATATAAATCAATTAAGATGAACCATCCTGCATAAAAAGTTAAACAAAACGGTTGTGAACAGCATATCGCATAATCAGTTATTCATGTATTAAGCATAAATCAATGACTCCACCATACAGAAGTGCCAAATGGTAGTCTAATCATTCATACGTTAACATATAAACAACATCAGCTGTATATTACTCTAAGAATGCAAGCAGAAACTCGTCAAGAGATAAAAGTACCATTTATGACTGACTTTATACTCACAGACTTGAAGCAATAATGATCTATTTCTACTTACTTCTAATGCCTACTAAGAGTACAGAAGTGCAACATCAGTAGCAGGTATTAAAATGCAAACATAAATAAATCTTGATCCGTCCATTCATCAAAAACCCCCTCCGAGGGTGTAGAAGTGCATGTTCTGAGGACAAGTTTTTTGACAAATTTCCGGACCCTTCTCCAATGCAACGAGAAGGGTTAAATACTACTAACCGGCTAATTTTAATTACACAAATTTAGGGAACGGCTTCAAATGACCGCCCTTTTACTAAAACAAATTTATTTCTAAAAACTGAATCTAATTTCTAACCATTTATGTATCTGCTCCTTAGTGCTGTAAGCGATGCGCTGTTCGCCATGAAAGAGTCAGCTGCTTGTCCTTTCCTTTTGTTCAAGCTTGAAAATTAGAAATAACAAGAGTTGGCACCTCTTTCTGACAAACTAGAAGATATTTTTGAAAGTGTTCTTCTGGAGGAGTGTCTTCACGGTGTGTACTCTTAGTACAACTCAGATTTCTTTCAAACCGATTGTGTTATTGCTATTTCGGTTTCCGGCCGTGCGAATGACTCAATGAGCTGGGGATTTTGTTGCCTGAATGATTTTCTCAATTGAAACTTGTTTCCATTCTTTGTTCCAGGCTTTTCTGAGACGTCTTTCCCCTTAAGCGTTTTTCTTTTTGCTTTACCCAATTTGGGACTCAGGATCTTTCATAAACGCTTTTCTTTTGTGCACCTTTGACTCTGAGTCCTAGATAGCCTATTTCCATTAGCATTTGTTGAGTGATACTCTGGGATCCGCGGTCCTGCTGTATGCGGTATCCATCTGCGACGTCATCTCCTCTCTTTTCTTCTAGTTCTGGCGCTTTTCCTTGGATGTTTCCTGCATATAGATTTATATCAGTTGCTGACTTATAGTTCACGTAAATGAAAAGAGACAGAAGAAAAGATTGACATGAAAGCAATTAAGTTCTAATGAATGCATAATCATGTCACGCATTATGATTTGACTCTTCGAAAAACGCAACATAATCATCTTTGGATACACAGGCGTACAATCATTAATTTCTCGTAAAGTGCGCGCCTAACTTTAGGCTCCTAGATCATGCCGAGGAATGCCTGCGATGATTGGCTTCTGCGATTTGCATTGCAGCATCGAAGATTGCGAGGTAAATAGGTGGCATCGCAGCTATTGATAGTCTCATTTGTTGCACACCATAGATCGCAGGTCGCAGCTTTGCATGGTCGCAGATCGCATATCGCAATATTGCAAGGTCGCAAGGTTTTTCGCTTTGTCACTTTGTGCTGCTCATGCGACATTGCGACGTGCGACGTCGCATATTGGCCGTCGACTGCTCTTTAGGTTCTCCTCTTTTGAGCGCCTTTAATGCACGTGATGCAATGAGTTCTCGCGTCGCTCTTCCTTGGTGTGTTTGTGTGCTTTGGGAAAGCGCTCCTTTTTCCTTTGCGACGCGATATAGCTCTTAGGGAGTTGATACAAAAGATTTTTTTTTCAAACAAAAATATTTTTTTGGATTTTTTGGTTAAGGGTCCCCCTTTGCTTGATGTTATTACTAATATCAAACAAAGAGGGGGGTTGTTGGTGACCACAACAACCTCTTAGCCTCCTTATGTATCTATGAGGTAATTTATATTTCAAAGCATGATTTTTATGTTTTCTTGTAGTAGAAATATAATTATTGATTCTTTATACTCTCTGATTACTTGGATTGACTCACATAGATATTTAGACCATGTTCCTACTCATCTGGTACAAGTGTATTGATCCGATACTCGTGCTCCTACTCATATGGTACCAACATTATCGGTCCAGTACTGGCACTCCTACTTATTTGGTACCAAAGTTATCAATCTGGTACTCATGTTCTCATCTGGTACCTTTGTGTTTTCCTATCATCTACCAGACAATAGTTACCCATGTTCCTGCTTACCTATGTTCACCCGTTTACCTGTGTTCATTTGGTACCTATGATCCAGCACCTGTGCTAATCCCGTACCACCTGCATTGACTGTGTTATTTCGATACTAGACCCTACTTTCCAGGTTCAGTGGTTGAGTGAACTATCTTCGATGAGGTCGAGGAAATTTTTGGTCAAAGGCATCATCTTGTTATAATAAATTGAGATATGCTTCCTCGTCATACACCATGTGTCATGAGAATGAAGCTGAATATGTAAAATGAGCTAAACTGTAATATTTTGTAGTGATTTGTTACTATTCTATTAAGCCTTGATGTAATGACATTTCTCTATAAGAGAAGGCTTGTAGATGATAGCAAGTTAGACATAGAGAGAGAGAGAGAGAGAGAGAGAGAGAGAGAGAGAGAGGTAGATAAGTATCTAGATTTCTAGTAGTGTTATGTTGAAGATGCGATTGAACCATTGAGTTTTGTAATCTTTCTCTTTGAATTAATGATATGAGTAGCTATTGATAAGTTCCTTGTGTAAATAAATTTCTTGGTTACGTAAGTTCTTCATGCTTTCCTTGGTAGCTCGGTAAGGACCCACTGAAGCCATCAAGGCAAGTTCTTATTATAGTTATTATGCATATAGTTTTGTCTATGTAGTGCTAAGTATTTGAAGTGATTTTAGTCCCGTTTCATATAAGTAATTTCCGAGTGACAGTTCATTAGCTTTATGAATGCAAAATTTATTTCTTAAGTTGCACATTTAATTGTTGATTTCTATTTTGAAGAACATGGAAGCTAAGATTATAGATCTCAAAATTCACCTACATGTGCTATTAGTGAAGATTCTTTTCATACATTTCATGTACTAGAATGAAAAGTTTCTTTCAGGACTAGTCCTTGTTTCTTTGTTTAATGTTTGAATGCAACAAATTTCTTCTAGTGAAGTGATTGAGATAAGATGATACAAGAAAACAAAGTTAGATCCATATTTTTGTTTCATGAGCTTGTAAATGGATAAACTTGTTACCCGAGCAAGAATATTTAGTTCACAGTCTTGTTAAGATTTTATTTATGAGTTTTTCTTTCTGATCTTTAAATTGTCTCATGAAGCTAGATTACAATTTGTGGAGTGAAGTATTAGTTTTTAAGTACTTCTTATTGAGGCTATACTCATCAGACATAGGAACTTATCTGTTATTGACACATATAGTGTACCAACTCTACTAATTACATATCCCTGCTTGATAATTTAATATTGTGGCAAGATATCATTCATATAATTGCCCCAACAATTGTTGTTGGTCAACTTGAAGGTGGTGAATGGTTTGTCAAACACATGCTTGACATAACTCCTAAGGTATGTAATATGTTTTGGGACATTTAGTACAATATACATGATAAAGAAAATAATTTTTCCATTGTTTTTAATGTTAGTACGTTGATTTGCATCATTTCATTAATTTTTAACATTTGGATGCAATATGTGTTGGGCGTGGAGCCTAATTATCTTCTTTATTAAGAGGTATCACTGCATTGGACCCTAGATCGTAATTTGGTGGCAACGCCTCCCTTAAATGTGCACCGCTAGGGGGGGCGATGACGATTATTTGGAGCCCCCCGTGGAAGGGGATCGGTGGAAATGTCCCCGAAGCTAAAAATAGATGTAAAATTGTATTGTAAAATATTGTAATTTCGTAATCAATCTCAGCTGTTCATTACGCGGAAATCTGATGGTAGAAATTATGTATAATTTAGGGTTTTTTTCCCTAGAAGGAAACCCCTCGCTATATATGAGGGAATTGTATTGTGGCTATGTAGATCTGTATTCTGATTGAGAAAGAGAGATTATATTGTGTGAGAGAGAAGAGGGAATTACAACAAATCCGCAGTAGGTTATACCTTTTAATTTTGTTGGATAATATAAAAGGAAGGCCTGGTTGTTTCTCCGTGGACGTAACCCAAATTGGGTGAACCACGTATATCTATGTCTCTCTTTTTTTATGCATTTTTCTATGTTTATATTTCTGAAATATTTTATGTGTTCCATTGCTCTATAATATATACTTTTCTAACAATATGTACGATTAATATTGTTTAGTACATTAACTAATACTATTTTTTATGTTGTAGATTATTAGGTGAATTTCTGTTACCATCATCAAATGTTTTACCTCATACGGACCAAGCTTTACATTCCTTTATGAAAGATATTGGAATGGAGTATCAAGCTATTCATGCATGCCCTAACAATGATATTCTCTATTATAAAGAACATGCGTTGAAAGAAAAATTTCCAAAATGTGATGAGCGTTATATCAAACTGATAAAGCAATAGAAAAGGCACCTCGCAAGGTTCTTCATTATATTCTCATAATTCCGATTTGTGACAATCATTCAGATGCAAAGGCGTAGCAAAAATTATGGATTACCATGCAAGGAGTAGAAGTGAAGATGGTGTTCTTTGAATTCTTGCAAATGGATTTGTATTTAGGAATATAGAGGAAAAGTGGCTAGAGTTTAAAAGATAACCTTGTAATCTTAGGCTTCCATTAGCAGCTGGTGGTGTCAATCCATTTGGAGTGGCCAAATCTACTTACTTGGTGTGGCTCATTTTTGTTATCAAAAATAAAATTCCTCTGTGGAAGTCAATAAGGAGGGAGCACATAATGTTGACAATGATTGTTCCAGGTATTAATTCGTTTAGAATAAAATTTTTTAGCACAGTAACATCTCATTTGTCTTGTTTGTTTCATGATTATGTCCTATATTTTTTTGTTAATTAACTCATTTATGTTCAATTATATCTTATAATTTTTTTTTATTTACTCATATATTTAGTAATTATTTATTATATGCTCAATCAATTAGGTAAGTACTAGGTCAAAGATATGAATGTATATATTAGGCCTCTTATAGATGAAATAGTGGAGTTATGGAACGGTGTCACTATGTATGATATCCCTAGACGAATAGTTGCACAAAGGGAATTTGAATTCCATTCAATGCTTGTATGAACGATTTGTGATGCCCTAGGGCTAACACATTTCTATGGTATGTTATAACAATACCCTACACTTTAATAATGTTTAATTTTATGAAGTTCATTTCAAGTATGTTTTTCAAATAGTTTGACCTTCATTGTACATACTTAAAATAATTGATATAAAAATTATTCCATCTCTTGCAGGTCTTCAAACAAAGGGTAAATTTTCTTGTCTAGTTTGTGGTCCTAAGATTAAATTTTGTCGTTCAAGAAGCTTAGGAAAGGAAGTGTTTGATGAGTATAGGCACTTCCTTTCTAAGAACCATAGGTACTGAAGTACTGAAAAACATCTTTTCAATGGAAAAGAAGAAACTGGAGTAATACCATGGAGAATGACACCTTGTGCATAGAATTTGAAATATACTAGAGTCTCTCAAGGTATGGATCGAATTGTCAAAGTATCAATATACATTATATGTTTGGATTGTTTTATCTTTTTATGGCATTTTCTTCACTATACTAATTGACAGGTGATATTGTTGTTATAATATCTTTATCTATGATTAACATTGTAGGTCGTGAAGGCATTAATAACAAGGCACTTCCACGAGGAATGAAAAGTTATCCTAAAAACTTCAATAGAATCCCCTACTATGAGCACCTATATATTGTTCATTTGCTTGATACAATTCACATAAGGAAGAATGTAACAGAGAACTTATGGTGAATCTTAGATGGAAGGAGAGATAAAGAAAAAAATGTGAAGATTTGTAATGACATTAAGGAGGCCGATTGTGCATTGCAAAGTGTGATTCATTCAAATAGTGATGGAGACGACTAAAATATACGCAACCTTCCATGGTTATTGATAAAGCAACAAAGCAAACATGTTAAAGAGGTTATTTAAAAAATTGAATTTTCAACTGGATTTTCTTCAAACATAAAGAATATCATAGCAAAGAAAGGTGAATTAGGTGGGGTAAAAACTCATGATTGGCACACATTCATTAAGGTAATTATTTTGGTATTGTATATATATTTACACCGAAGTTGTCCCTCTTTGAAATTGGTCAGGCTAGGCATTCATCTACCTTGTTCATATCTATTTGACATATGTTCACCAAATCTAAGTACAAGAAGTTCCATGATCAGCATTGGGTTCCACACAAGTTCTAGGTGGGTGACAACGTTTGGCTACATTTGCAGAAGGAGCACCTCGCTGGACCCCATCACAAGCTTCACCTACCCTGATATGGGCCATACACCATCACCAAGGTTGTAGGGGACAATGCCTTCGAGCTTAGAATCCCACCGTTCCTTGGTTTGCACCCAGTGTTAAATTTAGACCACCTTCGGCCATACTTTCCACCATTGTTGGACACATCCGACGTTGCAGAACAACTCACACCAACAGAGCTAAACCCAGACTGGATAGACTAGGCCACTACTGATTGGATCATGGACACAAAAATCAAGAAAAATTGCTAGCAGAAGATCCAACTATATCGGGTTGTCAAAGCTAGCCAACTCCTTCACCAAGGCAAGTGGTTCACTAGGAACCAAGCTCAACAGAAGTTTCCCCATCTCATGGAGGCACTCAACGTAATGGGGACCATTGCTTCCTAAGGGGAGAGGAATGATCCAGGTGGATATTGGTGGCCACCTTCCTATTACACTTGGACCCATAAAACTGTCTCTTTCAGTTTTTCGGTTTCCTTAATTTTACCACAGTTTACTATTTTTGGCAGCTTTTCAGGTCCTTAACTTTTAGAGCCGTTTTGAGGGAAAACAGAGAGACCAAAAATGTACCAAATCAACTTGTCAATTTAATTTTTTCCTCCTCTTCAAGATCTTCAAAACGAGGTATTATGATAACCAAATGGAGATCGTATGCCAAAATTACGACCATGGGAAGTTGATGTACCAATTTACCCAAACGAGGCCGACAATTTTGGTGCTTCATCTCCTAGGCTTAGATTTTTGGATATTTAGGGTTTTCCATTGTTTATCAATAATAAATAGGCCTTTGAGCCTCATTGTAACATGGTTCAGAGACATGTATCTCCCACATCTCTTCTCAGATATAAGCTACCATCACACGAGCTATCTTATTTTCATTCTGTTTGTAAGCATAGTTCAATATATTTATTTTACTAAAATGAAGTGTTTTTTAGTTGCATCTCTGTATTTATGATTATATCTATAATTTTTTGCGTTCCTATTTATGTTCAGATCAATATCCACCATATCCAGAAGACACCCTTGCTTCTATAATCTCCATGCTTGCATGTATCACATTTTCAATTATAAATGCATAGTCACCCAACATCTCTATAATTATGCATGGAAAACCACTGTTGATAAAATGGAAGTGTTACCCATTCTAATAAGATTTGTGCTTCAATAGGAAATGTTATGTCACTGTTGTTCCACCCACACAAAATCTCAAGCACTAACACTCCAAAGTTGTACACATAGTTTTCCCCTCATTGCATACTTTGGCGCCATGTGACCGTTGCATACTCCAATATAAAACTATCCAAATGAATAGGGTACTTAATAATGCACAAATGCATACATGTTCTGTGTCAACAAATTGTATAATTAAAAGGATACAGGGTAATATTCATATCATGTCCCTACAACTCTTGTTTGGATATGAGTTTCGTCTCCAGGAAACAATCTTTCTAACCCAAAGTCTGTTATCTTTGGATTCAATTCCTCATCTAGAAGAATGCCATTTTTTTTTAATGTCTATGTGAATGATTCACATGTGTGAATCTTTGTGCAGATAAAGAACACGAGCTATTCCCATTATGATGTTTTGATGCTTTTTCCAATCGAGATGGCTCTTCTTCTCTAGCTTTGTATTCAAATTTCATTGTTAGTCTGGGCAGGTTCCGTGGAAGGGTTTATTCCATAAGATGCAAGTGGACTAGTACCATAAAAAGCATGTATTTCATATTATACCCTGCAACTTCCCAATAATGCTTAATATCCTCACTTTAGAGAACAACATTTGTAGAGTGTTTCTATTGCTAATTGCAGGCATGACCTGCAGTTGTTGATGGATATATCTCTCCAACACTGAACGCGACCGTAAATGGTGCCACTGGTAGAATATGGAGTTGATCCTTCAATGAATCGATTGCTTCTTGGAACATTGTAAGCTTTATCAGATAGGTTGCAAATGAGATTTGAAGTGGGGGTTCTAAACTTATATAGATTACTTGTATCAATATCCTTTGAGTTCTCCAGATAATTCCTATTGGTGTCTAGCTTTGAAAATAAGTTGTAGTTCTTGTTTCACACAAAGCAGTTATCGATCCATACTCGACCTCCTACACTATTTATGAAAAGTTATAGAACAATATCATTTTCTTGCTGTGAATAGATTGAACATTTGTTCTCAAATATGTTGCTTGTGCACTGGAAAAGGCCATATATTCTATTGGGAGTTTGACCATAGGAACAAGTTTTCAACCCTGTTTGAGGTGTGTTTTTCACTAGATCATCCATCAAACTGTTAAAATTTCTCAACAAAATACTTCCATCAGCATAAGTAGAGGAATTATTGCATGCATATGAGTCAATTTGTGATGTAACAAATAGAAAACTAGTAATGAATAATGAACTGATCAAATTAAATAGAATGGTTTCTTCTTTGCTAGAATTAGCAAAAAATAAACTATCCTTCACGAAGCCAAATCTCATGATCTTGAAGCTGGTAGGCTTTGCTATGGAATATGATGAATATGGGATCAAAACTGCAATACAATTGACAGAGTTAGATCACAGAAGCCATGGTGAGGATGGGCATCAGAGTGAGGATTTAGAATCAATGGAAAGGATTGTGAAATTGATGAAATTTCCAAAAATGGTATGTAGAGGCTTCGTTTCAATAACACTAATATTGAATCATATTAAAAAATTAAATAAAATTACAATTTTTTCTAAGAAATGTGTCATCTATCCTTTCACATTAAATTAATAAATTAGACTCTAGAGTATCATCACTAACTATTGCGCAGAATCGAATGCATTTCATCCTTATTGTTGTGACTAAGTATAATAGTTAGATAAATAATAATAATAATAATAATTAATAGTAATAATTAATTATTTCATTTTTTATGATAGAAAAATAAATAATAAATAATAATTTTTTAATATTATTTACAGAAAAATTATATAAATATTTATATAAACCAAAGGGATTAATACTAAAAAATGAAGTGATTATGAACCTAAGGGAGTAATATTAAACCCTAGGATTATGAACCCTTAGATTAATAAAACAAAGGGATTGATATTATAAACCCTAAGATAAATATTATAAACCCTAAAATAAACATGGTTGACCATGGTTGATTTCCATATTGAGACAATCCTTATCACAATGCAACATTGGACCATGGATGACCATGGTTGACCATGATTGATTTTCATATCAAGACAATCTTTGACACAATGTGAGATTGGACCATGGTTTACCATGGTTGATTTTCATATTGAGACAATCTTTATGTTAATAAAAATATTATTATGCTAATAAAAATATTATTAAATATTATAAACCCAAGGGATTAATATTATAAACCCTAATATTAAATACTAATATATTAGTAATGTATTAATAAAATATTGTATTAATAAATATTAATACAAATTATAAATTCCGAGGGAATAACAAACCCTATGGATCAATTTTAAAAGCCAAGGCATTATAAACCTAAGGGAATAATATTAAATCCTATGAATATGGACCCTTAGATTAAAAAAGCCAAGAGATTAATATTATAAACCCAAGGGATAAAAATTATAAACCCAACGTATATAAACCATAAGATAAAGATTATAACCCTAAAATAAACATGGTTGACCATGGTTAATTTCCATATTGAAACAATCCTTGTCACAATGAGACGTTGGGTCATGGTTGACCATGACTGACTTTCATATCGAGACAATCTTTATCACAAAGTGACACTGAACCATGGCTGATTTTTCATATTCAGACAATGTTTGTCATAATGCGGTATTTGACCATGGTTGACCATGATTGATATTATAAACCCATGGGAATAATAAACCCCAAGGGATTGTGTTATGAAACTAGCTCACAAAAAGATAGAAAAGATAGATCAACGCCTTAGAATTCAGCCTCTTCGAGGGGGAAACCTCCTTTACATTACATAAATGAACAATTCTTGGATGATACAAATGAAAAGACCTCCTTTCTATATATAGGAGTCTAAGGGGTAATAACATAATTAGAGCTGACATAACAATAATAATGTAAGGGCACAATAATAACAACAGTGGGCTTCTATGGGGCATAATAGTAACAATATGGGCACTACATGGGTACATCAATATAATAAGTGGGTTGCACTAATAACAGTAAGGGGTTACACTAGTAGTATAGGGACCTAACATGCCCCTCTCCTTCAAAAAGCGTTGTCCTCAACGCTTGAGTAGTTCTTGATGCTTTTGTATAAAATTCTTGTCCTCGCATGTGGAATCTTTAGCGGGTAAGTTCTTCCACTTGATGAGATACTCTGAAATTGATCAATTTCGTAGTTGTCAGGTTCTTGTTTCTGTGACTGCTCTAGGTTCCAATATGATTTTTCCTTCCTCTTCAATTTCTGGCAATATTGTTTGAATTGGGATCTTTTTCAACTTTTGAATAAGTGGCAATACTTCTTCGTCCTTCTTCCATTCATCCCTTGCTTCGTTTATCCAATCTGGTTGGATAATAGAAATAGCACAAAGCAATTCTTCCACATCCTTATCCTTGAAGAGTCTTCCCATTCGGTAAGGTCACCATTTTTTAAGTGCATGTAGTATTGCCAGCATTTCCTTCTCATAAATAGCTTGCTTGAGATGTAACAATAAAAATACCCAATCACCTACATCAAAACATTTTTCACTACGATGTTGATCTACTTGTTTTTTCATTTGATTTTGCACGGAAGTGGCCTTATCCTTTAAAAGTTCGAGAACTTGTTGTTGATACTCGATGTGATCTTTCACTTCTTGAACCTTTTTCTTCTTGATATGTCCTTCTATCTCTAGAGTTTGAGGAGGGAAATTTCTTCCAATCCTTTACAAGATATGGTTGGATTCATTTCTTGATGCTCGATGTGATCTTTCACTTCTTGAACATTTTGCTTCTTGATATGCCCTTCTATCTTGATAGTTTGAGGAGTGGTAATTCCAACCAATGAATTACAAGATATGGTTGGATTCATTTCTTCTTTCTCGATGTGATCTTTCACTTCTTGCACCTTTTTCTTCCTGATATGTCCTTCTATCTTGAGAGTTTGAGGAGTGGTAATTCTTTCCAATGCTTTACAAGATATGGTCTAATTCATTTCTTCTTTCTCTGGGGTGGGATCCTGGCGTATATCTTCTTCTTTTGATGTTTCGGAATCCTTTTCTTCCTCCTCTTCATATTCTATGTAAAATAATTTCTTCTCAGCACACTTATGACCTTTAGTGCATTTGCTATCACAATTGTAACAAAGCCCTTTTTCTCTTTTTTCTTCCAATTGTTGTGGTGTAACCCTTGTAGGTTGTAGAAGGCTAGGAGAAACAACACTTCCATCTTTATAATTGTGAGGGGTACGTTTCCTGGTTTCCATAATTTTGCTTTACACTATGTCACAAAGCCCTTTTACTCTTTCCAATTGTTGTGGTGTTGCTCTAAAGAAGGTGTTTCTCTTTGTATCCTCATAATGTGCTATCATTTCCTCCGTGAAAATTGACCACGTAACAAGTTGTTTACGAGAACAAAGCCTTTCATACCATAAAAAATGATCCGGTTCTAAATATGAAGATGCAATAGATACCTTTTGTAACAGTGGTACACCATGTAGATCAAAATATTTCTCCATTTGAAGTATCCAATTTACCGGATCCTTGCCATCAAACTTCCTCATCTTGCTTTTTCTTGATTTTAGGAGCTTGATCTTGAAATGACTGTAACTCTGTACTTTTGGATCTTTAAGTTCTGAAATTGCAATTTGTAGTAGCCCTCTATGTCCTCTTTCCAATGCCACCAGTCTGATCCAAATTGGATTCTCCAAGAAAGAGTTATGCACAATCTCCCAAGATGACCTGATTATAGACATTTCTAGAAGAGTGAACTTGTATGAAGTGCCATGTGTCACTGTTTCAACCTTTGGCACTGAAAAATATATAAACGAAACTATAGTCCATCCTCTTTCTATACCTTCTTACAAAATTTCAATCCGATGCTCAGAGAGAAAGTTATGACGATTTTCCCCAGGTCACCTGTTTGGAATTTAATTCAGGAGTCTTCAAAAAGATCAACTTCCTTAGATCATATTTCTACAAATATATCATGAAAAGCTCTGAAATTCGGAGCCGAGGTTCAACGTGATTTCTTCTCAAATGGGTTTTTTCTTTAGCTTCTGAAACATCACAGAAAAAGTTATAGTGAAAATGCCACGATGACCTATTTGGAGCAGTGAAACCCTAGAATCCAAAGCTCTGATACCAAATGTTATGAAACTAGCTCACAAAAAGATAGAAAAGATAGATCAACACCTTAGAATTCAGCCTCTTCGAGGGGGCAACCTCCTTTACATTACATAAATGAACAATTCTTGGGATGATACAAATGAAAAGACCTCCTTTCTATATATAGGAGTCTAAGCGGTCATAACATAATCAGAGCTGACATAACAATAATAATGTAAGGGCACAATAATAACAATAGTGGGCTTCTATGGGGCACAATAGTAACAATGTGGGCACTACATGGGTAAATCAATATAATAAGTGGGTTTTACTAATAACAATAAGGGGTTACACTAGTAGTATAGGGGCCTAACAGATTGATATTATAAATCCAATGGAATAATTAACCCAAGGGATTAATACTAAAACCCTAAGGGATTATGAACCCAAGGAAATAATATTAAACCCAAGCGACTAAGATTATAAACTCAAGGTATATAAACCCTAAGATAAATATTGTAAACACTAAAATGAACATGGTTGATTTTCATATAGAGACAATCCTTGCCACAATGTGATGTTGGACCGTAGTTGACCATGCTCACCCATGATTGATTTTCATATCAAGAAAATCTTTGTCACAATGTGACATTTGACCATGGTTGACCATGGATGACCATGCTTGAATTTATAAAACATGGTTGACTATGGTTTACCAAGGATGACCATGATTAACCATGGATGACTGTGGTTGACCAAGATTGACCATGATTTACCATGGTTGACCATGATTATCATATTTTGACAATCTTTTTCATAATGCGACGTTGGGCTATGGATAAGACAATGATTAAATTTCATATTGAGACAACCTTTGTCACAATGCGACATTGGACCATGGTTGACCATGATTAACCATGGTTAACCACAATTCATTTTAGAAAACATGGTTGACCATAGTTGAATAATATTAAACCCTAAGGTAAATATTATAAACAATAAAATAAACATGGTTGACAATGGTTGATTTTCATATTGAGACAATCCTTGTCACAATGTGACATTGAACATGGTTAACCATACTTATCCATGATATATTTTCAAATCGAGAGAATCTTTATCGCAATGCGACATTGGACCATGATTGATTCTCATTGTGAGTTAATATTTGTCACAGTACGACGTTGGACCATGGTTGACCATGATAAACCATGGTTGACCATAGCTGACCATAATTGCTATTATAAACCCAAGGGAATAATAAACCCTAGCGATTAATACTAAAAATCCAAGGGACTATAAACCTAAGGGAATGATATTAAACCTTAGGAAAATGAACACTTATATCAATAAAACCCAAGGGATTGATATTATAAACCCAAGGGATAAAAATTATAAAACCAAGGTATATAAAGCCTAACATAAATAATACAAACCCTAAAATAAACATGGTTGACCATGGTTGATTTCCATATTGAGACAATCCTTGTCACATTGTGACCCTGGACCATGGTAAACCATGGTTGAGCATGATTGATTTTAAGATTGAGACATTTGTCACAATGTGATGTTGGACCATGGTTGACCATGGTTGATTTCCATATTGAGACAATATTTGTCTCAATGCTGCATTTGACCATGGTTGGCTAAGGGATTGATATTATAAACCCAAGGGAATAATAAACCTAAGGGATTAATACTAAAATCTCGAGAGATTATGAGCTCAAGGGAATAATATTAAATCCACGAGACTAATATTATAAATCCAAGGTATATAAACCCTAAGATAAATATTTTAAACACTAAAATAAACATGGTTGATTTTCATATAGACACAATCCTTGTCACAATGCGACGTTAGACCATGGTTGACCATGATTAACCATCGTTGATTTTCATATCAAGACAATCTTTGTCACAATGTGATGTTCGATAATGGTTTACCATAATTAACCATTGATGACCATGTTTGACTTTAGAAAACATGGTTGACCAAGGTTGACCATGATTGACCATGTTGACCATCGCTGACCATGATTGACCATGGTTGAGCATGGTTATCATATTGAGACAATATTTGTCATAATGCGACATTGAACCATGGTTGAAACAATGATTGATTTTCATATTGAGACAATCTTTTCACAATGTGATGTTGGACCATGGTTGACCATGATTAACCATGGTTAACCATAATTAATTTTATAAAACATAGTTGACTATGGTTGAATAATATTAAACCCAAGGGACTAATATTATAAAGTCAAGGTATATAAACCCTAAGATAAATATTATAAACACTAAAATAAACATGGTTGACATGACTGATTTTCCTATTGAGACAATCCTTATTACAATGTGGCGTTGGACCATAGTTGACCATGGTTGATCATGATCGATTTTCAAATCAAGATGATAATTGTCACAATGTGACATTGGACCAAGGTTGACCATGGTTGATTCTCACATTGAGACAATATTTGTCACGGTCCGACGTTGGGCCATGATTGACCATAGTTGACCATGATTAATATTATAAACCCAAGGGAATAATAAACCCTATGGATTAATACTAAATATGCAAGGGTCTATAAACTTAAGGGAATAATATTAAACTCTAGGAATATGAACTCTTAGATCAATAAACCCAAGGGATTGATATTATAATCCCACAAGAATAATAAACTCAAGGTAATAAACCCTAACATAAATATTATAAACCCTAAAATAAACATCATTGGTCATGGTTGATTTCCATATTGAGACAATCATTATCACAATGTGATGTCGGACCATGGTTGACCATGGTTGATTTTCATATCAAGACAATCTTTGCCACAATGCGACGTTTGAACTACCCAATCTATCTACCATGTAATATACTACATTTTTTGCGGTTGTTATGATAAAAACAAAACACAGTCTATAATATGATATTTCCATTGTTAAGTGGAGACATATTTAATATTTAATATTACAGTACGATAATGATAAAAAAATAAAAATCACTATTCAAATTTGTTAAATGTGATAGTTACATCTTTATAACTAAATGTAGTAGTTATATCTTTATAACAAATATTTGTAGTTTTATTTTGTTGGCTTCGTTTTGGTTTTAGAGTAGCTAGAAACACAATTTGAACTTAATTTACCAATTTTGGAAGCATGTAACTTTATTGATTATTTTAATTGTAGTTATAGAAAAAATCCTATTATTTTCTTTAATAATCTCAGAAAAATATTAAAACATAAAACCTTTTTCTATGTTTCACAGATAACATATTCGTTTGGTATATTATGATTTCTTGAAATCTCATGATCATGTTGATTTTTTTTTTTTTTTTTTTTTAAATCATGCCAATTTTAAAATTGACAATCATGATATAAATTCTTACTTTTTATTATTCTATGTTTATATTTTCCATATGTAGATTCAGAGATTTTCAAGGTTACGTTTATATATTAATGTTTCAATTTTTATTTTTTATTTTTTATTTTTTATGTTTATATTTTTCATCTCTAAATTAATAAATTATTAGTATTATGAATGGATACAATAATGTTTTTTGTTTTTATTAATAACTAAAACAATAAATAAAATAATTAATTATTTTTTAATATGAACTTAAATTATAATATTTATTTTATTTTATTTTATTATATATAGAATTAAATCTAATTATTATTACGATGTATATAATATTATTGAAGATAGTCTTAATGTTAATGACCAAGAATATTGATTTTTTTTAATATTATTTAAATTGAATTTATTTTGGGTTCTGGAATAAAACTCAAAAGTATTATAATTGGATAATAGTTTAATTTTCTCAAATGTGAAGAAAATGTAAAGAAATAAGGATGATGATGATGATGAAGGCTTCTTATTTCAACTTAAGGTGGATGAGGATTTGCTAACTCTTTATTTTTATATTTTTAATTACTTACTTACTTTTTGGTCTATTCTTGGGGAGATGATCTTCCAAAATATTCTATTCCTTTGGTGTATCTATGCACCTTTTGGGGCAATTTCTAGTTTATACATTCATGATACATCTTGTTAATTAGTGTTTTTTCTACTAATTTGGGAAAAAATAATGATCGATCATTATTTTTGTTACAATATGTTCTACCTTTATCTCTCCCAGAAAAATTTCACAACAATGTCAAACAAGTTATATATGATATTGGAAAATACATGAGGTAATTGGAGATTATGTGCGAAGTGTAATTTGTTCAAAAAGTTGTTGTGTCACATATTTTTCACTGTATGTGTTTTTCTTGTAATTATGTACTATATTATTCTTTTTTTGTTGAAACATGTGATTTTCTTTCTTCATTTGTAGATAGTTGTCATCTAAAGAAATAAATAAAGAATATATAAAGTATTGGAGAAAACAAATTCCTCGTCTAATGTGTGAAATGAAAAAGTATATATCTCCGACATTTTTCAATGTACAAGAACACTACTTCATACACCAAGTCAAGGAGATTGAAAAGTGTGGACCTGTACATACAAGATCAATGTGGATGGTTGAGAGGCACTTGAAATCACTGAAGGCTTTGGTCAGACAAAGAGCATGTATTGAGGGTCCTATGGTAGAGGCATATATGATATATCAAGCCATGGCTTATATTCATAAATATAATAATGAAATAGGAAAAATTATTAACGTATGGGATCACATTTTGGATTTCAACTTCGTGGACGATTTTGAAGGAGAACACCTATTGGGGAAAGGTAGAATGGGAAAAGTGAGATGTAAGTAGATAGTGGAGATTTATAGCATATTTGAATTATTTGTTTTTATGTATATCATACTTATTTGATTTTTAGTCTTACTGCATAATCCATTATTATGAAGGTATAACATGGTAACTAATTATATAAATGTGATTTGTTTTATTTTAATAAAACCAATCAAGAGTGGGATGAAATACATTTATACATCATGAACAATAAAGATTGGATGAATGTATGGATTGAACAATGAAAACAAGCTAATAATGGTAGGTTATCATGGTATGGTGTGTCTTTATTAGTCAAATAAGATCAACGTAGTGGAGATACCAATCTTACACAGAGGGAAATTAATTTATCATATGGTTTAAAAGATTATCAGGTAAGCATATTCACTCATACTAATTAGTTTTTCTAAAATTATATTGCTGTATATGGCATGTTTTTTTCTTAATTTTCAAATTTTGCAAGTATAAATATGCATGCTTATCAATCGAAAATGCATTTTTTATGTGTTTGACATATTGCAGTTGAAACACCACAACAAAATGTGGTGTAATGGCCACAAATTTTGCATCAAAAGGTTGGATGAAAAGATGAAAACTTCTGATAGTGGGATAACTACATCATTTCAAGTTATCAATGTTTCCTCTAGAGGTGACAAACATCCAAAACTCTCTAAGAATCAATACTATGGGTATCTACATTATATACTTGAGTGTGACTTTAAATCCTTGAAAATAGTTCTGTTTGATGTCAAATAGTGTAGGCTACGAATCCATGAAGGTGAGCCTAATAGAATTGTTATTGAGCATGTTAACGAATTTACCATAGTTGATATAAGGAATCTTGAGCCAATATCAAAGCGATATGTTATTCCAAGCCAACATCAACAAGTATTTTGTGTAAATGTTCCAGGTAAAGTGGGTTGGTCATATGTTGTTAGATATGATCCCAGAGGAAGGCTCGTAAAGTAGATAGATTGGGTATAGGGATCTGAGAGTGATGTGGGGGGGAGGGTCCATATGAGCTTCCACCTTCACGTGGTTGGCCTTATTAAGTAGAGAATACATTATTCTTGAAATGAAGAGAAGCTCATCTACGCATATACCATAATTTCCAATTTTCACTTTAATGGTTCGTTAAGAAAACGTACCGGGCAAGTTGGGAGATGGGTGAACTGGGTGAAAAAATATTCAGGAAGACATGCAAAATAAGGTCGGACCATGACTGCCCATGAATTGAGATCCCATGAGTGTGTCTCAAAATTATTTTTAGAAAATTGACTAAATTAATGTTTAAGCGTTAAAAGCTACTTTATAATTAATTGATTATGCAACATGAATGTACTAACAAATGATAATATTTTGTTGTTATTGATGAGCTAATGATTTTTTTTTACGGATTTGCGTAGTAGGGTGAATTCTCGTGCCATAGGAAGGCGAAGCTCCCTAGTGCCCGTGGGGGCGTCGTGAGCTAGGCACGCGAGGATGTTCACCCAGTAGGGGCACCCATGCAATGAGTAGGTGGGTCAAACAAAATTAAAGAAGTAATTTCAGCCCATGATTGCCCATGAACAAAGTTCCCACCAAGGGGTCTTATAATGATCTTTAGAAAATTGGCTAAAGTAAAATCTGGGTGTCAAAAGTTGGTTTATAATTGATTGATTATGCAACATGGTCCTAACAAATTATAATATTTTGTTTTCATTGATGAGCTAACGAAGGTGGGGCGCGGGGGCATCACATTGCAGGTTGGCCCCTAAGTATCAATCCACCACTTAATATATACCAATTAGTTGAAATTATGCTTTAATTAATTGGCCCCACATAGACTAACCTGTGAATGGGGCCAATGTTGAAATTTTTTCAGTTTGTGCTTATATGCATTCAAATTCGACATGGTTATAGTAGATACATGAATTGGAATTATGGGAAGGTTTGAAGATTCATATACACATATGGGAGGGTTTGGAAAAGTGTATACGTTAGTAACTATTTTTAATTATTCTTATTTTCTAAAATGAGTTTTGAATTATTATTTTCTAATATGTTTTGAATTAGGGAATCCCACCTCCACTCACCTTCAAGCTGCAAGAGGAAAGCCTCTTCCATCTCCCTAGCCTAATCTCGCCTTTGCCCACCTCCAAGCTATCAGAGGAAATACTTCGCCATAGCCCTAACCCAAGCCTCCCTCCACTCACCTCTTGGTTGCAAGAGGAAGCTAACCTCTACTATCGCCCCTCACCCACCTTAGCCCACCTCAAGGCTGCAAGAAGAAGAGTCTCCGCCCACCTCTGAGTTGCAAGAGGAAGAACCTCTACCATCATGACAGGACCTGAGTGAAAGCTATCTTGAGGGTTTGAGGAAGAGCAGAGTAATAGGATGAAATTTATTTGGTAATTGTCGGCTACTCTAGCCCCACCTTTGATATATTTCGTATGTTTTTCTTACATTCTACCTGAGCAAAAAATTGAATTGTTTTACTTATTGCAAACACTCAATATCTAGCATTAATAAAATTTGGAATGTATGAATAGATCTCAAGGTATAAAGCTAAGTTATGCCCAAGGTACAATGTGATATAAAAAAAACCTTTTCAACCTTTACCTAGCCCTAACTAAAACTTGTTGGAAAAATAGAGAGACATAAATATTTTCTCTTGTTGATAATTGCTTGTGATTTCTTTTAGTTATTATTATTTTTCTTATGTTCTTATTTTATCTTAGTTCATCAAGAAATTACCAAAATAAAAACATGAAGATCAAGGACACTAGATGTAGGTGCACAGCCAGGGAAAAACCCTTATATAGGGGAAACCCAGTCAAGAACTCTTCATTCAGTAATTCAATTGAGATAGACCAAGACCCTAGACCAACAGACCTTCCTCCTCCACCAAGTCAGCCTTCAAAGATGATTTGGTAGTCTCTTCTTATCCAACAACTTCAACCCAACAAAAATCCAGAAATCTCAACTTCTCAGCAACAAAACCTTGACCCATCTTTAGGACTGCAACTTCGATCTAGAAATTTTATTAGCTTTAGCTCAGTAGCTTCACAACTTCAACCTTGATGCAACAACTTCACAGCTTCAACCTTGATGCAACAACTTCACATCATCAAACTTGATTCAATAACTTCACAACTTCGACCTTGATGCAACAAATTCACAACTTTTACCTTGATGCAGCTTAAAAAATTCTTGTAAATGAGAGAGAAGAGAGAGCCAACAAAATCAATTACAACTTCTTTCTTGAACTTTGCACCTTTTTTGCTTCGCGACTGCTTCAATTCGAACTTGTGTGAGATTTTGTACAAATGAGTCAAGTTGTTGCCTATATATAGTCATCTTAGGTGATCAAATTCTTCTAATGAGGCCAACTTGTCCTTCCATGAGGCCAACTTGGTGGAGGAGGTCTAGTTGACCTAATTTACATTAAAATAATTTTCTTTCTTGACAAATAATTCCCACGAAGGGTTCTTTACATTGTGACATGGACAAGGACACTTAACATAAACCCTAGAAGTATCCAATGGAGACTTTTACCTAAAAACAATTTATCCAAGCATGAAACCCATGCTTTAATAAGCCAATTTATTTAATAATAAAATTTATTTTTCTTTCTTTTAGAAAATACATTTCAAATATAATTATGAATACCGACAATAGTTAAATTCTTCAACACTCCATCTTAACTAGAGAGGTATTCATAATTACCTATATCTATAGAGGTGCATGAAAGATCTCGAAAATGAATTACGAAGAGTTCAACACACTAAGATGGACTAAATCTTTCAACAAGTCTAGGTAACATCAAGATTACTAACTAACCATCAACCCAGGGATCTAGGTGCATATCCAAGGTCATAGCTCCAAGGTCAATGCCACCCTCCCTCTTTGGGATCGAGACATCAAACGCATGTAGGTCAACCAGATGTCCTCCCAAGCATCCACCATTAGATGCTTCATCTCTCCCTAATTATATATATATATATATATATATATATATATATATATATATATATATATA
Source organism: Pinus tabuliformis (assembly GCA_031772625.1). Lineage (NCBI taxonomy): Eukaryota > Viridiplantae > Streptophyta > Pinopsida > Pinales > Pinaceae > Pinus > Pinus tabuliformis. The sequence continues at coordinate 1,361,660,011 of CM062816.1, forward strand.
TATATATATATATATATATATATATATATATATATATATATATATATATATATATTTCCAAGCATGCTCCAAGAGTGTTCAACCTGTTTATGGAGAGACAAGAAAAAATCCCAATTAGTAATAAGCTTTCAAATATACATATATCAATCATCTCGATGCAACTTATATCAATTTATTCATATGCAACTAGTCATAAGATTTTCTTATTTCATTTCTACAACAACACCAAGACATCCTCAATACATTGTAGTACTTTCATTCATTCTCCAATTTCTTCTTCAAGGTATCCATCGTGACCATCATAAAATGACATCCCTCTTAATTTTGGGAGATCAACATAAAATAACCTATCATGGTTTCATTCATTTTTATAACATCAAGGTTATCTTGATCATCTTCATTATTTATCATGTTTACCAATATTATCAAGGCAAATTTACTTACAAATATCTCCGACATCTTGAGGATTATGTACTTGCACAACTTAAACAGCAATTAAAACCAAATACAAAAGCATGAAGTTAACTATATCGACATCATATCAATATAATAATGGAAGCATTAGACTTTGTTGGTATTATGATTCTGGTTTGGCTCTCTGGTACAGGTGTTGTACTTGATGGCAACTCACTCAAGTGGCAAAACTCTGTTTCAGGCTCTCAAAACGATGAAAGATAAGAGGTTCGCAGGTGCATCGTTCAAAAGGTGCGGACCCGCAGGTTAGCCATCGAGGAAGTGCGGACATACCTGCAGGATATCCGTTCATAAGGTGCGGTCCCCCAGTTCACTCACTCCAATGCAGAGAAGCACGCTCACGTGGGGTTTCTTATGTTTGGCCCTTGGTATTTAGCCCGCCGTTCATGATCCTATGGTTTTGGCCCGTGGTTTAGGATCTAAATTATTTGAACCCCTGTTTGGATCCTTTGTATTGGTTTTCGATGGTTTTGTCCCATGGTTTGAATAAGGGCTTGCCTATAAAAAGGAAAAGAGATCACTTGGCTAGACACTTGTGAAATTTGAATATCTTAAGATCTGAAATTTTGGGTGATTGGTTTTAGAAGCTAGATCTAAATCAAGGAGAGAATTTAAGGCGAATCTATTGATAAGTCGTGATCTCTTGGGCACATGATCAGAGTTGTGAGTGCGGGGGTACGCAACGCAGGAGAAGGTGTAGTGCGGGGGTACGCAGCGCAGTAGAAGGCGCAATGCGAGGTATGCAGCGCAGGAGAAGGCACAGTGCGAAGGTATGTAGGGAAACAGAAGAACAAGTCGCGGAGGTACGCTTTCAGGAGGGCAGTGCAGTTGCAGATCTGAGCTGAGGTACGAGGGCAGTAGAATGAGTGGTGTAGAGATACGCAGAGCAGTAGACCGACTAGTTGCGGATCTGCACAGTTTAGACACAGAAGAGCTGCGGGTATTCACAGGCCACTATTGGTGAGGTTGCGGACCTATCTTGAAACATTTGTTGGCTGTATTTTATCTATTGCTGCAGAGTTCTGGGTTTAGATTTCTGGTATTACTTTTTTGTGTACAATATTCTAAGAAGTTGGGTGATTCATTGGTTGATTGTATAAGGAGATTGGGTGATTTTCATGTACTTGATGATTATTTGATCTTCTTTGATCCAATTTGAAAATTAATGAAACGTGGTCCCTAAAGAAGTAAAAGAGCAAAGGGGGTTGTAGCTCCCTTCCAGGAGAGAGTGGAAAACGAGAGAGAGTTGTAGCTCTCTACAGATTGCAGCCTGCGTACTCGTAAAGGACTGCACCAGTACAAAATCCTTGTAAAATAAGTTTCTAATTGAAATAAGATAGAGACATATTGCAGCAGGTGGTTTTCACCCACATTGGGTTTCCACCTTATATCTGGTGTTCTTTGGTGTGCTTATCTATTTTTCTTGTTCTTGTTCATTATTATATGGCACTGACATACAAATTAATGATCAATATCTGAAGAATAAATTAAAGTATAAATCTGGAAGGCATATTGAAAAGAATTTGATAATACTGATTCACCCCCCATCTCAGTATTATTTCCAACAATTGGTATCATAGCGGGTTCTTCAGAAGAAGCTTGATCGCTTGAAGAAAGATCTTTCATCATGAGCAACTACGAGAGGGAAGCATTAATCAGGCCACCGATTTTTGATGGGACAAACTTCGTTTATTAGAAGGTAAGAGTTATTGCCTATCTTCAATATCATGATACAAAAGTTTGGGATATCATAGATACAGGGTATACTTTTCCATCAGCAACTCCTACAGATCCGGCTGAGAAGAAGAAATATGAAACAAATGCAAAGGCGGTCAATACTCTATTAGGATGCCTATCTCAATCAGAATTTGTTAAGGTAATGCAGTTTAAATCTGCAAAAGAGATATGGGACAAGATTGTTCTGAGCTATGAAGGAGATGGTCAGGTAAAATGAGCAAAACTTCAAACCCTCAGAATTCAGTATGAAAATCTTAGGATGTATAATGATGAAAGTGTGGCTAACTATTTTCTTGATGTAAATGAGATTGTTAATTGTATGAAAAATTTGGGTGAAGAAATAAAAGAGGCTGTTGTGGTTGAAAACGTTCTAAGATCTTTGTCCCCTAGGTTTGAATCTAAAGTTTCTACAATAGAAGAAAAAGAGAATCTACAAAGCCTTAAAATGTCACAGCTGCACGAAATTCTAACTGCTTATGAAATGAGGAAAGGAGGTCCATCAGACAGGAGAGAAACTGCCTTTAAGGCTTTAGGCAAAGGAGAGTACTATGAGTCAAGACATGTGTCAGAAGAAGAAGAAGAATCAAATTTTGTCAGAAATCTTCAACGGGGTATTGGTCGTTTCCGAGGTAAGTTACCCTTCAAATTCTTTGCTTGTGGAAGAGTCGGTCACTATGCTACCAAATTTCCTCACAAGGATAAGATTGACAAAGGGAAGGAACCTGTTAGATGGAACAAGAAATAGAATGCAACTAAGAAAAGTTACTACACTCATGAAGACAATGATGGCCTATCAAATAATGATGAAGATGAACGAGGTAATGATTATAAACTTTTAATGGCCTTTGAAGATGACGATTACATCGACGCTATAGATGTAGATGGTTTTTATGAAGAGATTTCTCAACTCAAAATATGTTTAGAAGGAAAAGATATGATCATTGATACTCTGCAATTCCAACTTGATGTAAAGGAAAAATCTCTTGAGAAGTTAGAATGTGAAATTGTTGGCCTTAGAAAAGAAATTGAGAAACAAAGGCTCTTAATCTTAAATTTGTTAAAGGATCTGAAACTCTGGATGAGATTATCAATGTACAACGTTCTCCACTAATCAAGACAGGTCTGGGTTATAATGGAGAAACATCTCAAGCATCCACCTTAAAGAGTTATCTTGATGCAGCAAGGAGGAATGAGCAAAAGCCCAATGGAGATCACCAGGTAAGGCAGGGACGAATTACATAAAAAACAAACAAAGACTACCAGGTAAGCCAGGGGCAATCCATCTTAAGGGTGAACAAAAGCTACAACCAGCCATAGGTAAAAACTTCTCAATTTGCTTCAAGAATGGATAATCGCAGAAGCTTCTTCAATGGCCAATGTTTCTCTTGCCATAACTTCAGTCACAAAGCAGCTCAATGTGTTGCTTATAAGACAATCATGACTAGAGAAGCTCAAAAACAAAGAAGTATGACTGGGATTACGAAAAGGACCTATAACAACTTTTTTGCCGTTGAAAATGAAATTGAATGTTCTATTTGTAATAATTTCAGTCATGAAGATTCTGAATGCAGGAGCAGGTTTCAGCAGACAAAGCAACAAGCCTCAAGCACCAGAACATGGAGAATAAAGGAACCACAAACAAAAAGATGTGGGATAGCATTTTATGCATAAGGACAAGAAAATCTATGGTACATTGACAGCAGATGTTCGAAGCATATGACAGGTGATAAAGAAAAACTTGAATCATATACTGCTTTAGAAAAGGGAAAGAAAGTTTCTTTTGGAAATGATACCCCTGCAGCCATAAAAGGAAAAGGCACTGCTCAATTGAAAGAAAAGGTCAAAGCTGGAAATGTTTTGTATGTTGATGGCTTGAAGCATAATCTACTAAGTGTCAATTAGATGTGCGATCAAGGAACAGAGGTAATATTTCGATCAAATGGATGTAGTGTTCGTGATCTTGATACAGGAAAAATAGTGATCAAAGGCAGAAGAACTCCAAATAATCTATACATATTTGAAGAAGGACAACAACAATGCTATTTGAGCAAAGATGATGAACATTGGTTATGGCACCGGAGGTTGGGGCATCTAAGTTTTTCACAAATAAGGAAAGCATGCAAATACCAGGCAGTTCATGGTCTTCCAGATATCAAAATTCCAGACAACACCATATGCAAATCATGTCAGTTTGGTAAGCAAACCAGAACTAACTTCCCTGAGAAGGAAGGATCAGCCAGCAGGCCTCTTGAACTAGTCCATACAGATGTATGTGGTCCATTTAGGACAAGGTCACCTCGAGGAGAAGAATACTTTATATTATTCATTGACGACTTCTCCAGGATGGCTTGGTTGGGACTTATGAAGCACAAGGACGAAGCATTCGAAAGATTCAAATCTTTCAAAGCCTTGGCTAAAAACGAATCAGATCACAAAATTAAGTGCCTCAGGTCCGACAGAGGTGGGGAGTTTACCTCAAATGAATTTTTCGATTTCTGTGAAGAACATGGAATAAGAAGGGAATTCTCTACAGCTAGGACTCCTCAACAAAATGTAGTGGTGGAAAGGATGAACAGAACGGTCCAACAAATGGCTCGTGCTATGCTTGATGAGTCTGGGACTCCTGCAACCTTCTGGGGTGAAGCTGCTTTTGTTGTGGTTATTATTCTCAACAAAACAAATGTCAGAGTGAACATCACCCAAAATCCTCATGAGCTCTAGTTTGGTGAGACTCCTTCAATAAAGCATTTCAAAATTTTTGGAAGCAAATGCTATATTAAGAATAATGATAAACAGCTTGGCAAACTTGAACCTAGAGCAGATGAAGGCATTCTCCTTGGTTATTCTCCCCACAGAAAAGCATATAAGTGTTACAATAAAAGACTTGGAACAATTGTTGACAGCATTGATGTAGTGGTTGATGAAAAAGGATACATTCCTAGGTAAGTAAATTATGAAAATATCAAAGAGGATGAAGACTACTCCCCAAATCAGATTGAAGATGAAGAAGAACCTCAAGAGGCACCAGAGGAATAGATAAGGATAGAAGAGAAGACTCCATCCAGGTAGGTTCAGAAGAATCATCCAGAATCTCAGATTTTGGGGCAGAAAGAGGTAGGTGTACAAACAAGAAGAACAATTGCAGAAGCCTCAAGCTATTTGGCATTACTCTCCTCCACTGAACCACAAAATGTAAGAGAGGCATCAAAAGATGAATGCTGGGTCAAGGCAATGGCTGAAGAACTTGAGCAGATCGAAAAGAACAACACTTGGGAGTTGGTTCCTAGACCAAAGGATAAGAATTTCATAGGGACAAAATGGATCTTCAAAAATAAGTTGAATGAAAACGGGGAAGTAATTAGAAACAAGGCCAGACTTGTTGTAAAGGGTATGCTCAACAAGAAGGAATAGACTTTGAAGAAAATTTTTCTCCCATTGCTAGACTTGAGGCCATCCAAATGTTCCTTGCTCTCTCAAGCTTTCAGAAGTTCAAAGTATTTCAAATGGACATAAAATCAGCCTTTCTAAATGGAGACTTAGAAGAAGAAGTGTACATTGAGCAACCAGATGGTTTCATCCTTGGGAATGATCCAAATCTTGTATGCAGACTAAAAAAGGCTCTCTATGGTCTTAAACAAGCTCCAAGGGCTTGGTACTACCGCTTGGACAAATATCTTCATCAACAAGGTTTTTCAAAGGGATCAGCAGATAGCAATCTTTATATAAAAATTGAAAATGACAAATTGCTAATACTTGTTGTGTGTGTAGATGATATTATCTTTGGTGCATCAACCAACCAACCTACAGATCTATGATTGGAAGTCTTTTTTATTTGACAGGTTCCCGACCAGACATCATGCATGTAGTGGGAATAGTTGGAAGATTTCAGGCAAATCCAAAGGAAACTCATCTTCAGGCAGTGAAGAGAACTTTCAAGTACCTTCAAGGAACTCAAAACTATGGCTTATGGTATCCTAGAGATACAGATCTCACACTTCATGCTCATATAGATGCAGATTGGGCCGGAAGCGTGGATGACAGGAAGAGCACAAGTGGTGGTGCATTCTTTATGGGTTCCAGATTAGTATCTTGGTTTAGCAAGAAACATAGTTCGATTGCTTTATCTACAGCTGAAGTGGAATATGTGGCTGTTGCATCTTGCTGCACTCAACTCCTTTGGATGATGCAGACCTTGCAGGATTTTCAGATCACTTGTACTCCACCTATCTCCATCTTATGTGATAATACAAGTGCAACCAACATTTCAAAGAACCCAATCATGCATTCAAAGACCTAGCACATACCGACCAAGTATCACTTTCTCAGGGAAAAAGTGCTTGAAGAAAAGGTCAAGTTGGAGTATGTTCCTTCTAAGGAACAAGTTGCTGATATACTCACCAAACCATTGCCCAGGGATACCTTTGAACACCTCAGGCAAAAGCTGGAGGTTGTTGATGCATCATCTTGTTGTTGAATCTCATCTGTTGCAAAAATTGTTGGTTGTACGCAAGTTCCATATGGGGTATACGCATACATTTGCTGGGTTGTGGATTGGTTGAAGATCGAACGGCACAGGTTTAGGGGAAGCAAATATTCTTCTAATAATGCATTGTTGGCATTATGGTGGAAGATCTTGGAGGAAGTACAAAAGGAGAACATGGATGCTGATCTGAATATTGCTGCAATATGTCTCTATCTCTTTCACGGGCATTTATGGTGTATGGTGGATTATGGTTCTTCTTCAAGAAATTTTTCTTTTGCAGATCTGATATTTAGTCAGAGGGAGCATGATCATCAAAGCAGAGGTCTAAGCATGTTCTCAGGGGGAGCATAACCCTTTTCCCTTGATGTCAAAGGGGGAGAATGACATTGAGGATCTTGAGGTTGCCATCAAGTCCAAAGGGGGAGAATGACATTGAGGATCTTGAGGTTGCCATCAAGTCCAAAGGGGGAGATTGTTGGCATTATGATTCTAGTTTGGCTCTCTAGTACAGGTGTTGTACTTGATGGCAACTCACTCAAGTGGAAAAAATTTGTTTCAGGCTCTCAAAATGATGAAAAATAAGAGGTTCACAGGTGCATCGTTCAAAAGGTGTGGACCCGCAGGTTCTTCATCCAGGAAGTGCGGACATACCCGTAGGTTATCCGTTCATAAGGTGTGGTCCCCCAGTTCACTCACTCTAATGTAGAGAAGGGCGCTCACGTGGGGTTTCTTATGTTTGGCCCTTGGTATTTAGCCTGTCGTTCATGATCCTATGGTTTTGGCCCGTGGTTTAGGATCTAAATTATTTGAACCCCTGTTTGGATCCCTTGTATTGGTTTTCGATGGTTTTGTCCCATGGTTTGAATAAGGGCTTCCCTATAAAAAGGAAAAGAAATCACTTGGCTAGACACTTGTGAAATTTAAATATCTTAAGATCTGAAATTTTGGGTGATTGGTTTCAAAAGCTAGATCTAAATCAAGGAGAAAATTTAAGGTGAATCTATTGATAAGTCATGATCTCTTGGGCGCATGATCAGATCTGTGGATCTGACTGACTGTGGCACATTGGAGGACTATTAATTTGGCCCTAATCAGAGGTTCGTAGGTGATCCACGGCGTGAGTGCGGGGGTACGTAGCACAGGAGAAGGTGTAGTGTCGGGGTACGCAGCGCAGCAGAAGGCGCAGTGCGAGGTACGCAGTGCAGGAGAAGGCGCAATGCGAAGGTACGAAGTGAAATAGAAGAACAAGTCGCGGAGGTATGCTTTCAGGAGGGCAGTGCATGTGTGGATCTGAGCTGAGGTAAGCAGGGTAGTAGAACGAGTGGTGCAGAGATACGCAGAGCAGTAGACCAACTAGGTGCGGATCCGCGCAGTTTAGACACAGAAGAGCTGCGGGTATTCGCAGGCCACTATTGGTGAAGTTGCCGACCTATCTTGAAACATTTTTTGGCTGTCTTTTATCTATGGCTACAGAGTTCCAGGTTTAGATTTCTGGTATTACTTTTCTGTGTACAACATTCTGAGAAGTTGAGTGATTCATTGGTTGATTGTATAAGGAGATTGGGTGATTTGCATGTACTTGATGATTATTTGATCTTCTTGGATCTAGTTTGAAAATTAATGAAACGTGGTCCCTAAAGAAGAAAAAGAGCAAAGGGGGTTGTATCTCCCTTCCAGGAGAGACTGGAAAATGAGAGAGAGTTGTAGCTCTCTACAGGTTGCAACCTACGTACTGGTAAAGGACTGCACCAGTACAAAATCCTTGTAAAAGAAGTTTCTAATTGAAAGAAGATAGAGACATATTGCAGCAGGTGGTTTTCACCCACATTGCGTTTCCAGCTTATATCTGGTGTTATTTGTGTGCTTATCTATTTTTCTTGTTCTTGTTCATTATTATATGGCACTGACATACAAATTAATGATCAATATCCGAAGAATAAATTAAAGTATAAATTTGGAAGGCATATTGAAAAGAATTTGATAATACTGATTCACCCCCCCTCTCAGTATTATTTCCAATAGACTTTAGACATCAAATACCTAAATGTATTTAGGTTCATAATCAACAAGAGACACATACTTCTAAACTTCATATTCTTACTAGGGCTTTTTTACAAACCCTAGAATTTACAAATTATGAGCATCAAAAATTAGGTTAGCATATATATATATATATATATATATATATATATATATATATATAGATATATATATATATATATATATATAGTATTTCATAATCATGCAAAAGCATACAACAATATCTACTAGGTAAATGCAAGACACAAATATCAATACATTAACATTAGACATACAACAATTTTGACCAGACTAGGGTTTCGATTAGACATACGAGCATACTCTTAGGGCTTCATTCCTATGATCTTACTATAGATATTATAAGGGTTTTGATCATAAACCCTAATTCATTAAACCCTAAAGGTATAGGGATTCAATACATAACTTTGGATAGATAACCCTAAAGGACTAGGTATTTTATCATAACAATACCAAAACATCAAAATAATAGGAATTCTAGATTTCATCAACAAACCTAAGAAGACTATGGTTTCCATATTAGCATCGACATACCCATAGGTTAGGGTTTTACCGTGAACCTTTTTAGGGTTCCACAAGAATGATAATATAATTAGGGTAGATTCGATTGAATGATTAATCACCCTAAGAAGAATCTTTGTGATTCAAAACCCTAGACATAACGATGTTAGTAATGTAAAGAAAATTTTAAAAGAAAGAATGACCGTACCTTTTGCATGAAGATAACTTTATAACAAAGCTTATAGTTTAAGACATACCTCAAGTTGTTCCTTAACAAACCTTGTATGACATCAATTCTTGAAGGGAAGAAGTTCTTCCATGCTTCAAGTCTACCCTTTGAAGTCTCTTCCATAACACCTGAGTATTCAACAAACTTTCCTCAAGTTGTTCTTTAGAAAACCTTGTATGACATCAATTCTTGAAGGGGAAAACTTCTTCCATGCTTCAATTCTATCATTTGAAGTCTCCTCCATAACCCTTGAGTATTCAACAAGATTTCCTAACATAGAAAATATAATAGGTTATTAGCATTTAATTCAAACAAGTCTTGATGTGAGAAACCAAACATGAAAATATGAAACAAAGAAAAAGTACTTATCTTCTCGTAAATTGGTGGAGGGTCCCTCTTAATCCAATCTTGAGGGAAACCTACAAATAAAAACAAAATGTGTTTTAAAAATATTTTAGACCTACAAATTCTTTAAATCAAAACATAAAGGAAAACAATTCAAAACTTCCAATAGAAGGATATGTAAGGGATAGAGTCCCTAAGAATCCCTAGAAAATACTTCATATTCTTTCATATTATTCTTCTTTGGTGGAGCTTCATCAAAAATATTTGCTTGATCCCTGTCTCTCTTCTTATTCCTTGGAATCTCTGAACAATGACTTCTGTAGTGACCCATCTTTTAACAATAGTAACATTCGATCTTTGATAAGTCTACTTTCTTTTTTGGTCCTTTGTACTTCTTGAAGGTTCCCTTTTTCTTGTGATGACTAGAATAGGCATTTGAGATGTTCTCCTCTTCATCATACTTCTTGTTTATTACTAACTATATTCTAGCTTCTTCTTGACTACATGCGTTCAACACTTTTTTGAATATTGGAGTATCGTTCAAAATGTTGATTCATGATGCAAAGGCACTCCATGATATTGGTAGTCCTAGAAGGGCAGTAATCATGAGCCATTTTTCTGGTACAATTTCATCTATTGCTTGAAGTTCGTCTCTGATTCTAGATATCCTTATAAAGAAGGATTCCATAGTATCGTCCTTCATCATATTAATAGTTCTTAATTCATTGTTGAGGCTTGCAATTTGACCAATGTTCTTGATTGTGAATAATTTGGATAGAGCCTCATACATTTCTTGAGAAAAATATATGTTGGATATATATGGAATGAGGTTGTCCTTTACTCCATCCACTATTAGGTTCATGACCAAAGTTTCAATTTCTGTAAACTTTTCTTTCTCTTCTTCACTTTATTCATCTTGTAGGCTTCTTCTTTATTCTTCTCGAGGATGAGATCTATCCTCTTTTTCCATGGCTTGTAGTTGGACACTCCTTCTAGTTTTTTTTCTCCCTTGATTGAGTTAGAAATGGTTCTTGTAGATAGTAGGCTTATCCCCTTATATGATCCCTTTAATGATCTTCCTTCAATAGATATTCATGTTTCCTTTTTCTTCTTCTTCACCTTAGCTCCAATACCATGTTGAAAAATCAAAAAGAAAAAAAAATTTCTCTGTCGATAATTACTTGTGATTTCTTTGAGTTATTATTTTCTTCTTCTGTTCTTCCTTTATATTATTTCATAAATCAATTACCAAAACCAAAACATGAAGATAAAGGAAACCAGATGTAGGCTCACAGCCAGGGGAAAACCCTATATAGGGGAAAACCTAGTCAAGAACTCTTCTTTCGGTAATTCAAATGAAATAAACCAAGACCCCAGACCAAAAATCCTTACTCCTCCACTAAGTCAACCTTCCAAGATGATTTATTAATATCTTCTTATCCAACAACTTCAACCCAACAACAATCCAGAAATTTTGACTTCTCAGCAACAAAACTTCGACCCAACTTCAAGACAGTAATTTCGATCTAGAAATTTCAATAGCTTCTGCCTAGAAGCTTCACAACATCAATCTTGATGTAGCTTAAAAACTTCGACCTTGTTACAAGAACTTCGACCTTGTTGCAACAACTTCACAACTTTGACCTCGATGTAGCAACTTCATAACTTTCACCTTGATGCAGCAGATTCATAACTCTGACCTTGATGCAAAAACTTCATAACTTTGACTTTGATGCCGCTTCAAAATTTCATTATACATGAGAGAGAGAGACCCAAAAACTTTGATTCCATCTTCCTTCTTGAATTTCACACTTTTTCTCCTTCCTAGCTTCTTCAATTTGAACTTGGGTGGGATGTTGTCCAAATTACTCGAGTGGTTTCTTATATATAGCTATCTTAGGTTATTGAATTATTCTAATGAGGTCGACTTGTCCTTCCTTGAGTCTAACTTGGTAGAGGAGGCCTAATTGACCTAATTTACATTAAAATAATTATCTTTCTTGACAAATAATTCCCAAGAAGGGTTAGTTACATTGTGACATGGAAAAGGACACTTAACATAAATTGTAGAAGTATTCAATGGAAACTTTGACCTAAAAACAATTGACCCAAGCATGAAACCCATGATCTAATACACTAGTAGAAAATGAGCAATTAGTGACTAGGTGACTAAAAACGTTAGTAACCACAACTTTTCCAAGTGAAATACTACCAAAAATGAGCAATCTTAAGTGACCGAACTAAAAATGACTAACATAAATCATTAATTTAGTCACAGGTTAAAATATGTGAGTATTTAATCAGTAATACAACTAAAAATGACTAACATGAATGACTAATTTAGTCTAAAAACAAAAATACAACTACCTAACAAGTACTACAATAATATGAATCGGTTTTTTATGTTAGTCATCTTAATTGTGTCAGGCAATCTAAACTTACAAGTGATAGGTGATTGAAAGGTTGCTAAAGATAGGTTGAAAGGTTATCCTTCCTTAACACTTCTTCATCCTCACATGGTGTATATGTGAGCCAAATTTGCACTATGTATCTCTAATAATTTGTAATTTTAAAAATATATTTTTTAATAAAAGAATTATTTTATGTATTTTTTTTAAATCTATTCATTGAATCTAATTGGATCTAGTTCTAATTCGAAATTAATTTAAAGGGAAATTTTAATTTTTAAGACTCTAATATCAAATAAAAGCTACTTTAATTTTATATTAACTGACATACATCCATCTTAACCCTGGATCTATCTAGCGTTGAGAGGGGTCCAATCTTTCGAGGTTCAAAACTTGAGGAAATGTTTTCACCTCGAGAGATTGGATCCCTCTCTACACTCGATAGTTATAGGGTTAACATGGATCTAGGCCCGTAATATAATACTATATAATATATATATTTGTATTTGTGTCTCTTTTTTATTCCCTCTCTCTATCTCACCCCCCAAAAATACACACACTCTCTCTCCCTCTATTCCACTTCTCTCCCTCTCTATCTATATCCTTCTCTCTATTCCCTCCCGCTCTCCTCTCTCCTTCACTCTCTCTCCATGACTCCCTTGTCACCCCATCTCTCTCCATCTTTCCCCCTCTATGTTTTTCTTGTTCCCTCCCTCTCCTACCCCCTCTAATTCCATCTCTCTCTCCTCATCTCTATCTTCCTTCCTCTCTATCCCTTATCTCCCACCACCCTCTATCTCTCCCCCACAAATCACTCTCCCTCTCTCTCTCTCTCCCTTTCATCCAACTCTATTACTATCTCCCCCACTCCTTTTCCTTCTCCATCTCTATGTCTCCATCTCTCTCCTTCCCCTTCTCTCCCTATCTCTATCCTCTCCTCTTCTTTCTCTTCCCTCCTCTCCTCTCTCCCTCACTCTTTCTCCATCTCTCCCTTCTCACTCCTCTCTCTCTCCACCTCTATCTCTCTATGTCTTTGTTCTTTCTTCCCTCTCTCTCCCACTCCAACTCCATCTCTCTCTCTCTCTCCTCTCTTTTCCTTCCTCTTGCTCCCTCTCTCCCACTTCACTCTCTCTGTCCCACATCACTCGACTCTCTCTTTCTCTCTCTCTCTATCCTCCAACTTTTTCCCCGTTTCGTTCCCTCTCTCCACCCCCTCCCCAACTCTCTCAAATTTGATCACATTGTATTGTGTTTAAGAAATTATCTAAATTAGAAAAACTTAATTGGTTGTAAAATATTAAACCTATATTTTGGATCAATCATGTCAAAGAAAATAAAATAATGAAAAACTTTAAAAATCATGCACTATATTTAATCTATTATAATTACTCAATTTGCTTGCTCTCATCCCTTGGATCCTTAGCTATCATGGATCAATGCCGGTTCTTAGCTTAATTTTATTAAAACCTTATTTAAATTTCTATGGGAATATTTTTAGTAGTCGTGAGGATAGAGGTATATCTCAAATTGTAACATTTTCCCTTTTAGATTCAATTGAAAAAATGTTGTAAAATTAAGTTAAAATAAAACATTTTTACTATGAAATAAGTTATGGTTTTTTTGCATGTGGTATTGATAAGCCATGGTATTGGCCCATGGTATTGTAACAAAGCGGATTTACAAGTTAGGGTGAATATCCATGGTTAACAATCTTGTCATATTGTTATAAAATATTTTATTGTGAAATAATTTATGTTTTTTGGGCATGTGGTTTTGTTATAAAATATTTTGATTGTGAAATAATTGATGTGTTTCCGGCATGTGGTATTGATAATCCATGGTATTGACCCATGGTATTGTAACAAAGACTATTTTTTACAAGTTAATAATGTCTACCATAATGTGGGGGTGAATATTCACAATTAAGAATCTTTTCATATTGTTGTAAAATATTTTAGTTGTGAAATAAGTTATGGTTTCTGGACTTGTAGTATTGATAAGCCATGGTATTGGCCCATGGTCCTATATTTTGGATCAATCATGTCAAAGAAAATAAACTAAGAAAAAACTTTAAAAAATCATTAGTCAATTTGCTTGCTCATCCATTGGATCCTTAGCTAAGATGGACCTATATATATATATATATATATATATATATATATATATATATATATATATATATATAACTTGCATAGATCCATCTTAGCTTAATTTTATTAAAACCTTAATTTAATTTCTATGGGAATATTTTTAGTAGCCGTGAGATAGAGGGTTTAGATATATCTCAAATTGTAACATTTTCCCTTTTAGATTCAATTTAAAAAATGTTGTAAAATTAAATTAAAATAAAATATTTTTACTATGAAATAAGTTATGGTTTTTTGACATGTGGTATTGATAAGCCATGGTATTGGCCCATGGTATTGTAACAAAGCAGATTTACAAGTTAATATCCATAGTAAAGTGAGGGTGAATATCAATAGTTAACAATCTTGTCATATTGTTATAGAATATTTGGTTGTGAAATAATTTATGTTTTTTGGGCATGTGGTATTGATAATCCATTGTATTGACCCATGATATTGTAACAAAGGCTATTTTTTACAATTTAATAATATCTACCGTAATGTGGGGGTGAATATCTATGGTTAGGAATCTTGTCATATTGTTGTAAAATATTTTGGTTGTGAAATAAGTTATGTTTTTGGACTTGTAGTATTGATAAGCCATGGTATTGGCCCATGGTATTGTAACAAATCCTATTCACAAGTTAATAAAAAAATCAAAATATAACAAATTAAATTTTATAATTTTTATTAATATAATTTTTTATTATTAATTGAGGTAATATTTAAATGTTTACACTCATCCCAATATCATTTTTAACATCTTCTTCTTCTTTTTAATTTAACGTATTAGGAAAAAATAACAAATTCTTATTAAAAATAAATCATTTAACCCAATTGCAATTTATATATTTTATTTTATATTATAAATATTTCTTTTATTTTTTCTATTATAAATATTTCTTTTCTTTTTCATTTCCAGTTTAGTGCTGGGTTCAAATAAAATATTCACAGATTACAACATCACATTGTAGCATTGTATTTTTGTCTGCCTTGTCTATATCTGCGTGGAAATTCTAGAAGAAGGAAGACCATCAACGTGATCTATGGATTTCATGGGATTCGAAACCTCGATGGAGTTTGCATAGGAAACACCTTAGGAGAGCATCAACTATTAGATGGACGTGATATGTGGATTTCATGGGTTCAGAAGACCATCAATGTGATCTACGGATTTCATGGGATTTGAACCCCAGATGGAGTTTGCATGGGAGCATGGGAAACACCTTAGGATAGCATCAACTATTAGATGGATGTGATCTACAGATTTCATGGGATTCAAACCCCAAATGGAGTTTGCATGGGAAACACCTTAGGAGAGAATCAACTATTAGATGGAGGAAGGACAAGGTCATTGGGCGTGGATATTTTGGTAATTTGTACATGGGTATGAATTTGGACTCTGTTCTTCCTTTTTACTAAAGAGGATTTTTGTTTGTATGGGTAAATAATTTCGAGGGTTTATATGACCAAAGCACAAATTTTATCTAGATTTGAGGGTTTAATGATTATGACAAGGGCAAGGTCATTAGGCGCGGATATTTTGGTCATTTGTACATGGATATTTTGGTAATTTGTACATGGATATGAATTTGGGCTCTATTCTTCCTTTTTACTAAAGAGGATTTTTGTTTGTATGGGTAAATAATTTCAAGGGTTTATATGATCAAAACATACGTTTTATCTAGATTTGAGGGTTTAATGATTATGATAAGCGCAGGGTCATTGTGGATATTTTGGTAATTTGTACACACGTATGAATTTGGACTCTGTTCTTCCTTTTTACTAAAGACGATTTTTGTTCTTACGGGTAAATAATTTCGAGGGTTTATATGATCAAAAAATAAATTTTATCTAGAGTTGAGGGTTTAATGATTATGATATTTTGGTAATTTGTACATGGGTATGAATTTGGACTCTATTCTTCCTTTTTACTAAAGAGAATTTTTGTTCTTATGGGTAAATAATTTTGAGGGTTTATATAATCAAATCATAAATTTTATCTACAATTGACAGTTTAATGATCATGATAATGTAGATCTTGATTTCGGCCAACAATTCATCAAAAGACAATGCACAAGTAAGCATTTTGCATGTCCTTTTTGTACAAAGGGTTTTATGGTTATGATAGGCAATGCACAAGTAAGAATTTTGCGTGTCCTTATTGTACAAAAGGTTTAATGATTGTGATAATGCAGATCTTGATTGCGGCCAACAATTCATCAAAAGGCAATGGACAAGTAAGCAATTTTCATGTCCTTATTGTACAGATCATTTCGCTCCTCCCTAACTTTTCTAGGGTTAGAATGCATGAATTTTTAGTGGTTGATTGTTTGTGTAATGGACTTTACCATGCCAAAATTAAAAGGGCTCAAGTGATGCAAGAAAATTTTCTGGTAGGATGCAAATGCTAGACCTTCCTCAAACTTTGTTACCTGAAATTAAAATTTCTTGTAATCATGAACATAAAATCTTTTTTGTTTCATCCTTATATTCTAATCTCAGTGCCTACAATTTTAAACCATGTTACTATATTTTAATTAGAATATACTTAGATCCATTAAACCTTACAACTCTCCAAAGCTTAGGTTAATTTTAGCTAAAAAGAAAGAACCTGAATGGCTTTTGCAATTTAGATTCAATTCTTACACGCAATGATTGAAAATGGAATAACTCAATGGTCTGATAACTTTTACCCACCCATCAATTTCAAAGACCTTTGGTATTATTCTGAACCTAAATAGAGAGAGTAGAAGAAGAAGAGGAGTGTGGATGAGGTAGACCCTGACCTGCTTGATACTTTTCAAAAGTTGGGCATGCCCTTTACTAGATGAAGAGATTGACCAATGTAAAGAATTAGTATGTCGGGGACAAGGAATGAATATGTGGGATTTATAATTTTATTACGAAAAGAGGTTTTTGCAATGGAGACAAGTCAAGGATTTCATGGACCTGAGTAGAGACTGGTTCAATAATCACATGGACATACTCAAGCATTGTTTTGAAAGGTGATGATGCAATTTGAGAGTTCTATTCTGTTGCCTTGAAAACTAACTATCAATAGGGGGGGACAAAGATGATCCATATAGGGAAGAATTGCAGGAGTAGGATTGTTTCTAAAATTATATCTATATGCAAGTCAAGGGACTACTACAGAGGATTAGTGCAGGTGCAACCAAATTATGATAATGCAAGGAATTTTTCACAGTGTGATTTAAATTTTTCACAGTGTGATTTGATGCTCATCGGTACAATTGAGTTGCATTCTAAAGTCTCTAACTTCATTTATTGATAGTCCTTTTTGTGTCCTTGTCTCAATTTCATTTTGGTAAGATTTGAATGGGTTAAAAAATCAAGCATATCATTGAGTCAAATAGACACCCACATGTCACTACATGTCATTGTGCATATTCTTTGTTTTTTATACAACTAGAAGTGACCAATACAATGTGTGCACACACAAAAATCCTAGCATGCGTGATGAATTCCCCTCCAATTCCATTTTCTATGGTGACATTTTACTTGCTTTGTTTATATAGGTCATCTAGCCACATAGTAGCCACTATCGAATGTTGAGGTATATGTCATATAAATATTTTATAGACTACTTTATTTTATATTCAACTATTCAGCGTCTTTCATGTCTTATACTCCGCATTGTATCTTCTTTCAATTTCAGGAGAGGAACTCAATGTTGATGGTAAGAAGCAACAATTGAAGAAAGAGGAGAATAATAAACACTAGAGCGACAAATGAAAAATGAGAGAGAAATAAAAATCTATCAAGTGATACCCTTAGATCCAATATCTTGCATAAGACACACTCATAGAGACTGATGGTCAAGCCATCAGAGTTGGTGAATTCACTTGCAATGCTTTGGCAACATAGTGATAATGTTTTGAAATTATGAAACAATATTTCATGTGTAAATTGTAGTCCAACCCATATTAAGTTGGAAACTCATATTGTAATACTTGATATTTTATATAATAAAATTTATATGTTTGAAATTATTTTTATTTGCACTTGATATTATTAAGTCTTGTAATTAACATATGTAACTTTGTGTTATCATATTAGATAAACAGGCACATTGTATGACATTTTCTTAAAATTCAGTCGCAAAATCATACTAATTAATTTATGTTGATTAATAATTAACACATAAAATCAATCTAAAACTACTAAATTAGTAGTTTATGTTAATTAATGATGAACACGAATAAAATGAATATATGACTAAATTAGTCGTTTATAATGATTATGAATGAAATTAAATGAAAGTAATAGAAACTACTAAATCAGTCATTTAGATAATGAATATGAAAATACTAAAGAAAGATAAATGACTACTGCAAATGATAATTTTTTTATTATTAAATGATGACTAAATTTTACATATATACGACTACTAGTAGCTAATTTACAACATCTTATAACATGACTAAAATTTGCATATATATGACTATTAATAACTAATTTACAGTATCTTATAACACGACCATCATTTTGGTCATTAATTGGTTTTCTCGAGGATTCATATAATAATATTTATTTTATATATTTGGTCATTAATTGCGACAATTAATGAGTAAACCAATGAAAAATTTATGACCAAATTGATGACTAAATATACTACTAGATGGTAAAATTGAGGAAACCAATTAATGACTAAGCTAAAAATGACTAAAAGTTGGTCGCATTATAAGATACTATAAATTAGCTACTATTGGTCACTGACTGAAAAATGGTCATTTATATGCAAATTTTAGTCATTTTTTTAGTAACTAATTAGCCATTTTGTACTAGTGATAAGCCAATTTATTTAATAATAAAATATATTTTTCGTTCTTTTGACAAATATATTTCAAATATACTTATGAAGACCAAAGCTAGTTACATTCTTCAACAAAACCTATGGAAAACACCTCTTTCACCTCGGTGAAAGAACTTTGATCCATATTATGCTATAATAGATAGTACCATGAGGAGGCCCATAGTTTTCTGGAAAAACATGTGGTAGAGTCCCACCCATAGACGTCAACACCTATCAGAAATTGTATTTTCTTCTAAGGTATATGAAATGTTGAAGAGTCACTTGTCGTGGATGCTTCTAGTGGCCCGACTTCCCTACCCTGGGTATGTACTGTACCTCTGTCATTTGAAACCATCACAGTACTAGGACTAACATGTCCTGCTTACTTGAACAACTGATTGTATATAGGCATCACTTGTATCATAAGGCAGGGGGGGAATTTGGCAATTTCTATTGTAGTTTTGTACAATTCTTTTCTTCTAGCCCCTCACACTACTTTTCTATCGTAGATCAAATGCCAAGATGTATGTCACTAGAGGAGGTCGAAGTCATCTCAACATCCCTTTTGACACTCACTAACATTTTCTCTCATTTGATGGAGTGTTATAGGACATTCAACCAAACAGGTATTTTTCATATCTATCTTCATGAAGTTATGAAAGTTTAGGTAGGATAGAAGAAATTGACCAAACATTTTCTACGTCGTCTAGTAGGTGAAGATCAACTAGAGCTGAAAAGATTAGAAGAAAATTCCATAGATGCATGGAATTTTTCTCGCTAAAGGGGGGTCATGTTCTTATGGTAATGTGAACATAGATGACATCGAGGTGCACTTGAGGTACATATATATAGTGAAACAATGGGCACCCAAGGATCTTCCTAAAATAAACACTGATTTTTCTATCAATGAAAGGATATGCCACATTTCCCAAAAGTTATTACATGGTTTGGGGCTATTTTCCATGGATGGAATAAAGGTATGTTACGAAGAATTAACTAAATTATTGTAGTATGTTAGACCTTGTTACAACTACAATGATTGGGGATGACTAGTCCAATATACCAAAAGTATGTGAAGATATGGAGTGGCCACAAATTATATCAAATAAAAAATAATGATGAAAATAAAGGCACAATTATGTATATTGATGGAAGGCTAAAAGAAGCAGCGAATATTGTAGCGTTTATAAATAATACATGGCCTGTCACCACAAATAAGAAACCCAATTGCATATTCGAGGGACGTGAAGGAAATTGTGTATTCATATTGTTTAGTCAATTCAATGTTCTTAAATTGCTTACATAAATTATCGAGCGGAGTTGGTAAACTTGTGAAGTGCAAGTGCACTATATATGTTAGAAGCCTTTTGAGTTTATTAAGATGATGATTGTGTTTGTTTTAAGGATTTTCTTTATTCCTATGTTCCTAATGAAACTGAATATTTACAATTAAATTCCTACAATCAACTCTTGAAAAGGAAAGTAAGACAAGCTATCATGATCCTATTTAACAAACTATTGTTAGTTTCAAAAGAATTACTATGCAAGGTGATGGAAAAGCAAAACTACTTTGTAAATTATATGAATACTTCTTTAAGATAAATTGTGTTTTCGAAAAGAACTAAAAAGAAAGTTATTCAGGAATCTATAACTAAACCACTTATGTTCTAGAAAGACAATTATTTATGCTTTACAAATAATCACTTCTATTTAAGAATAATTTTATAAATCAAACTATGTTAAGATCTACGTATTGTAATTAACAATTCTACTTGAATTAATAAAACAAAAGCAGAAGGAATGTGATCTAATCAAATATATTTGCTATGAAAAGAATAGGATTATGTACATAGTCCTGTTTTAGAAAGCATACAAATGATTTGAAATTGATAGACAACTAATGAAATGCTGTAAAAAAGTAACTACAAATAAAATGAAGCTGCGATAATACAATTTTGGAAATAATGAAAATGAAATGAACTAAGATAAAAATAAAAGAAAGAACATCGACTGTCTGCAAGGGCCCTCCACAAAACAATAGGTTTTTAAGACTTTAATTCAACAGTTAATTGCACATGAGATCAATGAGAATACTTCTTCAATTAAAAAGAATAGAGTTATGAAACATCAAACTGTCAATTAAAGATTACATATATGCATCATGGCTTTCTACTTACAGACTTATATATATAGAATTCATTCTCAACAGATTGAGGCTTTTATGCCTTAAAAACTTAAAACAATCGTAATTTGAATTCTAATCTTATAATAGATAAATAACATTTCTCGATGATTTGCTATTTGGAAAGAAAATGGGAGAGTTGTGATCTATTTGAACTCGCGTTGCTCCATTATCCACGTATTGACTTGCTTCTTTGACTACGCCACTGGGTGATTTCCTTGATGATTTAGCTCAGGTGAATAGGAGGAGATCCATGAGGAGATCAATCCCCATCTTCCCATGTGCTTCTTTGCTTGACTAGTGTATTGGAATCTGACAAACCATGGATATAGCTGCAGAATCATGTTAATTATGTAGCTATTACAATATTTTAACTTAATAATAAGGCACGTTAATAAATATGAAAATAAGACATTTGAGCACCTTACCATGTCAAAATATATAATTTTTAGTTGATAGCAATGATAAAAAAAGGAAAAATGGATGGAAATGGTGCCAAAAACAAAACAATCATGAGACTCTACATTCCCCCATGCTGAGGCCTTTGCTGTCCTCATGCAAAACACAAAACTGATGTCTCCTGTTTAATTATTACATTTCTTTTGAGTCCTCTAAAAGTACATCCAATTTCATATTTTTCCCTTTCTTTCCAACCACTGCCATCCTTATATTTTTCATGAGAATCTTGTACATCAGATTGATGACTTGTCTTTGTAGAGCTCTATTTTTCTACTTTAGTTTCTTATTTACTTATACCATAGACTTAGGTGTAAAAGGAGATTGTCACTCTTATCTATTTGGATTTCACTATGTGCCTTTAGGATTTGATTCACCTTATGAATGTACATGTTAGTGTCTCCATCTTGAAAATTTCTTATTTTAAAACATTTATTACTGGAGCTTCTTGAGGTTTACTAAACTGGACTTCTTCTTGATTTGAAGCTGATTTTTTGCCGCATCTCTTTTCTCTAGGGACCCAATATAATCATAAATCTCCTGGTGTATAGGATCCGTTTTAGGTGTTCTTCGTCTTCGACTCCAAGGAGGTGTGATGAAAGTTTGCTGATAAACCCTTGAATCTTCCTCTGCTTCTAAGTCAACATGCTCCATACCTTTTTAAGGTTGTTCTTCTGTTGTTGGATTGAGTCTGGTACTTCTTCTTAAGCTTTTCACAAGAGGCATTTGAATTTGTTCTTTCTTTATTTCTATCTCAGGCTTCTTTTTTGTGGGTGTGCTCTCTGTATTTTGGTTGTCTTTCTTTCTTCTAAAATCTATCTTGTTTACATTCTCTAAAATTTCTACAAGAAGAATGTCATCCTCTGACTGCTCCTGTGACTGTTGTTTTCCTTTTTCTACTAGTTCTTCAACTTTTCATTTTCTCCCTCTCTTGGTTTTTCTGCTACTCAATTGTTCTTGTTCCACTGGTTCTTCAATTTTTCTTTTTCTCCCTCTTTTGGCTTTGTTGGCGCTCGACTATTCTTGGTTATCTTCCTTAAAATGGTTCCTCACTAAAAAACTTTCCTAGTTATCACCCATATTTTTAAGATGAAATTCAACAAGGATTTTAACAAGACCATGGTGATACATGGTGTTCTCTATAAACTGAATTTTTCTTTGAATATTCTATGACATCTTTCTTAGACTATTAAGTAAGAAATATGGAAGATTTATTTCATTATCCTCAATAAAATTCATCAGCAATCAGATATGATAGAAAAACAATGAACATGCATCCAAACCTCCCTTCGCAACTAACAATTTATTGAATTATCAGAAGTAAATTTCTCCACTTCCTTTTCAATGTTGTGCTTGAAATGACCTTCTTGAAAATGGTGGTGTCCATGCTAGGGTTCTTCATAAAAACCTTCCAGTCCTTTCTCTCAATACATTTGTTTGTAAACCATTTTTCTCCAATTCGAGGCAATCCAGTAGCTCCGGCAACAAAGGATCATGTCACTGTAAAGATTATGTCCCCTATCTAGACTTCCACCCCCTCAAAGGCTAGTGGAGAATTTGGTTACTTGTTTCTGGAAACTGTCAAATTTTTCCACAACCTCCAACCACTACACTTTCTACAACAATTCTCTTGTCTATGGATATCCTTCTAAAAATTTTCTTCTGGTGGTTCTATTATGACTATAACTCCCATGGATGAGAAGCTTTTTCTCCAGATTGTTTGTTTGAGAGGGTATGAGGGTTTCAAAGGGTTTTAGAGTAATGAGGACAAGAGTATCAATGATGGGGGTAAAGTGGTAAGGGTATGAATAAGTGCTAAAAAATCTAACCATTAAGAGCATGAATGAGCATGATTTGGGCAATCAAATCAATAAAATCGGAATGTGGGTTGGAGCATAGGTACAATGACAAGGAGTGAATGGCGGATTAGATCCAATTTGACACGATACTATCAACTCTTAGTGATAATGATTTTGAATTTGGTAGTACGATGTTGATATAATTCATATAATTAATGTTTTTAATCCTTATTATCAAATTAAAGAATTGCATACCTTTGAATTATTTCTTTCTAACCTTTGGTTGTTGTCCTTTGCATTGTCTTCAAGTGCTTTGCAGTAGAGGGATTCAATTACTCTTTCAATTATCCCATCGGAAATTTCTGTCAAATTGGCTGCAAAAATCTGTTAGAGCTGCAAAAACTCAATAATTTTGTAGCTGATTTATTTTTGAAACTAAAATATTGGGACATAAAGAAAATGGGTTTAGAACAGATGGGAGGAAAATTTAAGTTGTTAAAAATTGATTTTCACCTTAGATTTTTTGTATAAACATGCCAACCATTGTTGGTTTTCAAGTTTATATATATATATATATATATATAGAAAAAAAGAAAAAATAAAAAGACTTTTGGAGATCACACTGGAGAAGGAAAATCCTTCTTTACCAACTTTAAATCAGTATTATCTTGCAAATATTTGATAAACTTGGTCAATGGTTTATGATAGATTCTCTGTCGATGAAGATTCAATTGAAAAGTGATCCTTTCTTCATCAATAGTTCTGCTCCTAACTACACCAATATTAAATACTGTTTCAATCTCGTAAGGCCCAATCTAATGAGTTTGAAATTTCTCTTGGAAATATTTGAACTTTGAATCAAACAGTAATGTCAAATCTCCTCGCTGGAATTTTCTCTGATATATTTTTCATGCCATCTGGATCTCTATGTTGAATTAGATTGTTTCTTTGGATGGCATTTTGTCTTATCTCATCAAGTTCATTTACTTGCTCCATTCTTTGTTTTTGTGCTTCTAAAAAATCAAGCCCCAATTTGACTATTGTCTTGAAAGTTTTGACTTGAAACTCAATAGGAAACATGACTTGTTTTCGATAGACAAGCTCATAAGAAGTATGTCTTGTAGTATTTCTCCATGTGGTATGATATGCCCATAAATATTCTGGAAGATTTTTTGCCCAATCTCTTCTATCAAAATGCACATTTTTGGTGACAATTTCTTCAATGACTTTATTGGTGGAATCCACTTGTCCATTTGCTTGAGGATGATATGGAGTAGACTTTAAATGTTTGATTTTGTATTCATCCATTATCTTCTTTACCAACTTGCATGTGAATTAGTACCTTGATCTGTTACAATTTCTCTTGGAACACCAAAACGAGTAAATATATCCTAAAAAAGAAATGAAATTACAACATTTTCAGTAGAAAAAGGAAGTTTTTTAGATTCTACCCATTTTGTAACATAATCAGTGCAAACAAGAATTTACCTTTTTTGTCTCGAAGGTGGATTGATTGGACCAACAAAATTCAGAGTCCATTTTTCAAAAGGATCAATAAGTACCTGAGGTTGTAGAGGAATCTCATCAGAAGGAACATGTTTTCCCATCCTTTGACAACTATCACATCTCTTAACATACTCTTTGGCATCCTTAAAAATGGAAGGTAAATATTATCCTAAGAGAAGGAATTTGTAAGAAGTTCTTTTGTCAGCGAAGTGTCCTCTGCATGGATCAGCATGACAAGCATTTAATATCTCTAGTACTTCGTATTCTCTCACACACCTTCGGATGATCAGATCTAGACTTTTTTTATACAATTCTTCATTTATCCATGAATAAGATGCACTAATTTGAATTACTTTCCGTTTTTCTCGAGGAGACAAGTATGATGGTAATTTTTCCACAACCAAATAGTTAGCAATATCTGCAAACCATGGAGATTCAGTAGATACTGAAAAAATATGTTCATCAGGAAAATTATCTTCTATAGGCATGTCATTGTTATCATTTCAAATCCTTGATAAAAAGTCAGCAATTGTGTTTTGTTTTCCAGGTCAATTCTAAATAGTAATTTTAAACTTTTGCAGCAATAATAACCATCTAGTGATTCTGCCATTAGTGATTGATTTATTCATTAAGTATCTAATTGCATAATGATCAGTATGTACAAGAGTTCCATATCCAGTAATATAATGTCTAAATTTATTGATGGCATGAACAACAACTAAAAACTCCTTCTTTGTGATAGAATAATTTAACTCTGCAGGAGTCAAATTTTTACTGGTGTAATAAATGGCATATGGAGTTAAGTCTTTTTGTCCTAGTACAACTCCTAAAGTTGTGTCTGATGCATTAGTCAAAATGTGAAAGGGTAATTTCCAATTTGGTCCTCTAAGAATGGGTGATTAAGATATTTTCTCTTTTAATGACTCAAAGGCCTTTTGGTAATCGGAATTCCAATTGAATTCACAGTCTTTTGTGAGTAGTTTGAAAAGTGGAGATGCAATTTTTGTAAAGTTTTCTATAAATATTCTATAATAACCAGTGAAACAAAGAAAACTTCTAACATCCTCGTTGATAGGTTGGAATTGATAATTTAGAAATAACTCCTACTTTAGATGTGTCCACTCTAATTCCATTTCCTGAAATATGGTGTCCTAAAACAATTCCCTTAGTAAACATCATAAAAGAAATTTCATGGCTTAATGAGATATTTGCCTCTTTACATTTAGTGAGAACTTTTTCCAAATTTTTAAGAGCTTCTTCAAAAGAATTTCCAGAAACTATAAAAGTTTCGATATATACTTTCACACAATCATGAATTAGATTAGAAAAAATGCCTAATATTGCTCTTTGGAATGTTGCAGGAGCATTACATAATCCAAAGGGAAGTACTCCATAAGCATAAGTTCCCCATGGGAAGGTAAAGGTGGTTTTATCTTGGTCTCTTGGGCCTACTTGGATTTGGTTATACCCACTAAAACCATCCAAAAATGAAAAATATTTTTTTCCTGCCAATGTATCTAAAACTTGATCTATGAAAGGAAGTGGAAAGTGATCTTTTAAAGTGGCTTTATTAAATTCTATATAGTCAATACACACTCTCCATTTTCCATTCTTTTTAGGAACAATTACTAAGGGTGAAAACCACAGTCTGTCTGATATTTGATAGATGAAATTGACATTCAAAGCTTTTGTAGTTCTTCCCTAACAATCTCCCTTAGATTTGGATTCATTCTTCTTTGAGGTTGTCGAACTGGTTTGACATTTTCTTCAATGTAGATATGATGTTTACAAGTATTATGATCAACTCCCTTCATGTCAATATATTCCCATGCATAAGCAAATGAATTTTATTGTAACATCTTCATTAATTGTTTCTTTTGAAATTGTTCCAAATTATTGTTGATATTCAAAGTTTTTCCAGGAAATATTTCAATTGTAGAATTTCCAAATTTTTCCATAAAGTGCAAGGATAGTTGACGAGATGATAAATATTCAATATTGAATTTTTCTTGAAAAATTTGACTATATTCATAATATGATGAAGATTCATTATTTTCCATTAAATTTAAAATTTGATTTTCTTCACCTAATTGTGAAGTAGCAAAGATTGGTCTTATATCAAAGTCATCATCTATCCATTGTTTATTTTCAACCTGTACTGTTGTTTTTTCTGGTGGATATAGTGTGAA
Organism: Pinus tabuliformis; assembly: GCA_031772625.1. NCBI lineage: Eukaryota > Viridiplantae > Streptophyta > Pinopsida > Pinales > Pinaceae > Pinus > Pinus tabuliformis. The sequence continues at coordinate 1,361,687,320 of CM062816.1, forward strand.
TTTATTTTTTGTAATCCCATCAAAAATGAACATATCACAAGATCTACAACTTATGAAAGCATCGACTGTAGCTAGCCATGGTCTTCCTAAAATCAATGGATGTCCTCTTAAGTTATTATTAGGTGTTAAAATCATAAACTCAACAAGGTATTCCCAAGAATATAAGGATACATATATGTCTTCTAATACACCATCATGTTTGATTATATAACTATCTACCAATTGTAATAGAGTAGGTGTATATTGAAGATAATAAAGTTTTAATTGATTCATAGTTTGTTTACTCATGATATTTACGGCTGCTCTGAGATCAATCAATGTATTTGGAATCTCTACACCATGTGTTTTCACAATGAGACTTCTTAGATCAAGATATTTTTGAATTGTTGTTTTACCCATCACGATATCTACAATCTTTCCAACAAGTTGGATTCTTTTGATTTCTTTCTCTTTCTTCGAAGTATTTTTATGCTCATGTCCCTAATTGTTTTTAAAAATTGGTATTTCCTTAATGGCTTGAAGCAAAGGAATCTTTATGCAAACATTCTTCAGTTCATCTAACATGTCGTAATCAGGAAAATTTTTTTTTCTACCCCTTCGTTAATTTTTAATCTTTCAGGGAAATGTGGTTTTGAAATAGATATTGAAGGTTGTCGTTATAGACATTTTTGGACACTACAACCGAATCATATATGTCCATAAAACAAGGGCTTCTAAGTCCCTAAAAGTGTTGTTTCATTCCCAAAGGAACAAGGTCATCTGGTTACATCATCTCCCAGAAGTTCTCCACAGAAAAGTGCTCAGAACTGGTCAAAACTGGACCATACAGTTGCTCAGTGCTAAGGGTTGATGCATCTCACCTGCCCAATGTAAAAGGTGCGATTCATACTGGAAATCCATTCTATAGGGTGCGATGGTGAGAATGGACAAATGGCAGAGACAGTTTGCGAGGTGGATGATCATGGAATCTTCAAGAAACTTCTCCTGTGACACTTGCCTCTCTGAATTCGCCCATGGATGAGTAATAGATCATCAATCTCCAAGTGGAATCAAGAACTGTTATAGAGAAGACACTAATCAAAATCCCAGAAGCTTACTCACCTCCTGCAATCATCTATATATGGATCCCTCATCCCAGTGATCCGGAGGCTGGAATTTTGTATCTTGTAAGGAAGTGCTGTTGGTTTCCTGGTGGAATATCTTAGTGTTGGGTGATCTAAGCTTTTCATGAGGTGAAGAAGGGCTTTCATGCTGAGGATGACCACTGGGTTAGATCAATGGGTTGTAATCCTCTCTTCTAATCTTTACATCAATAAAGCTATTCAAGTTTTCCTCCACTTCTTGTATGTCTGATAGTATATGCATTTGTGTGGTCAATATATATCTGGTCCTAATATTTTTATGATTGTAGACCTCTTCACTTTGAAGGTATTATTTTGCTTTGACTTTACAGGAACTCTTTGAAGTGGAGTGGTCAAGGGAGAAGCAGCAAAGACTTGTCAGTGAGGAGAAGGAACAAGCAAAGAACCGAGACGAAAGATCGAGGTTGGTATTCTTTGATCCTCTCCTATCTACTTCTCACAAAGGAAAATGAAAGTAACTTTAATCTGTTTGTTCTAAGATAGATACCCGTCTTAGTGGGACTAGTAGCTCTGCATAGACACTAGATTTTCCCGATAAAAAAATGGCGACTAGAGTCACAATGGTTTTAGTTCAAGAAGACAATGGAATTGAGCATCCTATATATTATTTGAGTAGAAACTTAAATGATATGGAAAGAAATTACTCCTACGTTGAAAAGCTAGCTCTCGCAGCTATTCAAGCGATACAAAGATTTCGACACTATGTCCTCTTTCGAAAAACTACCATTTGTCATATTGCAACCCCATGGCTTATATATTGTCGCGACAGTTGCTGGGGGGAAAATATTCAAAATGGATAGCAATTTAACAAGAGTTTGATCTAGAATTCATAAAATCAAAATCAAAGAACGCCCTGGTTTTCACGGAGCTACTATGCAATCTCCCATCATCGTCCAATGATGCAACATCAGAAGAAGAGATCGTGGACGAATATTTCTTTCTAATATCTTCAAGCAACCCATGGTATGGAGACATAATAATCTATCTCCAAACCCAAACATATGGGTCTAATACCTCCCACTCGGGAAAAAGACGCATTCGATACCAGCAAAAGAATACATGATCATCAGTGATACACTAAACCGTCATGGTGTCGATACAGTTCTTGCGGAGGTGCCTCACCCCGAGGAGGCAGAAAAAAGTCCCTGAATTATTGCCATTCCAGGCGCGTGTGGGGGGCGTCAATCTGGTTACGCTACGACGCAAAAGATTTTACGAGCAGGATACTTCTGGCCAACAATGTTCAAAGATTGCCTAATCGCAGTCAGAAGTTGCCATGCCTGTCAAATCTTCAATCACAAAACCAGATACCACCCGCACCTCTGCAACCAGTAGTTGCTGTTGGGCCATTCTCCAAATGGGCATAGATTTCATGACATGTAACCCCACCTTGGCTGGGGGGCATGGGTATATCTAGTCGCAGTAGACTATTTTACCAAATGGGCCGAGGCGATGCTACATTAAACAACAGTGGCGAAATGGTTGCCCTCTTCTTTTTCAATCATGTAGTCCTCTAGATTTGGCATTCCACAGGCCATAGCTACGGATCATGGATCGCATTTTCGCAATCACATGATGATTGAGTTGGCTGCCAAATTAGACTGTCCCACGACAGCACTACTCCGTATTATCTACAAGCTAATGGACAAGTTGAGGCAATCAGCAAGGTCCTGCGACTGACCAGCATGTCGGACCATGAGGTCGACCCCTCTCTGCATCCATGGCTCAGTCAGTGGAGGTAAACCAAGTTGAAATGTATTGCGGCTGCATCAGTGGGATCTTTTCCAAGGCGGAAAGC